>JAIGNY010002754.1:912500-982500 GCA_020152595.1 Chiridota heheva
ATCATCAAATGTTTCCTTTAGTTCTTTTCGCAGACGATACTAATATTTTTTTCTGGTTACAATCTTTATAATCTTCAACAGTTTGTAATGAGCTTGATCTTTTTCGCAACTGGTTTTACTGCAAATAATTTATTCCTTAATATTGATAAAACTATGTAGTATTCAGTAATAGTGACGAAGCTTAATAATAATAATGATAATAATAAATGTTACTTAAATATGCCATTCACCAAAGTACCATGGCGCTTACAAAGTAAAATAAAACAAAATGAAAAATATCAAAATAAGTGAATCTTTAAGAGTTTTTTAAATAGTGTGGTGGATGGAGAAGTTCTCATATGGGTGGGTAAAGTGTTCCAGGATCTGGATGCAAGTATTTTAAATCTTTTGCCACCTATGGCAGAATTGGATATCGGTATGTGAAGTCGGGTGGAGTCATTACTTGATCTGAGTTAACGTATGGGTTTCCTTATCTTGATCATATCCTTTAAATACCAAGGCGCCTCACCATACAGGATTTTGTAGATAAAGGGTAGTGTTTTGTAGGTGACCCGTTTTGATATTGGTAGCCAGTGTAGCTTGCTGATCAATGGACCTGGATCAGTTTGTCTACCAACACCGAATATCAGACGCGCTGCTGTATTCTGGAGACGCTGCAATCTTGTCAAGTCTCTACGAGACATAACAGTAAAGAGTGAGTTGCAGTAGTCCAACCTGGATGTGATTAAAGCACGAACTAGGTGGTGACATTTATTTGTGTCGATAAATCTTCGAATACGCCAGAGGTTTCTGATGTGGTAAATTATTGACCGACGTAGAGCGTCAACATGGCTGAATAAGGAAAGCAAAGAACTGAAAGTGACACCAAGGTTACGGATTGATTTGGATGGTTTGATACTGCTTGACCCAACAGTGATCTCCAATTCTGGTAGTATTCTAAGAAGATGAGGTGAACCAGTTATGAAAAATTCAGTTTTAGTATCATTTAATTTCAAATAATTGACTTTCATCCATATGCATATTTCAGCAATACAGGGGTATAACTTTGTCATAGCATTTTCTACGTTGCTGGTGTTGCGAGGGTTGCAGGAGACATATAATTGTGAATCGTCAGCATACATATGATAACTCACTCCATGTTGTTTTACAATGTCACCCAGTGGTGCAGTGTAAACCGGGAACAGCAAGGGTCCCAATATGGAACCTTAAGGGAGTCCATAGTTATGTGTTTTTGGTTTTAATAACTCATTAGAAACACTCACAGAGCTCTTCCATCCTGTAAGGTAGGACGAGAGCCACCTAAGTGCAACTCCCGTTACTTTGAAGCGTTTTCAAGATGAATAAGTAGGATAGCATGGTCTCCAGTATCACATGCAGAGGTAAGGTCCAAAAGGACCATTAAAACAACTCTTTTTTAATCCACTTCTCGTAAAATGTCGTTCTGAATTTTTAAGAGAGCTGTCTCCGTGCTATGTTTAGCACGGTATGCTGATTGTAGAGGATCCATCAGATTATTGTCATTGAGGTGGTTGATGAATTGAGTGGCCACACATTTTTCTATTACCTTTGGATTAAATGCCGAATTGCTAACTGGCTGATAATTCTTTAGATCCTCCTTATCTAAACTTGGCTTTTTAAGCAAAGGTTTGATGACAGCAAAATGTGCATCAAAGCTTACTTTGATTTTGAAATTCATCTTAAAGGGATCAAATCTCTAATAGGTACTAATAAGATTAAGTTTTTGGGTGTTATTATTGATTCAAAACTCTCATGGCATGACCACATAGATTTGATTTCAACCAATGTTTCAAAAGGTGTCGGTATATTATCTAAGCTTAAGCATATCTTACCCAAACATGTTCTTCGCTGTATTTATTGAAGCTTAGTATTGCCACATTTCTCATATTGTTCAACAATTTGGTCTGCCTGCAGTGTGTCTTACATGAATAAATTAACTCTATCAAAAACGTGCAATTCGTCACATTAACAATTCTGATATTTATGAACACACAAGTTCTTTATTTTCTTCCCTTAACCTGTTAAAATGCCAGATCTAATAAGCACTAACATTGCTATTTTCATTTTTAAATGTATTTATGGTAGCTTACCCGAATATTTTAATTCATTCTTTACTGAAAACAATCAATTACACTCCAACAATACAAGATAACATACATTTTTTTCCATGTCGTAACAATACTACCTAAAGTAGCCCAAGAAATCGTGCAGTTAACCTTTGGAATTCTTTACCTCTTGAAATAAAATCGTTCAAAACAGTTATACACTTACATACTTTATCCAACCCTAGTGATTTTTGTATTGTTATCTTGAATGTTTGGGGTGGGGTAGATTTAAGTGGAGGGTTGGAATTTTATATTATTGTGTCCCCTATTCATGTAAACTATTTCTTATCCACAGGTGGTGGGTGTGGTTAGGGGTGGGGTGGTTAGCAGTGGGGGTCAGGACTCAGGGTCTGGGTTTTTCTTATTTTTTCTCTCTCTATTTTTGCTTAGATACAACTATGTATATACTCATAGTAGATAAAGTCATATTATCTCATTACTTGAGGGAGTGCCCTACTCGTTGCACCATAAAGATTTTTCAGGGCATTTCCTTTCACAACTTTTTGTATTATTCTTATATGTATATTTTTATTATTGTTTGTTTAAATGTTGTGAAAAAACAAATAAATGAAAGGAAAGAAGAAGTTACATCTCATGCAACAAATAAATGAAACGAGAAAAGAAGTTACATTTCATGCAATATATTGATCTTCACTAAGAGAAAAATATTATGAAAGTAAATAAACAAAACTTACAACCTATCAAAAATTTCATAGTACTGATGATATTAAAGCTCATATTTAAAATTTGTTGCCATTATTGGACCTTATAAAAGAATAAAAATATTAAGAAGAAAAAAATCAATGCATTTTAAGTCAGAAAAAATGTCAAGTATACAATGATTGTTTGCAATCATTTTGCACCTTTAACACTCATATTTTCCTCTGGATTTGTATGTAAGAGGACAAAGAGACTTGATTTGAAAGAGGACAAAGAGACCTGATTTGCAAGAGGACAAGGAGACTTGATTTATAAGAGGACAAAGAGACTTGATTTGTGAGAGGACAAAGAGACTTGATTTGTAAGAGGACAAAGAGACTTGATTTATAAGAGGACAAAGAGACTTGATCTATAAGAGGACAAAGATACCTGATTTATAAAAGAGGACAAATATACTTGATTTGTAAAAGGACAAAGAGACTTGATTTGTAAGAGGACAAAGAGACTTAATTTGTAAGAGGACAAAGAGACTTGAAATGTAAGAGGACAAAGAGACTTGATTTGGAAGAGGACAAAGAGACTTGATCTATAAGAGGACAAAGAGACCTGATTTTGATTTGTAAAGGACAAAGGACAAAAGAGACTTGATTTGTAAGAGGACAAAGAGACTTAATTTGTAAGAGGACAAAGAGACTTGATTTGTAAGAGGACAAAGAGACTTAAATTGTAAGAGGACAAAGAGACTTGATTTGTAAGAGGACAAGAGACCTGATTTGTAGGAGGACAAAGAGACTCGATTTGTAAGAGGACAAAGAGACTTGATTTATAAGAGGTGGAAGAGAGAGAGAGAGAGGACAAGAGTACAAATGCCTGATTTGTACGAGGACAAACGGACAGACATAACATTGATTTATAAGAGGTGGAAGAGGAAGTTTCTTCATAGCTTCTATATGAGGGCAAAAGACTTGTAGCATGATTTGGACTTTGCCATATCAACTACATAATGTAGTATATCTGACTGGCATCTGGGAGTAATAAAATACCCTAGTCACCATGGAAAATATTAATTCAAATCTACCCGAGAATCACTGTGAAAGCAATCTCATTAAACATCGTGGTGGAAAATCAAGATGTCTTGACAATGAATGACCTGGATGTCCCTCAAGCAGATCTTGAAAAAAGCATCCCAAGTAGGAACTTTTGAATATCCTGAGCAACCATTTCAGTGATGTAATACTCATCAGATCACATGCCCACAACACCAAAACATAACAGCCCTTCAAAGATAAAAATATAATTCCTGTTCTACCCTCCATACAATCTATGGCACCCATTTTAATTTTTGATGCCAATTATCTGATGTTGGTTTCGTGTATAAATCCATTAACGATGTTACATATAAAGTACTTTGAAAGTCTGCCAGTTTTGTATCTTCCCAAGCAAAGAACTCAACGGTGACCTCCGAATCTACAAACAAGAATCCATTTTGAGAAAATCTTCCTGGGATCCAGCTGTTTACTCCTTTGATTCCGTTGTTGTCCAACCATGTGAAAGGAGCAATGGCAGCTGTTGTCATGGTTACCTCAAATGTGTTTTTAGTTGACATCGTCACCTTGCTGACCTGAAAGAGGATGAATATAAAATGGTAAAATAAACAAAGTTAATCATTTTTTACTTAAAAGAATTTTCCTGTGAATTTTCATCTCCTTATATATGATAAAGGATTATACAAATTGGTGTAAACCCTGTCTCGATTACTTATTATGTTAACAACCCTGTATTGATTACTTATTCTGTTAACAACCCTGTGTTGATTATTTATTCTGTTAACGAGATATTACATTTAAAAAATGTCACCAGTATATTGAAAAGTGATTTTGCAATGTACAGTGTGACGTCATACTTGCGGAGCCAAGACAATGTTTATGTATTACTTCTTGCCTCTTTCTAAAATATTGGAAACATTTTTTGTTCAATTATTGCGTTGGGGTATAACATGCACTTTACTACAAGAACATGCTTTGCCATACTCATGGTATAACATGCACTTTACAAGAAAATGCTTTGCCATACACTCATGGTATAACATGCACTTTACAAAAACATGCTTTGCCATACACTCATGGTATAACATGCACTTTACAAGAACATGCTTTGCCATACACTCATGGTATAACAGGCACTTTACAAGAACATGCTTTGCCATACACTCATGGTATAACATGCACTTTACAAAAACATGCCTTGCCATCCACTCATGGTATAACATGCACTTTACAAAAACATGCCTTGCCATCCACTCATGGTATAACATGCACTTTACAAAAACATGCTTTGCCATACTCATGGTATAACATGCACTTTACAAAAACATGCTTTGCCATCCACTCATGGTATAACATGCACTTTACAAAAACATGCCTTGCCATCCACTCATGGTATAACATGCACTTTACAAAAACATGCTTTGCCATACACTCATGGTATAACATGCACTTTACAAAAACATGCTTTGCCATACACTCATGGTATAACATGCACTTTACAAAAACATGCTTTGCCATCCACTCATGGTATAACATGCACTTTACAAGAACATGCTTTGCCATACACTCATGGTATAACATGCACTTTATTAGAACATGCTTTGCCATCCACTCATGGTATAACATGCACTTTACAAGAACATGCCTTTGCCATACACTCATGGTATAACATGCACTTTATTAAAACATGCTTTGCCATACACTCATGGTATAACATGTACTTTACAAGAACATGCTTTGCCATACACTCATGGTATTACATGCACTTTACAAGAACATGCTTTGCCATCCACTCATGGTATAGCATGCACTTTACAAGAACATGCTTTGTCATACACTCATGGTATAACATGCACTTTACAAGAACATGCTTTGCCATACACTCATGGTATAACATGCACTTTACAAGAACATATGCCTTGCCATCCACTCATGGTATAACATGCACTTTACAAGAACATGCTTCATATATTTGCAGCATGGTCTGGGTGGGCGGCCCACTGGGTCAATGAAGCGGAATGAGCCCGAGTCTGCTGCTCGAAAGATAGAGGACCCTTCAAATTTGTTCAGATTAACCCTTACTCTACCATGCAGAAAAAAACAAAAACGAAGAGAGCGACAGAAGAAATATCGATTCTGGTAGAAACTCTTTTAAGTCCGATTTTTGGCCAAGAAAACCGGGTTGGGCACGAGCTGACACCCCCGACTCGAAACAAATATGGCCTTCTTTAAGACAAAGCGCATAAATGGCACCCTACGTCTAGCAGAGGCTGCAGTAAAACTGTTTTAAGTGTCAGTTTTTGGAGCGGACACATAAACAGCAGCTTGAATGGAGCCCTTGCCAGTGTCTCGAGAACCACTTGCATGTTTCACAGGGGAGCAAGGTTCTGAACTGAAGGTCTTTGTACAAACATTCTTTTCACTAATCTGGAAAGCCCCGGTGGATAGCTGCTATAGCTTTTGAAAACCCTTAACTGTATTGATGGATTTGTTCAGATTAAACTGATGCAATAAGAAATCCGCTATGTCACCAAGAGACACCGAATGTGGAGAAAGTGCTCTATTCTGACACCAGTTTCAGAACATTTCAAATCTTGCAGAATACAGCCCCAAAGTGGGGTGTCTCCAACTTTGGGCTGCAACTTGTGCAGCTTCTTCCAAAAAACCCTACAACACCAAGGATTCGCAGATAGAGGCCAAAAAGGCATAGCCCACGAAGTGGGTCTACTTGATCATGAATGCGTCGACTCTCCAGACTCGGGTCGGGAGTCAGAGCAGACAAAGGTTGATAGCTTGTGGTTGTCCACGGACGCGACTGCCTCTGGTTCCAACATATTGATGTGCTGATTGCACTAAGTGCCCGTCCAAAATCCCGCAACTTGAGACCAAGCTAAATGCGCTTCCCACCCCGTAAGTCCCTAAGTCTGTCACCACTGACAGTGAAGGTCTGGCGGGTGGGGAAATCACTCCCTGTGACAGGTGGGAGTGAACGCACCACCACAATATGTGGGGGACCACTGCCTGTGGACAGGGAATGGGAACACTGAGGTCCCTCCTAAATTGGACGAAATGATCCAGTAGGTGGAATGATCCTGCATGTGAAACCTGCACATTGGGACTACATCTACCAGACTGGCTAGGTATCCTAGGAATACCAGACATGCTCTCACTGGCAACATTGGCTGCAAAAGGAGAACATGGGCTCCTGCCTTCATGGCCAGGGTCCGTTCCTCTATCGGTTATATGCGACCTTGGGTGAAATCCAGGATTGCTCCCAGAAATATGGGAGTCTGGAATAGAACTAGATTCAACTTGGCAAGGTTGATAACTCAGCCTAAGTCCTGTGCCACTCTTATAACTACGCCTGGGTGCTCCGCAGTGGTGGCTGCATCTTTTGTAATGATAAGCCAGTCATCCACATATATATAGATTATTATGCCTTGCTTCTGTAGAAAGGCTGCAAGAACCCTCTTCATCCGAGTGAAAACTATGGGGGCGGTCGATAGACCAAAGGGTAACGCCCTGAACGTGTATGGGACTCCCTCAAATTGGAATGCCAGGAAACATCTGTGTTCCTCATGCATCGGCACATACAGATGCGTGTCTGCGAGGTCAATGCAGGTTGCCCAAAGGCCCTTTGTTTGTCAACTGAGGGAGGATGGAGTGCAACGTCTCCATCTTGAATTTCGATGGACGAATAAATAAATTTGTAGAGTGGTCTTAGGTTGATGAATGAATGCCACTTGTTCCCCTTCTTGGGGACCAGGAAGAATGTGGACATTACAAGGTCCCTGACGGATTCAAGATCAGGGTGATACATCTTTCGACACACACTTCCCCGATATCTGTCCTTAACAACTCGTCGTGACTGTCCAATCGAGGAGTGGGAAGTGGGGTGATAGACCCCTCCCTGCGGCGGGAGGAATGTGAACTCTAAATCCTCTGCAAATTCCCCAGACGCCTCCTGACCTGACCACCTGTCAACAGGAGCTCCGGGGGTGGTTCACAAAGGTGCTGTCCCTTGCCTCTTCCCCACCAGCATGAGGAAGAGGAGCCCACACTGCATGTTGAGAGAAAGGAGCATGGACCATCATCTGCCACATTCACTCTGCCGGTCCACGAAGTGGAGTCCTGGCGAGTGGTAGAAGCTGTGTCGGGCTTCGAAGCGGTCGCATGATGGCATAAGGTTCACCGCTTGCCAGCCATGCCTAGACCCCTTGTGGGGGGCAGTGCCTGGCAGCACGCGGGTGGAGAGGACAAAGGCTTTGCCTTTGCCAACAGTTTCTTGGTCTTCCTGAAATCGTCCTATAGGCCGGGGCCTGGCGCGCCAGGACATCTCAGAAGTGACCGGCAAACAGGTCCAGGTCTTCCGTCGGCAACTGCTGAAGATCCGCCTGTGTGGCTTCTGAGAGGCCAAGGAGTGGGAGAACGTTCTTGTGCCTCTCCATGGCAACCTTTGTAGAAGCTTGGGCAAGTTGTCGCGTCTATTAAATCTGACCCCCCCGGCTAGCAAAGGTGCGGTCGTTGAGATGCTGGCAAAGGTGCGGTCATTGCGATGACGTCGGCCAACAGATGCTTCTGCAGGACTAAGTTCAGCCCCTCTGTCACCCATACGGCAAGAGCTTGAAACTTGTAACCCTGTCGTATGGCCTGCTTCACAGCCTTGAGGGACTTTTCTCTTCGCTGGACCACAGGGTTAACAAATTTCTTAACCTTGGCCCCGGAGCCTGACACCGCTGGTGTGCCGCTTGCAGGTTGGCGGAGGAGTTCCCATACTCCATTCGGGATAGGGGGTGTGCCTACTAGCACCTTGTAGGCGGCTAGCTGGATGTGGGTAATCTGTTAAACTTCCTTGTTGTATGCCGTCCAGTCTTTGATGGGGGTTCTGGCCCAATGTTGCACCCAGGTCACCAGGAAAGCATCAATGGGAGACTACTTTGCCACTGGCTTAGCGCTCCTTTCGGCAATAGTAAGCAGCCTACGTTGTGATTGATCGTGTGCCTCTGCAGGAGGAGCGTCCACCATGTCAAACTTGATTTCCTTCGACAAAAAATTCAAGAGCTGCGGGACCAGCTCCCCCTGCAGTTAGGGGTCAACCAGTGGGGCGGTGGAAACAGGACCTCGTCCGGTACTCTACAAGGTACTAGAGGCGACTTGGATTGGGGAAGCGGGAGAATTCTCCCATTCTAAGGGATGGTGCGATGCCTTGGGAGTATTCAGAGGCTCCGCAGATAGGTCCAAGTCATCCATGAGGTTGTTAACCTTCCCTGAGGGGTAGATGTCGAGGGCATCCTCCTCCAAGACCGCGTGCTGGGCGGTGGGGTGCGGGAGGCTGCTCTACGGCCTGTGAAACCCAAGTTTGAAGCTTCTGCTTCAGGGCGTCCAAAAAAAAGTCATCTTCCAGAGGGTTCCCTTATCTTTCTTTCTCCGCATCTGCCTGGGCTCAGGGGAGGATGAGGAAGACGACAAGTAGCAATGGCACTTCCTATATTTTCCACCTTGCTCTCTCTTCTTCATCCAGGGCCTGCCTCCCTTTGGGGAGGACAGGACCAGTGGGACAAAAGCCCTGGGAAGTGCTGGGTACTGCCGCAGCATCCGGTGGAAATAGCATACGCATCAGGGTACGTCTGCTCAGCAGGGGGAAGGGGGGGAGCTCATCATCGGATGCCCTGTTGAGTGTGGGTGGCAGCCTCTCCAGTCTTGACTTAGACGGCACTGGTGGAGGGGAAAAAGATGATGACAGCCTGTCCAACCGCCTCTTCTCTGCCCTCTTGGCCACTCTTTGAAAGTGCTGGTCGCAGTAGAGTTGGTGCTCTAATCACACCGCCTGGTCCCTGTCACTACAGAGTGTACAAGGATTGGACTCGCAGCACAACCTGCAAGCGTAGCACGTGTTATGGATGTCTCCGAGCCATAGCTTGACAAATCAATTACATGCAATGCGACGTGGACATCGGGGATGCATTTAGCACCGGCACCAGGCAACCTGTGCTTGGTGTTCATGATTCTAGTAATAGTTCAGCGAAACGTAAACGTTAAAAATTCTCTATAGTAGTTCTCACATCTGCAAAACTACGTAGCTATTGGCTACTTAATTGTACAAGAAGAAATTAGCATCTGTGAAGCTACACTTTCTAAAGAGCATGATTAATTATCACTTTACCATGTACCTCTACAGCTAAAGGGGAACACTTCTGGGCTTACCGCATTTAATTCCAATTGAGCCGTACAGGCACCGCAGCCCATAGGGGCCGTACATTGGAGCCATATTGATCTGTTAAGCTTGGCTATGGAGTCGTATGGACAGGTACGGCACCGTTCAATGGACCTGTACGGAGCCGTAAAGCCATGGCACGTATCTGGGAACCCGCTTTATGGAGCCGTATGGACCCGTATGGAGCCATATGGACCCATGCAAGTAATCTTATGGTTCTTGAGTGAACCGTGAAGTTACTTTAAATTTTCTTAAGACGCCGCCCTTTGTGGTCCTAACAGTCCCTGCGCTGAACCGTGGCCCACAGCAGTGTTATAAGAAGTCACTTACCACTACTCGTGACCCACTGACTCAGTAGCATCAAGCCGTGATGCACTAGTATTGTGGTTTATCTTGGGCTACGTCATAAAGACGCAACTTATATACTTATAACCTATATTTGACAAACCAATACCTGTGACCCACTGACTCAGGCTGACAGTCGTGACGCACCCGGCGGTTGGTCAGTATAATTTAATAAAGTTTACCTGTGACCCACTAACATCCAGTCATGATGCACTGGCATAAATAGTTGACTTTGTGAGATAATGTCGTCAAGACGCATTTTGTATATATATATTATATTTATACCAAAACTTCCCTACGGGGGATGTACTGATGACCTTAATGAGGGTCAGACGGCACTGCGGAAGACAATGTCTATAGTATGAGGCACGCCACAGCAATTTAGTACACCAGAGATAAAAAATGATATAGACTTTTATCTCAAAATGTGCAAACCTGAAAAAATGCAAGAAAAGCAACAATTTTGACAATGCGTCGAAAACACAAACCACAACTCACTTGGAGTCTGTAGAGAGAAAATGAAAAGGTAAATTGTCTCGAAAAGAGGGCGCAAGGGAAACCTCACCAGGGGCCCTCCTGTGCCCCCCTAACCGAGCACACAAATCTAAAACTTAATTTAAAATAGTGCAAGACTTATAAACCCACGCTGTGTATGGTAACGTAAAATAAAATATAGGCTCTCCTGCACAAGCTGTAACTCCTTGGAGCTAGTTGCAGCTGACTCTGCAGTCATCCTGTGGTGACAATGACCTCTTGCGCATGTGCCAACAGCAAAACAAGAAGTTGGAGAACCTGTACCAAAGATATCCTTACATGTAATACATATGGACAGTATAACACTACGCTATCCTCGTGATAGGGCGTGGGCCTAGGGTAAAAACACATCTACCCGTGGGAATGAGGTCCTAAAAACTAGCACACCGGGTGTTTTAGGGATAAAGCCTCTCGCCACTAGGACTTCCTCGTTCTAGTAGCCACCCGTTTTGTACAGGTGGAAGGAAAAATACGCTATACTTAGTGCAATCACAATCCAGATAGTCCTGTGAGTCGGACTGAATTATTCCCGGGCCCATGGCCACCTCATCTTACCTCAGATGACTGGAAAAAGCTTGAAGAAAAGTGCCAAAAAGCTTATAAAACCTTCACGATTAAAGCTGCAAGAAAGAAATAAAAAGGTGAAAATTTAAAAGAAATTTCTGACTCAGCGATCTTGTCACAACAAAGCGCTGAAAGGAAGTGAGAGATGTTTGAGGTATAATGGAGGTCAGGGCTGGGTTGGTAACTATATTTTTAGTTCTGTTAGAAGAGCGTTAGAATCAGGTCATGTGACCAGATTGCATATTTATAGCATGGAAGGTATAACTTGGGAGTAAATATGATTACCTCGAGAGTAAAAGTGCACAGCGTCAATCATTTTGTACAGTGTATCACAGACATATATTCATGAGTATTCTGAGTCTCAAATATACTTTCAGTATAGAGGAAATGAAAAAAAAAAAACATTCTTAGCTGAAAAAAGTACCCACCTGTGTCCCCTGAACAACAGTAAAATATTGCTGCTTGCTTGATCAAAAGCAATCTAATAAGAATGTGATTAATAATTTCTTAGTTTTATATTTTGTTTATCCCCTGCATAGATGGTTAGTTACCTTACCTTTATTTTGGGAGGTTGCAGACCTTTGACCTCATTAAAAGACGACAAGTAGAAAGGATTGAGAGGTGAAATCGGTTTGCTTTCAACAAATATCTGGCAAGTGAAAAAACAACTCAATCGATCTGGACATTTTCCCTCTGTCAGAAGTGTTTCTGTAAATTTCTGGAAGACAACTTTACTGGATGTTTTATTCTGGAAAGAAAATAAAAATATATTTTTCACTTATGTTGACATGGAAACAAAGACATGCAGTGGCTCAGTGGTTAAGGAGTCTTGTTCGCATTGGAATGGTACCGGGTTTGATTCCAATTGTGAGCGCTGCATTGTGTCCTTGAGCAAGATCCTTTACTCTACTTGCTTCAGTTCACTCAGCTGTAAAATAAGTACCAGCACTGCTAGAGAGTTGATCTGTGATGGACTGGCATCACATTCACGAGGAGTCATGTACTTTCACCTGCCTAAAACCAGGGATAAGCACCAGCCCTATGAGCCTAATGGTTGAATGGATTTAGCTTAGACATGGAAACACTTGAAATGAGATCCAACAATGCTACATTGAGTATGAAGTACGGCAACTATTTAAAAAATCTCTGAACAGGTAAAGACAATAATAAATTTACGCTACATTTATCATAATATACCAATAAGCATCATTGGTGGGGGTGGGGAAAATACAATATCTCCAATAACCAAAATGACAAATTTCTTCTTCTTTTTCCTTGTTTGCCCCTCTAGATGTTCATTCTCGTTTGCCCCTCTAGACGTTCATTCTCGTTTGCCCCTCTAGATGTTCATTCTCATTTGCCCCTCTAGATGTTCATCCTCGTTTGCCCCTCTAGATGTTCATTCCCGTTTGCCCCACTAGATGTTCATTCTCGTTTGCTTCTCTAGATGTTCATTCTCATTTGCCCCTCTAGATGTTCATCCTCGTTTGCCCCTCTAGATGTTCATTCTCATTTGCCCCTCTAGATCTTCATCCTTGTTTGGCCCTCTAGATGTTCATTCTCGTTTGCCCCTCTAGATGTTCATCCTCGTTTGCCCCTCTAGATGTTCATTCTCGTTTGCCCCTCTAGATGTTCATCCTCGTTTGCCCCTCTAGATGTTCATTCTCATTTGCCCCTCTAGATGTTCATTCTCGTTTTCTCCTTTAGATGTTCATTCTCCTTTGCCCCTCTAGATGTTCATTCTCGTTTGCCCCTCTAGATGTTCATTCTCGTTTGCCCCTTTAAATGTTCATTCTCGTTTGCCCCTCTAGATGTTCATTCTCGTTTGCCCCTCTAGATGTTCATTCTCGTTTGGCCCTCTAGTTGTTCATTCTCGTTTGCTTCTCTAGATGTTCATTCTCGTTTGCCCCTCTAGATGTTCATTCTCGTTTTCTCCTTTAGATGTTCATTTCGTTTGCCCCTCTAGATGTTCATTCTCGTTTGCTTCTCTAGATGTTCATTCTCGTTTGCCCCTCTAGATGTTCATTCTCATTTGCCCCTCTAGATGTTCATTCTCCTTTGCCCCTCTAGATGTTCATTCTCGTTTGCCCCTCTGGATGTTCATTCTCGTTTGCCCCTCTAGATGTTCATTCTCGTTTGGCCCTCTAGTTGTTCATTCTCGTTTTCTCCTTTAGATGTTCATTCTCCTTTGCCCCTCTAGATGTTCATTCTCGTTTGCCCCTCTGGATGTTCATTCTCGTTTGCCCCTCTAGATGTTCATCCTTGTTTGCCCCTCTAGATGTTCATCCTCGTTTGCCCCTCTAGATGTTCATTCTCGTTTGCCCCTCTAGATGTTCATCCTCCTGCCCCTCTAGATGTTCATTCTCGTTTGCCCCTCTAGATGTTCATCCTTGTTTGCCCCTCTAGATGTTCATCCTCGTTTGCCCCTCTAGATGTTCATTCTCGTTTGCCCCTCTAGATGTTCATCCTTGTTTGCCCCTCTAGATGTTCATCCTTGTTTGCCCCTCTAGATGTTCATTCTCGTTTGCCCCTCTAGATGTTCATTCTCATTTGCCCCTCTAGATGTTCATTGTCGTTTGCCCCTCTAGATGTTCATTCTCGTTTGCCCCTCTAGATGTTCATTCTCGTTTGCCCCTCTAGATGTTCATTCTCATTTGCCCCTCTAGATGTTTATTGTCGTTTGCCCCTCTGGATGTTCATTCTCGTTTGCCCCTCTGGATGTTCATTCTCGTTTGCCCCTCTAGATGTTCATCCTTGTTTGCCCCTCTAGATGTTCATCCTCGTTTGCCCCTCTAGATGTTCATTCTCGTTTACCCCTCTAGATGTTCATTCCTGTACTATCGATACAAATTGCCATTGCCCAAAGATCCCCAAGAGTGCCAAAGAGTTTCTTCTGCACACTTGTTGGTGATGGCCACACTTGTGTACGGAGCACTTCATGTATGCAGCAATCTTGGAGGATGTGGGCAATTGTCATGGGTCCTGTGTCACAGGGACAATCTCCTGTCAGTCAAACTTTGAACTTGGTGAACATGTAATAGTTCAGATGGCAATGTCCAGTTCTCAATCTAAAAATTATCACCTGATCTCTTTGATTGAGTAGATAATAGTTGTCCTTTTAGTTGTAACATGGGTGATGATACACAAATTTGACACACTGCACTTTTCTTCTCCATAGTTCCAGCTATGTAAATTGTATTTTAAAAGTTATAAAAAGGATTTGTAGAAACAGATTAGATAGAATTAAAATGCACTAATTTCGAGAAAATTCCACTTTTGTGTTGTGTCATGACATACGTTTGTCCACTAATATGTTAAAGGTCTCTGGTGTGTGTTAGACACATTTAAATTATCATGAATATTCATTGGATAGATCTTTGAACAAAGATTCAACTTCATGCAAAATCCCCCCAAACCCAGGTGACCTCATTTGAGCCTTTTGAACATTTTCAAGTGCAAATTCAACAATGGCATCAACCCTCGCGGTCTGCCCTAGCCTATGGCCAATGTATGGATGCCTTCCATTAACAACCTATGCCATAATGAAGTAAAATAATTATGTTGGCTGGTCTACTACTATCTTACATTAATTTACTTTAACATTAACAATTGTTGAAACAGTGAGGATGAGGGCACCAACCTTCATATAAGATCAACTAATGAAATTATCCTAATATTGGCCGCCCATTATTAAAACTACCAAAATATACAGAAAAAAGAAGTGATACCCGGAAGTGAAACAATTTTTGAAAGAAGATGGAAAAAATAGGACACAGATACTGCGCAGAGATGCCACATATTATACCACAGTGGCTCTGACCTGGACCCTTGAGGGCAGAAGACCGTGAGGAGGACCGAAAACAATCTAGAGACGGACGGTCAAAAAGAAGTGGGAAATATTGGGATGGAGTCGCATTGAACTATTAGTCAAAGAGGTGGCCTGAGATAGAGGAGTGGAATTTTGTGATAAAAACCTCAATCTCCACAAGACGGAGAAGGGAGTGGTAAGGTAAGGTTATAAATTAAAATGTGTTTCTCACAGTTAGTCAAGATAATGGAATACAATTCACCTGATTGAAAGTTGTGGACCATGTGTGACTGAATCCGATGGTGTCCCACTTCCTGAGGGTCACCACAAGGTGGCATTGTTGAGGTCATCAATGTCTGTGATGGTATACACAAACAAGGTACCATCCTGCTCCACACCAGATGCCAGCACTGGTGCAAAGAAGTCCTCAGCATAGTGGTGAAGCATTTTCCATTTCCCACCATATTCTGTTAAACAAATTAATTTTGTGGTTAAGCATGTGTTTATGTTGTGGTTAACCATATGTTCATGTTGTGGTTATCCATATTTTCATGTTGTGGTTAACCATATGTTCATGTTGTGGTTAACCATAGGTTCATGTTGTGGTTAACCATATGTTCATGTTGTGGTTAACCATAGGTTCATGTTGTGGTTAACCATATGTTCATGTAATGGTTAACCAAGTGTTCATGTTGTGGTTAACCATGTGTTCATATTGTGGTTAACCATATTTTCATGTTGTTTCACATGAACAATTACACACAATTTTGGTTGCTGAAGCTGGTTAAATAAGCAAACTCAGGCATATTGTCGTTTAAAGGCCAAGTTTCATCTTTTGCTTTTTAGATGTTATGACCCCTCATGTATCCACTTACTGATTAAGGGTTATATTAATTTTAGTAATGATCAAATTCTGTAACATTACCTAAAACTGTTGTACAATATGAGATGCACTATATGCATGACAGCATTGAAACAACTTAGTTGACTTATCCTAGCAGCACTGCCAAACATCACCCAAGATGCTCATAATTTTGAGTGCTATCCATCTCTTATTTAAATCTCTGAACACTGGTGGTAAAGAACAAACCTTCCTGTACCAGCAATGAAGGTAAAAACAAAACTTCAAATAATTTTAACTGAGCCGAGTTATCACTGCAACAAGCAAACCATCGCATGTTGTTAAAGATTGATGGATACAATGTCGTTAAAGGTTGATGGATACAATGTCATTAAAGGTTGATGGATACAATGTCGTTAAAGGTTGATGGATACAATGTCAATAAAGGTTGGTGGATTCAATGTCGTTAAAGGTTAATGGAAACAATGCCGTTAAAGGTTGGTGGATACAATGTCGTTAAAGGTTGATGGAAACAATGCCGTTAAAGGTTAATGAATACAATGTCGTTAAAGGTTGATGGATACAATGTCGTTAAATGTTGGTGGATACAATGTCGTTAAATGTTGGTGGATACAATGTCGTTAAAGGTTGATGGAAACAATGTCGTTAAAGGTTGGTGGATACAATGTCGCTAAAGGTTGGTGGATACAATGTCGCTAAAGGTTGGTGGATACAATGTCGTTAAAGGTTGGTGGATACAATGTCGCTAAAGGTTGGTGGATACAATGTCGCTAAAGGTTGGTGGATACAATGTCATAAAGGTTGGTGGATACAATGTCGCTAAAGGTCGGTGGATACAATGTCGCTAAAGATTGGTGGATACAATGTCGCTAAAGGTTGGTGGATACAATGTCGCTAAAGGTTGGTGGATACAATGTCGCTAAAGGTTGGTGGATACAATGTCGTTAAAGGTTGATGGATACAATGTCGCTAAAGGTTGGTGGATACAATGTCGCTTAAGGTTGGTGGATACAATGTCGGTAAAGGTTGGTGGATACAATGTCGCTAAAGGTTGGTGGACACATTGTCGCTAAAGGTTGGTGGATACAATGACGCTAAAGGTTGGTGGATACAATGTCGCTAAAGGTTGGTGGATACAATGTCGCTAAAGGTTAAAGGATACAATGTCGTTAAAAGTTGGTGGATACAATGTCTCTAAAGGTTGGTGCATACAGTGTCGTTAAAGGTTAGTGGATACAATGTCGCTAAAGGTTGGTGGATACATTGTCGTTAAAGGTTGGTGGATACAATGTCGCCAAAGGTTGGTGGATACAATGTCGCTAAAGGTTGGTGGATACAATGTCGCTAAAGGTTGGTGGATACAATGTCGTTAAAGGTTGGTGGATACAATGTCGTTAAAGGTTGGTGGATACAATGTCGTAATGTCGCTAAAGGTTGGTCGATACAATGTCGTTAAAGGTTGATGGATACAATGTCGTTAAAGATTGGTGGATACAATGTCATTAAAGGTTGGTGGATACAATGTCGCTAAAGGTTGATGGATACAATGTCGTTAAAGGTTGGTGGATACAATGTCGTTAAAGGCTGGTGGATACAATGTCGTTAAAGGTTGGTGGATACAATATCGCTAAATGTTGGTGGATACAATGTCGTTAAAGGTTGATGGATACAATGTCGCTAAAGGTTGATGGATACAATGTCGTTAAAGATTGGTGGATACAATGTCGGTAAAGGTTGGTGGATACAATGTTGTTAAAAATTGGTGGATACAATGTCGCTAAAGGTTGGTGGATACAATGTCGTTAAAGGTTGGTGGATACAATGTCGGTAAAGTTTGGTGGATACAATGTTGTTAAAGGTTGGTGGATACAATGTCATTAAAGGTTGGTGGATACAATGTTGTAAAGGTTGGTGGATACAATGTCGTTAAAGGTTGGTGGATACATTGTCGCTAAAGGTTGGTGGATACAATGTCGCTAAAGGTTGGTGGATACAATGTCATTAAAGGTTGGTGGATACAATGTCATTAAATGTTGGTGGATACAATGTTGTTAAAGGTTGGTGGATACATACCAATTTATTGTCGTTAAAGGTTGATGGATACAATGTCGTTAAAGGTTGGTGGATACAATGTCATTGAAGGTTGGCGGATACAATGTCGTTAAAGGTTGGTGGATACATACCAATTTAATGTCATTAAAGATTGATGGATACAATGTCGTTAAAGGTTGGTGAAAACAATGTCGTTAAAGGTTGGTGGATACAATGTCGTTAAAGGTTGGTGGATACAATGTCATTAAAAGTTGGTGGATACAATGTCATTAAAGGTTGGTAGATACAATGTCATTTAAGGTTGGTGGATACAATGTCATTTAAGGTTGGTGGATACAATGTCATCAAAGGTTGATGGATACAATGTCGTTAAAGGTTGATGGATACAATGCCGCTAAAGGTTGGTAGATACAATGTCGTTAAAGGTTGGTGGATACAATGTCATTAAAGGTTGGTGGATACAATGTCGTTAAAGGTTGGTAGATACATACCAATTTAATGTCGTTAAAGGTTGATGGATACAATGTCGTTAAAGGTTGGTGGATACAATGTCAATAAAGGTTGGTGGATACAATGTCGTTAAAGGTTGGTGGATACATACCAATTTAATGTCATTAAAGATTGATGGATACATTGTCGTTAAAGGTTGGTGAAAACAATGTCGTGAAAGGTTGGTGGATACAATGTCGTTTAAGGTTGGTGGATACAATGTCGTTAAAGGCTGGTGGATACAATGTCATTAAAGGTTGGTGGATACAATGTCATTTAAGGTTGGTGGATACAATGTCATTTAAGGTTGGTGGATACAATGTCGTTCAAGCTTGATGGATACAATGTCGTTAAAGGTCGATGGATACAATGTCGCTAAAGGTTGGTGGATACATACCAATTCGTTTAATGCTTCAATTGGAGCAAAACAGTTTTCACAAATTTCAAATACTAATTTTTGAGATGTGGCTGATCAAAGTTTGCATTTTCTTAATGCATGGAAATTTTGTGATGTATGACTGGGCAGACAACTCACAATCTTTATGTTTGTTTGTTTGGTGAGGGCTCAAAGGGTCAAACTGTGCCTGAGAGGTTAGATCATTCTAGAGGTAGGAAGGAAAGAAAACAGGGGGAGAGTGAGAGAAATCGAGAACTAAATGTCAGAAAGCTGGCACGAGAGAGGAGGTGCATGGGTGAAAGAAAAAAAAAAGTAGAGAGAGGGGGGTGGGAGAGGGGGACTAAAATGGTTGTACAGGGAAGCAAGATGAAGGAAGGAGATAATTTTATCTAGAGGGTTTTTTCTGGAAGAGCTCAGCAATTGAGGTGTGGAAAGTGTGGCGAGCGAGGGAAGCTCTGGGAAGGTTGTACAGGGGCAAGCAAGGAGAACGTGATGCACTGTGAGGGTGCAATGGCAATTGTTGCAGAGGGGTTGGGGGGAGCCAATAAGGAGGTGGGAGTGGGTGAGGTGGGTGTTACCTATTCTAAGACGGGTAACATGAACGTTGCATGTCAACACAAGAGAGGTTGTCAATGGTGGGTTTGATCGGAGTGGGCTGGATGACATGGAGTTTGTTATCAATTTGGGAGTCCCATGAGGTTTGCCAGCGGTCACGAACAAGGGAAGCGATAAGGTGGTTAACGATGTCCTTTTTCGAGGTGAGAAGATTACCATTCCAGGAGAGATGGTGGGATGGGGAGGCTGTTAACCATTCTCCAAATTTTCCTAGTGGGGGTGTTGGTGGTGAAAGAAGAGATGAAGTTGTTCTAAGTTTTGGTTATACTGTCCTTGATAGAACGTCTGGCCTTGGCACGGCTGATGCAAAAAAAGGTTGAGGTTGTGGGTGGTCGGCTTAGTCTTAAAGTTCCTGAGGGTCCTTTTCCTGTTCTTGATGGCGGTTTTGCAGTCTTCAGAGAACCAAGGGTTGGGTGATTAGGGGGTCTGTCGAAGAATGTTTTTGACGAGCTTGCCTCTGGGGGATGGTGGTATTGGAGCCCCTGTGGGCATTGAAGTCACCAGGAAGGATGAAGGGAGAGGGGAGCTGAGAGATGAGGTTGTTAAGGCTGGTTAGCTGAACGCTGGCGTTGAGGGGAGATATATATTGCAAAGAGTGAAGGTTTTGTGGAGGAGGATAGACATACAGATGGCCTGAAGGTCGGTGTTCACATGAACAGGGCTGTGTGGGATATCGTGTCTAACGAGAATGGAGACGCCCCCACAGGCCCTGTCAGCGTCCACTTGATGCTCGTGATAGCAAGCGAAGTTGAGGGAATGGACCCTGTTGGCGTCCACTTGATGTTTGTGATAGCAAGCGAAGTTGTTGAAGGAATAATAATCAGTGGTTTTCAAGAAGGTTTCTTGTAGGCAGAAGATGACCAGTTTGAAAGCAGTGGACAGAAGGTCAATTTCTTCAGAATTGGCCTTGAGGCTCCTTATGTTACATTGTATACTGTTGTGAATGTTATTGTAATTGTTTATTTTGCATACCATAAGGAGGTAGGGGGTTATCTTAAGGAAGATCTGTTGGGTCTGAGTTGGCTTATTTTTTCTTTGGATCTGTCCCTGTTTCTTTGGGAGCGATTGTTTTTAAAAGTTGGACGAGAAGTATGTTCGGTAATCGAACAATCCATGTTCCCTTCCATGTCATATGTGTGGGTTTGGATGGTGGGCTGTTTGTTGATTGGTTGTTTGTTGGTTTGATGATTGTTAGCCAGGTTGGCTTGAGTTTAATGGCATTAGAGGTGTTGGGGCAGGGGACAGCAGGAGTTTTAGAGGAGGAAGGAAGGTTGGGGGGGGGAGAAGTGGTGGTGGTGGCTGGGATTGGGTAATGGGTGTGGTTGGGTTGTTGGCAATGGTGATGGGCTTAGGACTGGGTAAGAAGAGCCAGGCGAGGTCGGTTGGGGTATGTGAGTCAGTTTTAGTTGTGTTAGGGTGGGGCAATATTTGTGTTAGAGGAGACTGCACTCAAATAGGATGGTTTAAGTGATGTTGGGATTAAGGGATTTTAGTTTGGTTATTTGCTTTTTCTGAAGCCAGGTGGGGCAGTCTTTTGAGAAGGAGGGATAGTTAGCTGGGTGAGTACCGTCACAATTGGTGCAGTGTGGGATGCTGGTGCAGGAGGTGCTGTCATGGTCCAGGGCTCCACAGTTACTACAGCGTGCTTGGATGTGGCAGTGAGTTTTTACCATGGCCATATCTCTGGCACTTATGACGACAGAGGGGGTTAGGAATATAAGGGGTGACTGGGATTCTCAGGTAGCCAGCAGTGATGTGGGAGGGAGAGTTGATGTGGAAAACGTCAGGAAGATGGTGTTTCGGCACCGTCTCTCTTGAGGACGAGACGATGGGCTTCAGTAAAGTGCTGATTGGTAATTTCCTCTACGAGGTCTTTCATCGGTCAGGTAGGCTAGGTCTGTAGTTCTGACCACACTTTTGCTGGAGTTTAGGGAATGGTGGGTGGTGACTGTAACATCAATACCGGTATTGGCTAGAGTTTTGGTGGTGAGGAGGGTGGTGGCTTGAGTATCCCTGGTGCACTGCATCAGGAGATTGCCGGATCTGAGCGTGGAGACCTTCGGGAGGGTACCGACAAGGCCTTGGAGTGCCTTGTGAATTAAAAAAAGGGGAAACTCTTTTAAAACTATTAGGTTTATTGGTGGCCTTTATTATTAGAATTTGGGGGACTGGGGCTGAAGAATGGTCCATGAAGGTAGCAGGTGGGTCACGAGGAGGGGAGGGAGGATTACGATCAAGGCAGAAGCGTTTCGTCACAATGAAGAAAAAACCAAGGGCCGAGAGACCTGAGGCAACTAGAAAGTAATCGCAGAAATAGTATAGAAGAACCGCTGTACAGGTAACAATAAGGCGCGAAAGTCAGTTCAGAACGGGAGGGAAGAAAAAACAAAAGAATGATTTCACCAAAAGCAGATACCCATCCACAGAGAGAGAATCCCATAAGATTTTAATATAAAACAAAATTTAGGTGGTAAAGTGCAAGGTGATATGAAACGGAATGAAAAGCTGGAGAGAATAGAATAGAAGTCACATTGCTCTCAACACAGATGTTGAATCTTTATGTAACTCTTTTAATTTCTTTTGTGATCAAAGTTCAACTCGCAATCTTTATGTAACTCTGTAGATTTCTTTCGTGACTTTCAGTCATCTAAAATGATAAAATGTTCAATGATTATGACTCAAAACCTTTTGGTCAATTGTTATGCCTGTTCAAAAAATTATGAAAGACAAACAAAAACAAAAGACTTACATAACAGGCTTCTAACTTCATACATCAGATAATAATTATAAAAAAGATGCATATTGATGCCTGGAATTCCAAAAGCTGCAAAATGGTCAATCTTTCATCCTTTTTGTTGCAATTTATCTACTTTCATGATTTTAAAGGAATGTTCAATCAATTTAGCTAAAGCTGCCTTTAAATGCCCATAGACCATTAAAGCTTTCACAAACTTCAAACATGACTCAGGATTCAATATTTTCTCTGTAGGGCAATACAACATAAATCATTACAATGCCATTATATTTGAGCAAGCTCATTTGATAAAAAAATACCCAAATCTACCTATTGAAGACCATGTTGGAGCCTGCCAAATGTCATTCAGTTGCCAATAGAGGGCGCCCATACAATGTCCTTCTTCTCCCACAATGACACTCTGTAGTCGCCTGTAATGTTCCGTTTCAAATTTCATGCACAGTGCCTGGGAAATCTGAAAGAGAAAACAATTGTCTAGTGGAAGCATACATGACACTATCACAGCAAGGTAAAGTACTTCAAAATAGAACAAAATAACTAGTTTTTTTTTTTCTTTAGTTGTCCGAACCAGCTGGAAGTTGAAAAACTGCAAAATGTAACTCCTATTTTCTTTCCGAGTTTTGCAATTTCAAAGTAGTCTATAATACCTTCTTTCAATTTTTTTAAGAGTTTTTTACAGATCTTGATGTATTTCCATTTTTAACGTTTTATTAAAAAGGAAGAAACCCATGTAAAGTGTGAGATAAAGGAAAATGTTGTGGTTGTGAAGATTTTTTTTCCGGATAAACAAACCTCCAGCAAGGCGAAAGGATATAAAAATTGCCATGATGTGATGCATACACTAGACTGATACAGATTACTGTACAATGCTCGCATTTATGTGACTTGTCAGATTTCTAACAAATCATATACTTTGTAATGTGTACACGAACAACAGAGAACGTAAAATTATATTGAATTTTGAATTGCAAAAGAGAGTTTGATGATATAGTTTTATATTAGAATAAAACCAAGTATAATCTGCAAGGCATGACATCAAAAATACCAATAAGTCCTTAAAATAGATCTAAACCTAAGAAATGAGTTTTTATCGAGGAACGTTTTGCATTAAAATATTACCAAAGTGATCCTTACCTCCAAACTGCGCAAACTAAGAAAATCTGAGGAAGTTTTTGATGTGTTATAGTAAACTTTTGGGAAAAAGCCTCTGTGGTGAAAGGATATGAAAATTTCCATGATGCGATTCATACATACACGGCTAAATGTAATTACACTGTAGGCCTATGAGCCAGTGTGTGTGTCTGCATGGGTGTGCATGTGTGTGTGTGACAAGACGCATCCGTCGGCACTGACAGTGAAAGTCTGACGGGTGGAAACTTCATTCCTCACAACAGGTGGGAGCGTCCGCACCACCACCAAACGAGGGTGGCCACTGACTAAACGTGTAAAGCGGAGGTACTGAATGAGACTATCTTTAGCCCAGGGGTAAACTTCAACACCGTCCTCTCCATGACTCCCCAAGTCTGGGGTGTCAAAAATACGCATCGGCTGCAGATGGCTGGTGGTGTGTGGGAGGCAACAGCCTCTCCTCCATGGCCTGTGTGTTCCAAGATGAGAGCCTGGACGTAAAGAGGTCCATGAAGGAAGGAAACATCTCCCATAGATGGAACTACAATTCTTCCCATTAGAGTTCCCGCTTCAATCTCTGTCCCTACTCCGGAGGAGGAGGTGGCATGTGGGGTTATCCCATTTAAGATTGAGTAAAGAAATAAGAACAGCCTTTGAGTCTGAGAAAATGTCAAAGTGGCTGAGCGAAGAGTACTCAATAAAGTTGAGGGTGAGGAGAATGGCATTAGACTTGTAAAGATTTGAAAAGTTCAAGATTTTTGTACTAAGCGCCACCCACTCATTAATATGTATGATATCGACACCAAAAACAATAGGGACCATCTTTGAGTCATGATTAGTCAATGTGTCAAATTTGACATGCCACTGAAAATGGCTCCCGATATACCGTTTTTACAAGCTGTTTTCAGTCTAACCACATTATGCCCCACCCACAATTCATATCAGTGATCTTGAACATTTTGAAATGACGGGCATCTACACCAACCCTAACACCTTATTTATGCCAAAGAGTATACAAAAAAGATACATGGTTATTAAAATAGGTGCATTTGAAGATTTTTACATTTTGCCCCACCCACTCTTAATATGCACAATATCGATACTAAACACACAATAGGGACCATCTATGGGTCATGATTTATCTATGCGTACTTCACAAGATACCGTGTTTACACGGTGTTTACAGTAGAACCACATTATACCCCGCCCACAATTCATATAACAGATTTTAAACATTTTATACGACGGGCATCTACATCAACCCTAACACCTTATTTATGCCAGAGAAGATGCAACACAGATATATGGATATCAAAATATGAGCATTTGAAGATTATTACATTTTGTCCCGCCCACTCATTAATTTACACAATATCGATAATAAAAACAATAGGGGCCATCTATGGGTTATGATTCATATATGTGCCAAATATGACATGGCATAGATGTACTGTTCAGAAGATATCATGTTTACAAGCAAAGCATCACAGACACACACACATACATACACACATTTTGGCAGACAACTGCATAAGTTCCTGATACTGATAATATCAGAACTAAAAAAGGATTGAATTAAAAGTCACCATATAATTTACATTAGCTGGTCTTTTTCTTGAAAAAATAATATACACTCAGACCCGATGTCCCCCCAAAAAAAGATCGGGCCAGACATTTCTCTATCTTTTTCTTTATTTTGAAATCACATGCAATTAAGCTCAGGTTGCGCTTGGTAAAAAGTTTCCAGACACGTGGCACTCAAAGTACATCCACTGCGCAAGCCATCACTGTGCTTGCAGAGCACAATAAACAATGGCCCTTACATCCACTGCTCAAGCCATCACTGTGCTTGCAGAGCACAATAAACAATGGAGAATAATTGGTTATATTATTAACAGTATTTCAGGGAGGATAACTGGTTATATTATTAACAGTATTACAGGGAGGATAATTGGTTATATCATTAACAGTATTTCAGGGAGGATAACTGGTTATATTATTAACAGTATTTCTGGGAGGATAACTGGTTATATTATTAACAGTATTACAGGGAGGATAATTGGTTATATCATTAACAGTAATTCAGGGAGGATAACTGATAATATTATTAACAGTATTTCTGGGAGGATAACTGGTTATATTATTAATAGTATTACAGGGAGGATAATTTGTTATATTATTAACAGTATTTCAGGGAGGATCACTGGTTATATTATTAACAGTATTACAGGGAGGATAATTGGTTATATCATTAACAGTATTTCAGGAGGATAACTGGTTATATTATTAACAGTATTTCTGGGAGGATAACTGGTTATATTATTAATAGTATTTCAGGGAGGATAATTTGTTATATTATCAACAGTATTTCAGGAAGGATAAATGGTTATATTATTAACAGTATTTCACGGAGGGTAATTGGTTATATCATTAACAGTATTTCTGGGAAAATAACTGGTTATATTATTAACAGTATTTCAGAGAGGATATTAGGTTATATAATTAATAGTATTTCAGAGAGGATTACTGGTTATATTTTTAACAGTATTACAGGGAAGATAATTGGTTATATCATTAACAGTATTCCTGGGAGGGTAATTAATTATATTAATAACAGTAATTGTGGGAGGATAATTGCTTATATTATTAACAGTATTTCAGGGAGGATAACTGGTTATATTATTAACAGTATTTCAGGGAGGATAACTGGTTATATTATTAACAGTATTTCAGGGAGGATAACTGGTTATATTATTAACAGTATTTCAGAGAGGATAACTGGTTATGTTATTAACAGTATTTCAGGGAGGATAACTGGTTATATTATTAACAGTATTTCAGAGAGGATAACTGGTTATGTTATTAACAGTATTTCAGGGAGGATAACTGGTTATATTATTAACAGTATTTCTGGGAGGATAATTGGTTATATTATTAACAGTATTTCAGAGAGAATAACTGGTTATATCATTAACAGTATTTCTGGGAGGATAATTGGTTATATTATTAACAGTATTTCAGGGAGGATAATTGCTTATATTATTAACAGTATTTCTGGGAGGATAATTGGTTATATTATTAACAGTATTTCAGAGAGAATAACTGGTTATATTATTAACAGTATTTCAGGGAGGATAACTGGTTATATTTTTAACAGTATTTGAGAAAGGATAACTGCTTGTATTATTAACAGAATTTCAGGGAGGATAATTTGTTATATTATTAGCAGTATTTCTGGGAGGATAAGTGGTTGTATTATTAACAGTATTTGAGAAAGGATAACTGCTTGTATTATTAACAGTATTTCAGGGAGGATAATTAGTTATATTATTAACAGTATTTACGTTTGTGGTTTGATTTTCTGGAACAGATTTTGAAGGAGAGTCGCAGCTAATGTGGGACTTACCTGCATCAAGTAGATTGTGTCTCTGAAGTACTGGGCTGGATCCTTGGACATGGACAGCTTGAAATGCATCTTGATTAAGTTTATCATCTGAGTATTACCTGCAATAAAAGGAATCTATCATTGATATGTGATTTTCTTTGTAAAAATAGTAGGCTTGCAAGTGAGCTTTCAGTAAGCATGCAAGTGACTTTGCCGCATGCTTGCAGCATATGAACTTGCATAAAAGTTGTAATTAATTTTGCAGCAAGCTTGCAACTGAGACTGCAGCGAGTGAATTTGCAGCAAGCTTACATGCACATCACAGCATATGACTTGCAGGAAACAGAGTTTGCAGTTAGCTTACAACAGCTTACAGGAAATTTGTAATTAAATTTGCGACAACTTTGCTTGTGAGATTGCAGCCAGCTTGTAGGTACACTAGTAATGACTAGCTTGCATTTAGCTTAAGGCATGTTTGCATCCAGTTCACACAGTATTTGAACTTGCAGAAAACATGCAATTGAGCTTGCAAGTGAGATTGCAGCAAATTTGTACGTCAGCTGGCAGCAAACTTGCAAGTAAGCTGCTTGCAAGTTTGTATTAGGCCTGCGTTCAGGTTGAAGCAAGATTGCATTCAGTTCACAGTATGCAGGAAACTTAATTGCAGCAAGCTTGCAAGTGAGTTTCTAGCTAGCTTGAGCATGTACCATATTTGATGTAATAAGTGTCCTGGGCGCTTACAAAAATAAAATTACACACTTTCTAGGCCCTAAGTTTCTTCCTAATAAGCGGCCATGCTCCGGGGTCGTGCACAGTGTGCTAATTGAACTGCATTGTGTGAACTGGTGCTATACTAGCCCCACAATAACCACCACAAAAGCATCTTCAGCGTCAGATGCAAAATGAGCAAATAATGTAACAAAACTTATTTTAAGTCTTCACATTAATCAAATAGATTATGTAATCAGTCACAAAATGTTGGGTGGGCGCCTTATAGCTCAGGGGTGTTTAAAATGTTGAATACGGTAATCTTACATGGAATTTACAATTTAGTGTGCAGCAAGCTTGTAAGTAAGTTTGTAGCAAGTTGCAAGTAAGTTTGCAGCAAGCTTGCATTCATTTTGCAACATATTTACTTACATGAAACTTGCAATTGAGCTGGCAGCAAGCTTGCAAGTGAGATTGCAGCCAGCTTGAAAGTACACCAGTAGTCACTAATTTGCATTTAGCTTGAAACAAGTTTGCATTAATTTTGGCCAGTAGGTAAACTTGCAGAAAACTTGCAATTGAGCTTGCAAGTAAGATTGAAGCAAACTTGTAAGCCTAAACTCCTAGCAAACTTGTAAGTAGCTGCTGGCGAGTTTGTAGTGGGCCTGCATTCACCTGGAAACAAGCTTGCACTTAGGTCGCAGTATGCAGGAAACTTGCAATTGAGCTTGCAAGTGAGATTGTGGAAATTTGCAAGTGAGCTTCTAGCAAGTTTGCAGGATATTATCTTGCAGCAAGCTTGCAAGTGACATTGTGGCAATTTGCAAGTGAGCTTCTAGCAAGTTTGCAGGATATTATCTTGCAGTAAGCTTTCAAGTGAGATTGTTGCAATTTGCAAGTGAGCTTCTAGCAACTTGCAGGATATTATCTTACATGACATTTGCGATTAAGCGTGCAACAAGTTTGCAAGTGAGATTGTGGCAAAATTGCAAGTGAACTTTTTTCTAGCAAGCTTGCAGGATATGATCTTAAATGAAATTTGCAATTGAGCATGCAGTAAGCTTGTGAGTTTTTGCAAGCTTGCAACTTAGCTTTCAGCAAGCTTGCATTTAGCTTATAACATACTTACAGCAAACTTGCAATTGAGTTTGCAGCAAGGCTCAGCTTGTGAGTTTGCAGCAAGGCCCAGCTTGTGAGTTTGCAGCAAGGCCCAGCTTGTGAGTTTGCAATCAATTTTCTGTGAAAGTGGAAAGACTGCAGAAAGTATTTGAGTGGATGTTAAATGTTCACGTTTATGCGACTTAAATATTGAAGGCACAAATGGAATGAGAGATAATGTAAAAGGTTGACTTATATGGTGGAATGTGATTGAAATGCAGAATTGGTGTATTAGGCATGAGAGCCTGAAACAGCAAGATAACAGCGGGCATCAGATAGTATTATAGCTATAAGAAACTAACTATTTGCAAAGGATAATTTTTATTTTTTAATGATGCTCCCATGTGCAAGATTGTTGCTTGAAAATAATGCAAATATTGTGGGGCAAATTTTTTGACTTAGTATCATTTCACTTGCACAGAGGAAATATGCATTACTGTCAAGCAGATGGTTACATGAGGAGTATTGTAACCATCTGTGGGTGCATGATGAATGCAAAGTATTAATTAAAGGTTACCTCATCATCTGGCGATGAAGTGTGAAATTACTGGCCAAATTCCAATCCGTACTGATGGATACTGGTTTTAGGGTTTGGAAAGACGGCCAAGACTGGAATCCGTACTCTGATGCAAATCTTGGCTTTGGAAGATGATTCAGGTCCCAGCAGTCGTCCACATAGTTGTAGTAATGAACTATATGAGTACAGGAAGAATTCACTTTGTAAATAACATTCAAAGCAGAATCTCAGCAATCTGAGCTGAAATGTTTAAACAAAGGGTCTGTGTAGAGAAACATTTTATTACTTCCATCCAAGCATTGGGTTGACCTTTCGGATAATCAGTTTGGGTTGACCTTTGGGTAATCAGTTTGGGTTGACATTTGGATAATCAGTTTGGGTTGACCTTTTGATAATCAGTTTGGGTTGACCTTTGGATAATCAGTTTGGGTTGCCATTTGGATAATTAATTTGGGTTGACCTTTCAATAATCAGTTTGGGTTGACCTTTGGGTAATCAGTTTGGGTTGACCTTTGGATAATCAATCAAACTAAATCAACAAAAATGCATCACCAACACCAGCTTCATAGCATTTTGGACATTTGATAGAAATTAGAAAAAAAAATATTTAATTTTAAGTTAATTTCATTTACTTACAAATCAAAACAAAAACGAAATAATAAAAGGTAACAAAAAGAAAAGTAACAACAAAATCCTGTAGCAACAAAAGTGAGCACAGAAAAATAATAATAATGTCAATGAGCCTTCTTACCATCACCATAATGTGTATCCTGAGGGTTAAATGCTATCCAATCAGATTCCTCTGTTTGTTTGCCATTTGATGGGCTGGAGCATACAAATGGAATCATGGTGGCGTGCTTCATAATCTCATCTCGAACGGTATCAACATACAGCTTTATGTAATCCTTTTGGTACTTTTCAAATTTGCTTTTTGTACCATACCTGTAATATAATGAGGAATCATAGATATTTACTTTCATTTCAAATCTTGCTTTATCCTTACATATAGGCAGGAATGTACCCAGCCTTTGTTCCGTACCTGTAACATATTGAGGAATCATAGATATTCATTTTCATCTCAAATCTTGCTTTATCCTTGCATATAGGCAGGAGTGTAGCCAGCCTTTGTTCCATACCTGTAATATAATGAGGAATCATAGATATTCATTTTTATCTCAAATCTTGCTTTATCCTTGCATATATTCAGGAGTGTAGCCAGTTTTTGGATTTGGGGTGGGGGGAGGGGGAGGGGGGGGGGAGGGGGCTTTAAAACAAAAGAAATTGTTGATGGTTGAATTTTAACATCTGAAATAAATGTTTACTCACTCTAGTTTAAACATGCACGGCATAAATATTCAAACATAGCTTCTTCCTCTTTTTTGGTCAAATATGTTTTGCTTTAGATGCAAATAAATCAATCTTTACCAGTTTTGTCGCAGAGCAGCTTCGTTTTCATTGTTACCAGCCCACACCATGATGGAAGGGTGACTGCCTATCCTGAAAACCTAGAAAACATAAAATGGTTATTAAGTTTTTTATCATTTTCAAAGGGAAAAACAATGTGCAATTTACAAGAAGAAAAGCAGGTGGCATGTTCTCCAAATTGAATCCTTAAACTTATAAATGAAATGTGTTGACATGATACAACATACACAGAAAAAGGACATGCAGGCAAATAGAAGGAAGGGGGAGGCGACTAAGCATGAAAATAACACGTCATAGGAGAAACTCTCTTTGAACTCTAAATTGTAATCTATGTTTTTGTATCTCTGGCACAAATTTGGAAAAGTGGCTCTGTGAAAAATACTCCAACCAACTCAATTGGTAATATAATCTTGCGGAAGCTGAAAATCATTTTCGAGAAATATTTGAACAGGATGGGGCTTTCTCGTAAGTACACCATTATATTTCTATATACAGACACCGTTTACCAGTTTACATGTGAGGCACAAAACGTGGACGCTGCCATTTTTCTGACTGCATGGTGGAGCTACAGTAGGGATCTTTTGACTGGTATATAGCAAATCCAAATCAGTATCAAATTTGTACTTGCCAATTGTTCTTAACAAATTCTTTGATAAATATTGAACACATAATATGTTCAAATTTTATCTAATAGCTCTTTTCACTACATTCTTTACTACAATTCTTGAAGTAAATCTTCTCCCTAACCTTCCAAACAAATTACACTTACCTGGTGCCGCACTTCCTGACGAACAGATTCTAAAAAGTTGTCCTCAGCTGGATACATCGCACACCCAAACATTATGTCCTGCCATAACAGGATACCAAGCTCGTCACAAATTTCATAAAAAGCATCTTGCTCGTAAATGCCTCCACCCCACACTCGCAAAGCATGCATATTAGCATCAACTACAGATTGTAAAAGTCGACGAAGATAGACACGATCAATTCTTTCCTGGAAGCATCCGCAGGGATCCAATTGGATCCTTTGATGAAAATGGTTCGGTTGTTAATTTTAAAGTAGAATGAAAAACCTGTAAAAAACAAATGATATACAATATCTTGATAATTTTGCAGCATACCATTGGGCATAAACATTTCAAATGGCATTCTATCATTTTGAAAGAAGTATGATTTGTTAATTTCTACAGATGTGACCAAATGCCGACATTTTTTCTTTAAAAAAACAAAAAACATTTTCTTTTCTGTTTCACAGCTTAACCTTTTATGGAATTAAATACTTTTATAATGAGGCTTCACTTTAAAGATCATTTTGAAAATGTTTTATAATTTATTTCCATGACTTTTCTACAACTAAGTATACGTTTACTTTTTTAATTTTACTGCATGCTATTCAGGCTTGGAAGTCCTTTTTATAAAAGAAAAAGTTCATTTTGGAGCAAGTTCAGCAAAGAGCCACTAGACTTATTTCCAGATTTAAGGAATCTCTCTTATGAATTTAGTTTACAAATTCTTAATTTGACCAATCCTTGATTTGACCATGCTTGATTTAGAAGAGTACGTGGCGATATGATTCAGGATTATAAATTCCTATCTGGTAGCAATGCTTTGACTTCCTATTATTTCTTGCATGTTTCAGCTAATCCTCTGTGATAATTAGGTAAGAATTTGAAGTTGACCAAAGATTTCTCATGGATAGATAATCAGCATTTTAGCTTTTCGCAAAGAGTTGTTAATGAATGGATGGTTTGCCTTGGTGGGTGGTTAGCTCCAATTCTGTTCACAATTTCGAAGTCAACAATGAAAACTTCTTTACTTACTCATCTGTAATTTTAAGAATCTTTTTTTTTGTGGTGGTTGGTGCTAGTTTGGGCTTTTTATGGGGGTGACTAACCGTTCTTAGCCTGTCATCTTGATATGTTATTTTATGTTATGTAAGTACATTTGATACACGAGAACAATCAAAGACTCCTAAAATACCATGACAGTGATGAAAGAACGTTTGAGTTTTTGGATGGGAATACAATTTATAATTCTTAATGTAATCCGTTTAAATTTCTTTCTTAAAACTCAGTTTTTAAAATGTACTTTTAGACTGATGATTGAGGGCATGGTAGACACCCTCCATCAGAACAAGCAGCACACCTTCAATAATGTTGAAAAGATATAAAAACAACAGGAAAGAAATGTCAGCTGTACCCAGTACTTTGTATATCAAGACATGGAAACAGAAAAAGTTGGAAAGATCATTATATAATTAATTCTGATGGGAATTCTTGCTGTGTAAATGATTTTTACGATACTTTAATAAGGCTTTAAGAAGTTAGCCGGAATTTTACCTTCACTTTCTGGAATCACTTCTTGAATGAGTTCTATCCTTCTGAATGCAACCATCTTTGTTTTGCTGCTGATCAGGTTGTTCTTCAGGTCAGAGAAGGTCACATTGAGTGGGTACATGGTCTGATTACCAAATCCATGAGGCCACCAGCTCTCTGGACTCTATACAAACAGAAAAAGCAAAAAAACAGAGCGACAGTTGTCAATACACATGTAGTAAAAAATAGTATTAGATGTAAGAACTACCACAGCTCCATGACGGCAAGAATTTGTTGATTACTTTTAATATTGATTTTTTCTTGTTCTCAAAAAGGTTTAAATTGTTGTCCTTGACAGAGAGTTTAAAGGTCCCAATAGCCAACTTTAGTCCATTTTCTGGGAGGGCACCAAGGTCAAAGTGTAAGAATTATTGAACAATCAATGGACAGTTTCAAAAGCTTTCAGTTGATTACACAAGAAAGAGAGTTAAATTGTGAGTAAAACAACATGAAAGAGACTTAAAATTATGAGTAAAACAACATGAAAGAGAGTTCAATTATGAGTAAAACAACATGAGAGTTAAATTATGAGTAAAACAACATAAAAGAAGAATTCAATTATGAGTAAAACAACATGAGAGTTAAATTATGAGTAAAACAACATGAAAGAGTTCAATTATGAGTAAAGCAACACAAAAGAGAGTTAAATATGAGTAAAACATGAGAGTTAAATTATGAGTAAAACAACAAGAGAGTTCAATTATGAGTAAAAGAACAAGAAAGAGAGTTCAAATATGAGTAAAACAGGGATACATAGATATATAAAACAAGATATGTAGATATAAATTTACTTATATATCTGAAGGAGTTAGCCAATTACTGTACAGAGAGTGTTAAGCTTTGAAAAGAGAAGTTGTTAAATTTGAGAAAAAGTGCTTCTAGTTTCCCGGTTATTACTCAACAAAGTCAGAATGGTTGTATTCCTGCTCTAATTTGATTCAGAATATGATAAAGACTCAAAACTTTGGATCAGAATTTGCTGTGCAGCCCTTCAAAGAATTATGATGGATGAATAAGAAACAAAGGTTTGATGTACAGAAATATACCAAGGTCATCCGGGTCGATGTTACAAATTTCAACAAAAGTATGTCACAAAAGCCAAAGCCGTAAAGTGATTAAATGTAGGCCAAAATTTGATAAACAATTTTTTGCAACTAGGAACACGAAAATCAAACTCCTGCACCAAAACACATGTATATCTCTATGGAAGCACCTAGTGCGCCAATGCACCTAGTGCGCCCAGAGTGAACATGACATGTATATCTCTATGGAAGCACCTAGTGCGCCCAAAAAAACACCCTGAGTGAACATGACATGTATATCTCTATGGAAGCACCTAGTGCGCCCAAAGCACCCAGCGTGAACATGACATGTATATCTCTATGGAAGCACCTAGTGCACTCAAAGCACCAGAGCACCTAAACATGACATGTATCTCTAAAGCACCTAATGCACCCAAAGCACCCAGAGTGAACATGACATGTATATCTCTAATGGAAGCACCTAGTGCGCCTAAAGCACCTAGAGTGAACATGACATGTATATCTCTATGGAAGCACCTAGTGCCCAAAGCACCAGAGTGAACATGACATGTATATCTCAATGGAAGCACCTAGTGCACCCAAAGCACCAGAGTAAACATGACATGTATATCTTTATGGAAGCACCTAGTGCGCCCAAAGCACCCAGAGTGAACATGACATGTATATCTCTATGGAAGCACCTAGTGCGCCCAAAGCACCCAGAGTGAACATGACATGTATATCTCTATGGAAGCACCTAGTGCACCCAAAGCACCCAGAGTGAACATGACATGTATATCTCAATGGAAGCACCTAGTGCGCCCAAAGCACCTAGAGTGAACATGACATGTATATCTCTATGGCACCTAGTGCGCCTTTATGGAAAAGTGCACCAGAGTGAACATGACATGTATATCTTTATGGAAGCACCTAGTGCACCCAAAGCACCCAGAGTGAACATGACATGTATATCTCTATGGAAGCACCTAGTGCACCCAAAGCACCCAGAGTGAACATGACATGTATATCTTTATGGAAGCACCTAGTGCACCCAAAGCACCCAGAGTGAACATGACATGTATATCTCTATGGAAGCACCTAGTGCACCCAAAGCACCCAGAGTGAACATGACATGTATATCTCTATGGAAGCACCTAGTGCACCCAAAGCACCCAGAGTGAACATGACATGTATATCTCTATGGAAGCACCTAAGTGCACCCAAAGCACCCAAAGTGAACATGACATGCATATCTCTATATATCTCTATGGAAGCACCTAGTGCACCCAAGCGTGAACATGACATGTATATCTCAAATGGAAGCACCTAGTCCAGTACCCAAGTGAACATGACATGTATATCTCTATGTATATCTTCTGAAGCTTTTAAAGCACAGAGTGAACTAGTATCTCAATGCACCCAAAGCACCCAGAGTGAACATGACATGTATATCTCTATGGAAGCACCTAAGTGCACCCAAAGCACCCAGAGTGAACATGGCATGTATATCTCTATGGAAGCACCTAGCTTAAGTGAACATGACATGTATATCTCCCAAAGCACCAGAGTGAACATGACATGTATATCTCTATGGAAGCACCTAGTGAACATGACATGTATATCCTATGGAAAAGCACCAAGTGAACATGACATGTATATCTCTTAAAGCACTAGTGCGCCAAAAGCACCAAAGTGCGCCACCTAGTAAAGCACCAGAGTGAACATGACATGTATATCTCTATGGAAGCACCTAGTGCACCCAAAGCACCCAGAGTGAACATGACATGTATATCTCTATGGAAGCACCTAGTGCACATGTATATCCCAAAGCTCCAGAGTGAACATGACATGTATATCTCTATGGAAGCACCTAGTGCGCCCAAAGCACATGTATATCTCCAGGTGAACAGCACCAAGTGACATGTATATCTTTATGGAAGCACCTAGTGGGCCTAAAGCATCCAGAGTGAACATGACATGTATATCTCTATGGAAGCACCTAGTGCACCCAAAGCACCCAGAGTGAACATGGCATGTATATCTCTATGGAAGCACCTAGTGCACCCAAAGCACCCAGAGTGAACATGACATGTATATCTCTATGGAAGCACCTAGTGCGCCAAAGGACCAGAGTAACATGACATGTATATCTCTATGGTCTTAAAGCACCAGAGTGAACATGACATGTATATCTCTATGGAAGCACCTAGTGCACCCAAAGCACCCAGAGTAAACATGACATGTATATCTCTATGGAAGCACCTAGTGCACCCAAAGCACCCAGAGTGAACATGACATGTATATCTCTATGGAAGCACCTAGTGCGAACCATGTATATCAAAGCACCTACCCAAAGCACCTAGAGTGAACATGACATGTATATCTCTATGGAAGCACCTAGTGCTTTTAAAGCACCAGAGTGAACATGACATGTATATCTCAATGGAAGCACCTAGTGCACCCAAAGCACCCAGAGTGAACATGACATGTATATCTCTAGCATGGAAGCACCTAGTGCCCAAAGCACCCAGAGTGAACATGACATGTATATCTCTATGGAAGCACCTAGTGCAGCCAAAGCACCCAGAGTGAACATGACATGTATATCTCAATGGAAGCACCTAGTGCGCCCAAAGCACCTAGAGTGAACATGACATGTATATCTTTATGGAAGCACCTAATGCACCCAAAGCACCCAGAGTGAACATGACATGTATATCTCTATGGAAGAACACCTTTATGGAAGCACCTAGTGCACCCAAGCACCAGCGTGAACATGACATGTATATCTCTATGGAAGCACCTAGTGCCCAAAGCACCAAGTGAACATGACATGTATATCTCAATGGAAGCACCTAGTGCACCCAAAGCACCCAGAGTGAACATGACATGTATATCTCTATGGAAGCACCTAGTGCCCAAAGCACCCAGAGTGAACATGACATGTATATCTCTATGGAAGCACCTAGTGCACCCAAAGCACCAAGTGAACATGACATGTATATCTCTATGGAAGCACCTAGTGCACCCAAAGCACCAAGAACATGCATGTATATCTCTATCACCTAGTGCGCCCAAGCACCCAGAGTGAACATGACATGTATATCTCTAAAGCACCTAGTGCACCCAAAGCACCAAGTGAACATGACATGTATATCTCTATGAAAGCACCTAGTGCGCCCAAAGCACCAGAGTGAACATGGCATGTATATCTCAATGGAAGCACCTAGTGCACCCAAAGCACCAGAGTAAACATGACATGTATATCTCTATGGAAGCACCTAATGCACCCAAAGCACCCAGAGTGAACATGACATGTATATCTCTATGGGAAGCACCTAGTGCGCCCAGAGCACCAAGTGAACATGACATGTATATCTCTATGGAAGCACCTAGTGAACATGACATGTATAGTCTCTATGGAAGCACCTAGTGACATGTATATCCAAAGCACCCAGAGTGAACATGGCATGTATATCTCTATGGAAGCACCTAGTGCACCCAAAGCACCCAGAGTAAACATGACATGTATATCTCTATGGAAGCACCTAGTGCGCCCAAAGCACCAGAGTGAACATGACATGTATATCTCTATGGAAGCACCTAGTGCACCCAAAGCACCAGAGTAAAACATGACCCAAAGCACCAGAGTGAACATGGCATGTATATCCTATGGAAGCACCTAGTGCGCCCAAAGCACCAGGGTGAACATGACATGTATATCTCTATGGAAGCACCTAGTGCGCCCAAAGCACCAGAGTAAACATGACATGTATATCTCTATGGAAGCACCTAGTGCACCCAAAGCACCCAGAGTGAACATGACATGTATATCTCTATGGAAGCACCTAGTGCACCCAAAGCACCCAGAGTGAACATGACATGTATATCTCTATGGAAGCACCAAGGGTGAACATGACATGTATATCTCTATGGAAGCACCTAGTGCGCCCAAAGCACCCAGAGTGAACATGACATGTATATCTCAATGGAAGCACCTAGTGCACCCAAAGCACCCAGAGTAAACATGACATGTATATCTCTATGGAAGCACCTAGTGCACCCAAAGCACCCAGAGTGAACATGACATGTATATCTCTATGGAAGCACCTAGTGCGCCCAAAGCACCCAGGGTGAACATGACATGTATATCTCTATGGAAGCACCTAGTGCACCCAAAGCACCCAGAGTGAACATGACATGTATATCTCAATGGAAGCACCTAGTGCACCCAAAGCACCCAGAGTAAACATGACATGTATATCTCTATGGAAGCACCTAGTGCGCCCAAAGCACCCAGAGTGAACATGGCATGTATATCTCTATGGAAGCACCTAGTGCGCCCAAAGCACCCAGGGTGAACATGACATGTATATCTCTATGGAAGCACCTAGTGCACCCAAAGCACCCAGAGTGAACATGGCATGTATATCTCTATGGAAGCACCTAGTGCGCCATGACATGTATATCTCTATGAAGCAAAGCACCAGGGTGAACATGACATGTATATCTCTATGGAAGCACCTAGTGCGCCCAAAGCACCCAGAGTGAACATGGCATGTATATCTCTATGGAAGCACCTAGTGACATGCCCAAAGCACCCAGGTGAACATGACATGTATATCTCTATGGAAGCACCTAGTGCGCCCAAAGTACCCAGAGTAAACATGACATGTATATCTCTATGGAAGCACCTAGTGCACCCAAAGCACCCAGAGTGAACATGGCATGTATATCTTAATGGAAGCACCTAGTGCGCCCAAAGCACCCAGAGTGAACATGGCATGTATATCTTTATGGAAGCACCTAGTGCACCCAACGCACCCAGAGTGAACATGACATGTATATCTTTATGGAAGCACCTAGTGCACCCAAAGCAGCTAGAGTGAACATGGCATGTATATCTCTATGGAAGCACCTAGTGCACCCAAAGCACCCAGAGTGAACATGACATGTATATCTCTATGGAAGCATCTAGTGCACCCAAAGCACCCAGAGTGAACATGACATGTATATCTTTATGGAAGCACCTAGTGCACCCAAAGCACCTAGAGTGAACATGACATGTATATCTCTATGGAAGCACCTAATGCACCCAAAGCACCCAGAGTAAACATGACATGTATATCTCTATGGAAGCACCTAGTGCACCCAAAGCACCCAGCGTGAACATGACATGTATATCTCTATGGAAGCACCTAGTGCGCCCAGAGCACCCAGCGTGAACATGACATGTATATCTTTATGGAAGCACCTAGTGCACCCAAAGCACCCAGAGTGAACATGACATGTATATCTTTATGGAAGCACCTAGTGCACCCAAAGCACCTAGAGTGAACATGACATGTATATCTTTATGGAAGCACCTAGTGCACCCAAAGCACCTAGAGTGAACATGACATGTATATCTCTATGGAAGCACCTAGTGCACCCAAAGCACCCAGAGTAAACATGACATGTATATCTCTATGGAAGCACCTAGTGCGCCCAAAGCACCCAGAGTGAACATGGCATGTATATCTTTATGGAAGCACCTAGTGCACCCAAAGCACCCAGAGTGAACATGACATGTATATCTTTATGGAAGCACCTAGTGCACCCAAAGCACCTAGAGTGAACATGACATGTATATCTTTATGGAAGCACCTAGTGCACCCAAAGCACCTAGAGTGAACATGACATGTATATCTCTATGGAAGCACCTAGTGCACCCAAAGCACCCAGAGTAAACATGACATGTATATCTCTATGGAAGCACCTAGTGCGCCCAAAGCACCCAGAGTGAACATGGCATGTATATCTTTATGGAAGCACCTAGTGAACCCAAAGCACCCAGAGTAAACATGACATGTATATCTCTATGGAAGCACCTAGTGCACCCAAAGCACCCAGAGTGAACATGGCATGTATATCTTTATGGAAGCACCTAGTGCACCCAAAGCACCCAGAGTGAACATGACATGTATATCTTTATGGAAGCACCTAGTGCACCCAAAGCACCTAGAGTGAACATGACATGTATATCTTTATGGAAGCACCTAGTGCACCCAAAGCACCTAGAGTGAACATGACATGTATATCTCTATGGAAGCACCTAGTGCACCCAAAGCACCCAGAGTAAACATGACATGTATATCTCTATGGAAGCACCTAGTGCACCCAAAGCACCCAGAGTGAACATGGCATGTATATCTCAATGGAAGCACCTAGTGCGCCCAAAGCACCCAGAGTAAACATGACATGTATATCTCTATGGAAGCACCTAGTGCGCCCAAAGTGAACATGACATGTATATCTTTATGGAAGCACCTAGTGCACTTAAAAAGCACCCAGCATGAACATGACATGTATATCTCTATGGAAGCACCTAGTGCACCCAAAGCACCCAGAGTGAACATGGCATGTATATCTTTATGGAAGCACCTAGTGCACCCAAAGCACCCAGAGTGAACATGACATGTATATCTTTATGGAAGCACCTAGTGCACCCAAAGCACCTAGAGTGAACATGACATGTATATCTTTATGGAAGCACCTAGTGCACCCAAAGCACCTAGAGTGAACATGACATGTATATCTCTATGGAAGCACCTAGTGCACCCAAAGCACCCAGAGTAAACATGACATGTATATCTCTATGGAAGCACCTAGTGCACCCAAAGCACCCAGAGTGAACATGGCATGTATATCTCAATGGAAGCACCTAGTGCGCCCAAAGCACCCAGAGTAAACATGACATGTATATCTCTATGGAAGCACCTAGTGCGCCCAAAGTGAACATGACATGTATATCTTTATGGAAGCACCTAGTGCGCCCAAAGCACCCAGCATGAACATGACATGTATATCTCTATGGAAGCACCTAGTGCGCCCAAAGTGAACATGACATGTATATCTTTATGGAAGCACCTAGTGCACCCAAAGCACCCAGAGTGAACATGACATGTATATCTCAATGGAAGCACCTAGTGCGCCCAGAGCACCCAGCGTGAACATGACATGTATATCTCTATGGAAGCACCTAGTGCACCCAAAGCACCCAGAGTGAACATGACATGTATATCTCTATGGAAGCACCTAGTGCGCCCAAAGTGAACATGACATGTATATCTTTATGGAAGCACCTAGTGCGCCCAAAGCACCCAGCATGAACATGACATGTATATCTCTATGGAAGCACCTAGTGCACCCAAAAAAGCACCCAGAGTAAACATGACATGTATATCTCTATGGAAGCACCTAGTGCGCCTAAAGCACCCTAAATGCTTGACATTTTGTTTGAAAGAACTTTTACACTTACTTCCATACATAATTGGAAATGCAGTTATGTCCCTCAAGACAGCTACACCATACGCTTCGATGGACAGATCCTTCCTGCAGGTTCAAACAGAGAATGTAAATCTAACTTACACATTAAAATTTTTTTTTGATTTGTTGCCATCTTGTGGACTTGATTAAGAACAAGTGAAGTCTTATCGATTTTATAAATAGAGCATTTTCAGGCGTTCGTATAATTCATTAGTAAAGGCACTGCTTAAAAATTTGGCCTGCAATTTTGAAGCAACAAATTAACCACATCATTCAACAAGATTAACTTTCATCATAACATTGAGGCTAAGATAAACAATGCCAGCATTGATTACGGTTACTACTTATATTACAAAGGATTGCCATTATATTCAGATGTGTGTGGCTAAAAATACCATGTAAAGCCAGTGGGAGTAGTTGTTATCTTGAAGGAGCCTCAGAGAGGTTAAATAGTATACAGTTTTGTGGTTTGGGAAACAAAAAGAAATATATAATTTTTACTTCAACCGGCCCTGCTCCATTTGAGCAGGGCCGGTTGAGATGTTCCTGGTTTTAAGCAAAGCCATTTCTATTATAAACTTTCCATGGTGATCAAGACAATGTATAATCCTTATACAAGACAATACATGTACTGTAGCTGATTGAAAAACAAAACAAAATGTCATCAACTTCTTTATGGTCTAACTAAATGCCAGCTGGATTTCAATAATTGAACCCCTTACTTTTTACAATGGCACAAGTTCCAAGTCTTTAAAGAAATGCAAAATTTGACAGCAGCCCAATAATCTATGAATGTTGTTCTTCACAATCAAGAATGCTGCCATTTAACAGTCGAGAGAAAACTAAGATGTATGATGATTTAACACAATAAATTCCCCCATTTTTTTCAAAATAACCCCTCACCCGCACCAAAAAAAAAAACATTTACACAAGGTGGAAAAATTCCCCCAAAATTTTGAACCTTAGTGCGAACATTGATACTGACCATACCCCTTGTGGTGCAAACGCAGGCCCCCAGTCCCAGCTAAAAGAGCACTGCTCCTTTCTTATAAAGTTTGGGTGACACAGGCCATGTTGAACTGTTGGAGGGCAGTCAGGTGGTACATCATATGAAGAATGTTCCTTGAATTTCTTTTCTGCATAGGTTGGGGCCGATTCAAAGCTGATACTGATGTTGTTTTTGCCTTCCTGTGAAGAATGTCATAAGAGTTCAAGTGGGAATGGATTGGTATTAAAACTGGCCTCTAAATATTTAAATTTACTGAAAAAGTGTTCACAAATGAAACATGTTCTTAAATTACCACTTAAAATACAACATTCAATTGACTGGGGAAAAGGCAATTGGTAGAATCATATGCAAATTCATTTTGCACTTAAGATTGTGTAAGGGTCCATGCATGACAACCCTTTTGTCTGTTCTTGTTAGACCTACATGTAAGGGAAAGTCTAAATCTATTTCATATCACAAGCTAACTGTACCTTTATTAACGGTTTGATATTCCAAGTACTTCTGATAAACATGTTGGTTGAGTTGCCGAGAAACTTCCCATTTATGTACACTGTAGCCACTGTATCTAAGCCCTCACTAACCAGAAAGACATTGGACCTTAGGAGAACATCCTTTGTCACTGTAAAGAAAATGATCACATCAAAACTAGCATTGCTTCATACCATGTCATACTTCAATATCGTGTCCTGCTTTCAGCCTATAGAATTGAGGTAAGGTTATACTACAAAATTTATTCATTGACTACACCCAACTATATTTTAGGAACAGGCAGAGTGAACTATATTGTTTCTTAAATCTATCAAAAGTATGTAAACAGCAAAAAGTACCAACTTTTTAACATCTAGATTTAATACGTACCTATGGGTAGTTTGATATGTACCCATGGGTAGTTTGATATGTACCCATGGGTAATTTGATATGTACCCATAGGTAGTTTGATATGTACCCATGGGTAGTTTGATATATACCCATGGGTAGTTTGATATGTACCCATGGGTAGTTTGATATGTACCCACGGGTAGTTTGATATATACCCATGGGTAGTTTGATATGTACCCATGGGTAGTTTGATATGTACCCATGGGTAGTTTGATATGTACCCATGGGTAGTTTGATATGTACCCATGGGTAGTTTGATATGTACCCACAGGTAGCTTTCTATTTCTTTGGGTTGCTCATTTTCTTTTAATCCAAAGTTGAACACACTAACAACTTTCTCATCATTTCCAACAACACACTAACAACTTTCTCATCATTTCCAACAACACATTAACAACATTCTCATCATTTCCAACAACACATTAACAACATTCTCATCATTTCCAACAACACATTAACAACATTCTCATCATTTCCAACAACACATTAACAATATTCTCATCATTTCCAACAACACATTTCCAACATTCTCATCATTTCCAACAACACATTAACAACATTCTCATCATTTCCAACAACACATTAACAACATTCTCATCATTTCCAACAATACATTAACAACATTCTCATCATTTCCAACAACACATTAACAACATTCTCATCATTTCCAACAACACATTAACAACATTCTCATCATTTCCAACAACACATTAACAACATTCTCATCATTTCCAACAACACATTAACAACATTCTCATCATTTCCAACAACACATTAACAACATTCTCATCATTTCCAACAACACATTAACAACATTCTCATCATTTCCAACAACACATTAACAACATTCTCATCATTTCCAACAACACATTAACAACATTCTCATCATTTCCAACAACAGAATAATAACATTCTCATCATTTCCAACAACACATTAACAACATTCTCATCATTTCCAACAACACATTAACAACATTCTCATCATTTCCAACAACACATTAACAACATTCTCATCATTTCCAACAACACATTAACAACATTCTCATCATTTCCAACAACAGAATAATAACATTCTCATCATTTCCAACAACACATTAACAACATTCTTATCATTTCCAACAACAGAATAATAACATTCTCATCATTTCCAACAACTTAATTTTAGGAATCAACTCAATGAAGTGTACAGAATTACATACTTAGAGCTGCTCTTATTTGTAAATCACATACTCTTTGAAAAATACTGCAAAATACTGCAACATTATCAGCCCTAAAGGGAATGCAGTGGCTCAGTAGTGGGTATGTGTTGGGAATGTGAAGTAGTGGGTTCGATTCCCAGCCAAACAGCTGTGTTGTGTCCTTGGGCAAGAGACTGGCCTCCCACCAAGGCTATGAAAATACTAATTCCATACTAACAATCTATACCAATTCCATTGAAATCTTGGTAGTATGTCCAGTTCTCATCACTATCCATCTATACTCATACCATTGAAATCTTGGTAGAATGTCCAGTTCTCATACACTATTCATCTATACTCATACCATTGATATCTTGGTAGTACAGTATATCCAGTTCTCATCACTATCCATCTATACTCATTCCATTGAAATCTTGGTAGTATGTCCAGTTCTCATACACTATCCATCTATACTAATTCCATTGAAATCTTGGTAGTATATCAGCACTATCCATCTATACTCATACCATTAAAATCTCGGTAGTATGCCCAGTTCTCAGCACTATCCATCTATACTCATTCCATTGAAATCTTGGTAGTATGTCCAGTTCTCATACACTATCCATCTATACTCATTCCATTGAAATCTTGGTAGTATGTCCAGTTCTCATCACTATCCATCTATACTCATTCCATTGAAATCTTGGTAGTATGTCCAGTTCGTAGCACTATCCATCTATACTAATTCCATTGAAATCTTGGTAGTATGTCCAGTTCTCATCACTATCCATCTATACTCATACCATTGAAATCTTGGTAGTACAGTATATCCAGTTCTCATACACTATCCATCTATACTAATTCCATCAAAATCTTGGTAGTATGTCCAGTTCTTATCACTATCCATCTATACTCATACCATTGAAATCTTGGTAGTACAGTATATCCAGTTCTCATACACTATCCATCTATACTCATACCATTGAAATCTTGGTAGTATGTGCAGTTCTCATACACTATCCATCTATACTCATTCCATTGAAATCTTGGTAGTATGTCCAGTTCTCAGCACTATCCATCTATACTCATACCATTGAAATCTTGGTAGTATGTCCAGTTCTCAGCACTATCCATCTATACTCATTCCATTGAAATCTCGGTAGTATGTCCAGCTCTCATACACTATCCATCTATACTCATACCATTGAAATCTTGGTAGTATGTCCAGTTCTCAGCACTATCCATCTATACTCATTCCATTGAAATCTTGGTAGAATGTCCATTTCTCAGCACTATCCATCTATACTCATTCCATTGAAATCTTGGTAGTATGTCCAGTTCTCATCACTATCCATCTATACTCATTCCATTGAAATCTTGGTAGTATGTCCAGTTCTCATCACTATCCATCTATACTCATTCCATTGAAATCTTGGTAGTATGTCCAGTTCTCAGCACTATCCATCTATACTCATACCATTGAAATCTTGGTAGCATGTCCAGTTCTCAGCACTATCCATCTATACTCATTCCATTGAAATCTTGGTAGAATGTCCAGTTCTCAGCACTATCCATCTATACTCATTCCATTGAAATCTTGGTAGAATGTCCAGTTCTCATCACTATCCATCTATACTCATTCCATTGAAATCTTGGTAGTATGTCCAGTTCTCATCACTATCCATCTATACTCATTCCATTGAAATCTTGGTAGTATGTCCAGTTCTCATCTCTATCCATCTATACTCATTCCATTGAAATCTTGGTAGTATGTCCAGTTCTCATCACTATCCATCTATACTAATACCATTGAAATCTTGGTAGTATGTCCAGTTCTCATACACTATCCATCTATACTAATTCCATTGAAATCTTGGTAGTATGTCCAGTTCTCATACACTATCCATCTATACTAATTCCATTGAAATCTTGGTAGTATATCCAGTTCTCATACACTATCCATCTATACTCATACCATTGAAATCTTGGAAGTATGTCCAGTTCTCATACACTATCCATCTATACTAATTCCATTGAAATCTTGGTAGTATGTCCAGTTCTTATCACTATCCATCTATACTCATACCATTGAAATCTTGGTAGTATGTCCAGTTCTCATCACTATCCATCTATACTCATTCCATTGAAATCTTGGTAGAATGTCCAGTTCTCATACACTATCCATCTATACTCATTCCATTAAAATCTTGGTAGTATGTCCAGTTCTCATACACTATCCATCTATACTAATTCCATTAAAATCTTGGTAGTATGTCCAGTTCTCATACACTATCCATCTATACTCATTCCATTGAAATCTTGGTAGAATGTCCAGTTCTCATACACTATCCATCTATACTAATTCCATTGAAATCTTGGTAGTATGTCCAGTTCTCATACACTATCCATCTATACTAATTCCATTGAAATCTTGGTAGTATGTCCAGTTGTCATCACTATCCATCTATACTAATTCCATTGAAATCTCGGTAGAATGTCCAGTTCTCATACACTATCCATCTATACTCATTCCATTAAAATCTTGGTAGTATGTCCAGTTCTCATACACTATCCATCTATACTCATACCATTGAAATCTTGGTAGTGCAGTATATCCAGCTCTCATACACTATCCATCTATACTCATACCATTGAAATCTTGGTAGTATGTCCAGTTGTCATCACTATCCATCTATACTAATTCCATTGAAATCTCGGTAGTATGTCCAGTTCTCATACACTATCCATCTATACTCATTCCATTGAAATCTTGGTAGTATGTCCAGTTCTCATACACTATCCATCTATACTCATACCATTGAAATCTTGGTAGTGCAGTATATCCAGCTCTCATACACTATCCATCTATACTCATACCATTGAAATCTTGGTAGTATGTCCAGTTCTCATCACTATCCATCTATACTAATTCCATTGAAATCTCAGTAGTATGTCCAGCTCTCATACACTATCCATCTATACTCATACCATTGAAATCTTGGTAGTATGTCCAGTTCTTATCACTATCCATCTATACTCATACCATTGAAATCTTGGTAGTATGTCCAGTTCTCAGCACTATCCATCTATACTAATTCCATTGAAATCTTGGTAGTATGTCCAGTTCTTATCACTATCCATCTATACTCATACCATTGAAATCTTGGTAGTATGTCCAGTTCTCATCACTATCCATCTATACTCATTCCATTGAAATCTTGGTAGTATGTCCAGTTCTCATACACTATCCATCTATACTCATACCATTGAAATCTCGGTAGAATGTTCACTTCTCATCACTATCCATCTATACTCATACCATTGATATCTTGGTAGTACAGTATGTCCAGTTCTCATCACTATCCATCTATACTAATTATATTGAAATCTCGGTAAAATGTCCAGTTCTTATCACTATCCATCTATACTAATTCTAATGAAATCTCGGTAGAATGTCCAGTTCTTATCACTATCCAGCTATACTCATACCATTGAAATCTCGGTAGTATGTCCAGTTCTCGTACACTATCCATCTATACTCATCATCTCCAAATCTGTAGTATGGGTCGCTGATATTTTTACTGTGCAGGAGGGCAGTGTGTGCACTTCCTGGCACTTCTCCAACCAAGTCATAGCCTTTAAAAAAAAAGGAAGAAAAAATGAGATTAAACATTCTCTTCATTCCAGGGTGAATTTCGTGCACTAAGGTCAAAAGATCTTCGACATGGTTTTATGTGGAATTGACTTCTTGTCGTAGCACAAGTTTTCTTGGCGTATTGGCGTCAAAAAGGTATAAACTTGTAACTAATACAGTTGTGCTACTTTATTTCCCAAATACTACACACAAGAATTATTTACCTAAAATAGCAATATCTCAGGATGTAGCTAAAATAACTTTGATGCACTTGAACTCCTGCTGGATTACATTAGACTAATGATGTAATGGTAGCCATTATGAAAGAGGTAGAATGCACGTAGGGAGGGCGCAATGCTAAAATAATTTGTGTTTGTTTTTTCTTTGCTATATTGTGTATTCCTGTATCAGTGACTTTATATAAATGATAAATAGAACACTGTCACGAAATAGTGCATAATCATTAGTAGTACTGTTAGCCAATTATATCTTCTTTTCAAATTAAAAGCAAGTTTTGTAACCATGGGAAGTATTGTAGAAGCAATACACTCAACAAGACTTAGTAAGAATGTATTGTAGAAGCAATACTCAACAAGACTTAGTAAGAAAGTATTGTAGAAGCAATACTCAACAAGACTTAGTAAGAAAGTATTGTAGAAGCAATACACTCAACAAGATTTTGTAAGAAAGTATTGTAGAAGCAATACACTCAACAAGACTTAGTAAGAAAGTATTGTAGAAGCAATACACTCAACAAGACTTAGTAAGAAAGTATTGTAGAAGCAATACACTCAACAAGACTTAGTAAGAAAGTATTGTAGAAGCAATACACTCAACAAGACTTAGTAAGAAAGTATTGTAGAAGCAATACACTCAACAAGATTTTGTAAGAAAGTATTGTAGAAGCAATACACTCAACAAAACTTAGTAAGAAAGTATTGTAGAAGCAATACACTCAACAAGACTTAGTAAAAAAGTATTGTAGAAGCAATACACTCAACAAGGCTTAGTAAGAAAGTATTGTAGAAAGCAATACACTCAACAAGACTTAGTAAGAAAGTATTGTAGAAGCAATACACTCAACAAGATTTTGTAAGAAAGTATTGTAGAAGCAATACACTCAACAAGACTTAGTAAGAAAGTATTGTAGAAGCAATACACTCAACAAGACTTAGTAAGAAAGTATTGTAGAAGCAATACACTCAACAAGACTTAGTGAGAAAGTATTGTAGAGGCAATACACTCAACAAGACTTAGTAAAAAAGTATTGTAGAAGCAATACTCAACAAGACTTAGTAAGAAAGTATTGTAGAAGCAATACACTCAACAAGACTTAGTAAGAAAGTATTGTAGAAGCAATACACTCAACAAGACTTAGTAAGAAAGTATTGTAGAAGCAATACACTCAACAAGACTTAGTAAGCCTTGTCATAAGTCGCTGCTTGGTCACTTGACTGTCTTGGCGTCCCATTGTACCTTTGGCGTAGAAATGCACCCTGGACGTCATTCTAATTCAAATACAGATTGAAATACAATCACCTACAGGAGGCATCGAGGAAATCTCATAGAGGCTTACAAGATTATAAGACATAAGTATGACCCTGAGGTATGTGATATGTTTGAATTTAGAGCAATTGGTATAACACGGGGACACAACAAAAAGTTATACAAGGAAAGATCCCAACTGCAGATTAGACAAAACTCATTCAAAAATTGGATTGTTGATATTGGATAAGGTTACCTCAAAAAGAGGTGGACTGTAAAACAGTGTTGTCATTTGAAATAAATTTGGATAAATACTGGAAAAACCAAGACAATAAATTGTATTACCACACACAGCATCAATACTGCACCAAACATTATACAAGAGTAGAAGAAAGTGAGGAGCTGACATCAAAGGAGCAGCCGGACCAATTCTGCCAGAATGGGATTTAAGAGTATTTTGTGAGTATAATACAGATTTCAGAAATATTTGTCAAATTCTGCACTAAATTAAAAGAAACAATTCTTCAGAAAAATAAGATTAATATAAACAAATAATAAATAGCCTAACATATTTGCTATTTACGACAGTTAAAGCGTAAAGTTGTATTGAGAAGGTATGCACCTATCAATTGAATGTCCCACCCCCTATACCCCCGGCAAGGTGAGTCAAAGGTGGGTAATTGCAAAATAAAATGTGTCTCCCATGTGCATCATTTCAATTAGAATGTCATTTAAAAATCACTATAAACAGAGTAACAGCAGTTATTTGCCTTACAGCAGTGATTTTTATGCTCAAAAGTCATAGCAATTACTTCTTTGTTGTTTAATTTTTAAATTTTTCTGAAAAAAATGAGTGCTGTTATTAACCAGCTATCAGAAGAGGTAATGTGTTTGTTCTTGAGATGACAGCCAGATAAACAACACTGCTTAGGTGAGTGATAATTGACTGCTTTATTGCGTATCATGCAAGGTCAGGGTAATTATATGCCAAATAGCCAATGCAGCAGGTACTCCCGTTTTTCTTAGTTTGAAATTAAATCAATTAGTGCAGATCTAGCTCATAAATTTTCTTTGGGTGATGTGACTTTAACCATGGAAATAGAAAGAGAGTCCCTGGGTACTTAATTGCAATAGGCAGCAGGGGGGAGGATTTTATTGCCTGGTTCTTTGCAAAAGGCTGCATGTGGGGGATTTTATTGATATGAAATTTACGGGTCTATTGTTGTTAGTGTCTTTTGTTAAATCAGCAGTCAGGTTCTGTTAGTTTAAAACAAACTTTGTTTTTTGTTCAAACTTTGTTTTTTGTTCAAACTTTGTTAATGATTTTTTAATGAATTTAATGATTTCTTTTTTTCAATGTTGTATGCTATTTCATCCTAATAGTCACCACACAAGTTATAGTCACCACACAACTTATAGTCATCACACAAGTTATAGTCACCACACAAGTTATAGTCACCATGCAAGTTATAGTCACCATAGAACTTATAGTCACCATAGAACTTATAGTCATCACACAAGTTATAGTCACCACACAAGTTATAGTCACCACACAAGTTATAGTCATCACACAAGTTATAGTCACCACACACGTTATAGTCACCACACACGTTATAGTCACCACACAAGCTATAGTCACCACACAAGTTATAGTTACCACACAAGTTATAGTCACCACACAAGTAATCGTCACCACACAAGTTATAGTCATCACACAAGTTATAGTCACCACACAAGTTATAGTCACCACACAAGTTATAGTCACCACACAAGTTATAGTCACCATGCAAGTTATAGTCACCACACAAGTTATAGTCACCACACATGTTATAGTCACCACACAAGTTACAGTCACCACACATGTTATAGTCACCACACATGTTATAGTCACCACACAAGTTATAGTCACCACACACGTTATAGTCACCACACACATTATAGTCACCACACAACTTATAGTCACCACACAAGTTATAGTCACCACACATGTTATAGTCACCACACAAGTTATAGTCAACACACAACTTATAGTCACCACACAAGTTATAGTCACCACACATGTTATAGTCACCACACATGTTATAGTCACCACACAAGTTATAGTCACCACACAAGCTATAGTCACCACACAAGTTATAGTCACCACACAAGTTATAGTCACCATGCAAGTTATAGTCACCATGCAAGTTATAGTCACCACACAAGTTATAGTCACCAACACAAGTTATAGTCACCACACAAGCTATAGTCACCACAAATGTTATAGTCACCACACATGTTATAGTCACCACACAAGTTATAGTCACCATGCAAGTTATAGTCACCATGCAAGTTATAGTCACCACACAAGTTATAGTCACCAACACAAGTTATAGTCACCACACAAGTTATAGTCACCACACACGTTATAGTCACCACACACGTTATAGTCACCACACAAGTTATAGTCACCACACAAGTTATAGTCACCACGCAAGTTATAGTCACCACGCAAGTTAAAGTCACCACGCAAGTTATAGTCACCATGCAAGTTATAGTCACCACACAAGTTATAGTCACCACACACGTTATAGTCACCACACAAGTTATAGTCACCACACAAGTTATAGTCACCACACAAGCTATAGTCACCACACAAGCTATAGTCACCAACACAAGTTATAGTCACCACACAAGTTATAGTCACCACACAAGTTATAGTCACTACACAAGTTATAGTCACCAACACAAGTTATAGTCACCACACAAGTTATAGTCACCACACACGTTATAGTCACCACACACATTATAGTCACCACACAAGTTATAGTCACCACACAAGCTATAGTCACCACACAAGCTATAGTCACCACACATGTTATAGTCACCACGCAAGTTATAGTCACCATGCAAGTTATAGTCACCATGCAAGTTATAGTCACCACACAAGTTATAGTCACCACACACGTTATAGTCACCAACACAAGTTATAGTCACCACACAAGCTATAGTCACCACACAAGCTATAGTCACCACACATGTTATAGTCACCACACAAGTTATAGTCACCATGCAAGTTATAGTCACCATGCAAGTTATAGTCACCACACAAGTTATAGTCACCAACACAAGTTATAGTCACCACACAAGTTATAGTCACCACACACGTTATAGTCACCACACACGTTATAGTCACCACACAAGTTATAGTCACCACACAAGTTATAGTCACCACACAAGTTATAGTCACCATGCAAGTTATAGTCACCACACATGTTATAGTCACCACACAACTTATAGTCACCACACACGTTATAGTCACTACACAAGTTATAGTCACCACACAAGCTATAGTCACCACACAAGCTATAGTCACCACACATGTTATAGTCACCACACATGTTATAGTCACCACACAAGCTATAGTCACCAAGCTATACTCACCACGCATGTTATAGTCACCACGCAAGTTATAGTCACCACGCAAGTTATAGTCACCATGCAAGTTATAGTCACCACACAAGTTATAGTCACCACACACGTTATAGTCACCAACACAAGTTATAGTCACCACACAAGCTATAGTCACCACACAAGCTATAGTCACCACACAAGCTATAGTCACCACACATGTTATAGTCACCACACAAGTTATAGTCACCATGCAAGTTATAGTCACCACACAAGTTATAGTCACCAACACAAGTTATAGTCACCAACACAAGTTATAGTCACCACACACAAGTTATAGTCACCACACACGTTATAGTCACCACACACGTTATAGTCACCACACAAGTTATAGTCACCACACAAGTTATAGTCACCACACAAGTTATAGTCACCTTGCAAGTTAGTCACCACACATGTTATAGTCACCACACAACTTATAGTCACCACACACGTTATAGTCACTACACAAGTTATAGTCACCACACAAGTTATAGTCACCACATAAGCTATAGTCACCACACAAGCTATAGTCACCACACATGTTATAGTCACCACACAAGCTATAGTCACCACACAAGCTATAGTCACCACACATGTTATAGTCACCACACAAGTTATAGTCACCAACACAAGTTATAGTCACCACACAAGCTATAGTCACCACACATGTTATAGTCACCACACAAGTTATAGTCACCAACACAAGTTATAGTCACAACACACGTTATAGTCACCACACATGTTATAGTCACCACACAAGCTATAGTCACCACACAAGCTATAGTCACCACACATGTTATAGTCACCACACACATTATAGTCATCACACAAGTTATAGTCACCACACAAGTTATAGTCACCAACACAAGTTATAGTCACCACACAAGTTATAGTCACCACACAAGTTATAGTCACCGCACACGTTATAGTCACCGCACAAGTTATAGTCACCGCACAAGTTATAGTCACCGCACAAGTTATAGTCACCGCACACGGTATAGTCACCGCACAAGTTATAGTCACCACACAAGTTATAGTCACCACACAAGTTATAGTCACCAACACAAGTTATAGTCACCACACAAGTTATAGTCACCACACATGTTATAGTCACTACACAAGTTATAGTCACCACACAAGTTATAGTCACCACACATGTTATAGTCACCACACAAGTTATAGTCACCACACAAGTTATAGTCACCGCACAAGTTATAGTCACCACACAAGTTATAGTCACCACACACGTTATAGTCGCCACACAAGTTATAGTCGCCACACACGTTATAGTCGCCACACAAGTTATAGTCGCCACACAAGTTATAGTCACCACACAAGTTATAGTCACCACACAAGTTATAGTCACCACACAAGCTATAGTCACCACACAAGCTATAGTCACCACACAAGCTATAGTCACCGCACAAGTTATAGTCACCACACAAGTTATAGTCACCACACACGTTATAGTCACCGCACAAGTTATAGTCACCACACAAGTTATAGTCACCACACAAGTTATAGTCACCAACACAAGTTATAGTCACCACACAAGTTATAGTCACCACACAAGTTATAGTCACCACACATGTTATAGTCACCACACAAGTTATAGTCACCACACATGTTATAGTCACCACACATGTTATAGTCACCACACAAGTTATAGTCACCACACAAGTTATAGTCACCACACAAGTTATAGTCACCACACACGTTATAGTGCACCACACAAGTTATAGTCACCGCACAAGTTATAGTCACCGCACACGTTATAGTCACCGCACAAGTTATAGTCACCGCACAAGTTATAGTCACCACACACGTTATAGTCACCACACAAGTTATAGTCACCACACATGTTATAGTCACCACACAAGTTATAGTCACCAACACAAGCTATAGTCACCACACAAGTTATAGTCACCGCACAAGTTATAGTCACCACACAAGCTATAGTCACCAACACAAGTTATAGTCACCGCACAAGTTATAGTCACCACACAAGCTATAGTCACCACACACATTATAGTCACCGCACAAGTTATAGTCACCACATAAGTTATAGTCACCACACAAGTTATAGTCACCAACACAAGTTATAGTCACCACACAAGTTATAGTCACCACACAAGCTATAGTCACCAACACAAGTTATAGTCACCACACATGTTATAGTCACCACACAAGCTATAGTCACCACACAAGTTATAGTCACCACACAAGTTATAGTCACCACACAAGTTATAGTCATCACACAAGTTATAGTCACCGCACACGTTATAGTCACCACACACGTTATAGTCACCACACAAGTTTATAGTCACCACACAAGTTATAGTTACCACACAAGTTATAGTCACCACACAAGTAATCACCACACAAGTTATAGTCATCACACAAGTTATAGTCACCACACAAGTTATAGTCACCACACAAGTTATAGTCACCACACAAGTTATAGTCACCATGCAAGTTATAGTCACCACACAAGTTATAGTCACCACACATGTTATAGTCACCACACAAGTTATAGTCACACACATGTTATAGTCACCACACATGTTATAGTCACCACACAAGTTATAGTCACCACACACGTTATAGTCACCACACACATTATAGTCACCACACAACTTATAGTCACCACACAGAGTTATAGTCACCACACATGTTATAGTCACCACACAAGTTATAGTCAACACACAACTTATAGTCACCACACAAGTTATAGTCACCACACATGTTATAGTCACCACACATGTTATAGTCACCACACAAGTTATAGTCACCACACAAGCTATAGTCACCACACATGTTATAGTCACCACACAAGTTATAGTCACCACGCAAGTTATAGTCACCATGCAAGTTATAGTCACCATGCAAGTTATAGTCACCACACAAGTTATAGTCACCAACACAAGTTATAGTCACCACACAAGCTATAGTCACCACACATGTTATAGTCACCACACATGTTATAGTCACCACACAAGTTATAGTCACCATGCAAGTTATAGTCACCATGCAAGTTATAGTCACCACACAAGTTATAGTCACCAACACAAGTTATAGTCACCACACAAGTTATAGTCACCACACACGTTATAGTCACCACACACGTTATAGTCACCACACAAGTTATAGTCACCACACAAGTTATAGTCACCACACAAGTTATAGTCACCACGCAAGTTATAGTCACCATGCAAGTTATAGTCACCATGCAAGTTATAGTCACCACACAAGTTATAGTCACCACACACGTTATAGTCACCACACAAGTTATAGTCACCACACAAGTTATAGTCACCACACAAGCTATAGTCACCAACACAAGTTATAGTCACCACACAAGTTATAGTCACCACACAAGTTATAGTCACCACACAAGTTATAGTCACCAACACAAGTTATAGTCACCACACAAGTTATAGTCACCACACACGTTATAGTCACCACACACATTATAGTCACCACACAAGCTATAGTCACCACACAAGCTATAGTCACCACACAAGCTATAGTCACCACACATGTTATAGTCACCACACAAGTTATAGTCACCATGCAAGTTATAGTCACCATGCAAGTTATAGTCACCACACAAGGTATAGTCACCACACACGTTATAGTCACCAACACAAGTTATAGTCACCACACAAGCTATAGTCAACACAAGTTATAGTCACCACACATGCAAGTTATAGTCACCACACAAGTTATAGTCACCATGCAGTTATAGTCCATGCACACGTTATAGTCACCACACACGTTATAGTCACCACACAAGTTATAGTCACCACACAAGTTATAGTCACCATGCACGTTATAGTCACCACACACGTTATAGTCACCACACACTTATAGGTTATAGTCACCACACAAGTTATAGTCACCACACAAGTTATAGTCACCATGCACAAGTTATAGTCACCACACAGTCACCACACAAGTTATAGTCACCACACACGTTATAGTCACCACACATGTTATAGTTATAGTCACACACAGTTATAGTCACCACACAAGCTATAGTCACCACACATGTTATAGTCACCACACAAGTTATAGTCACCACACAAGCTATAGTCACACACATGTTATAGTCACCACACATGTTATAGTCAGTCACAAGCTATAGTAGTCAACATGTTATAGTCACATGAAGTTATAGTCACCACACAAGTTATAGTCACCACCACACAGTTATAGTCACCACACAAGTTATAGTCACCACAAGTTATAGTCACACACAAGTTATAGTCACCACACAAGTTATAGTCACCACACAAGTTATAGTCACCACACAAGTTTATAGTCACCACACAAGTTATAGTCACCACACAGTTATAGTCACACACACATGTTATAGTCACACGTTATGAGTCACCACAAGTTATAGTCACCACACAAGTTATAGTCACCACACAAGTTATAGTCACCACACAAGTCCGCCATATAGTCACACACATGTTATAGTCACCACACAAGTTATAATATAGTCACCATAGCAAGTTATAGTCACCACACAAGTTATAGTCACACACAAGTTATAGTCACCACACAGTTATAGTCACCACACACGTTATAGTAGCTATAGTCACCACACATGTTATAGTCACCACCACAAGTTATAGTCACCACACAAGTTATAAGTTATAGTCACCACACTATAGTCACCACACGTTATAGTCACACACACGTTATAGTTATACAGTTATAGTCACCACACAAGTTATAGTCACCACACACGTTATAGTCACACACACGCTATAGTCACCACACATGTTATAGTCACCACAAGTTATAGTCACCACACAGTTATAGTCACCACACAGAGTTATAGTCACCACACAAGTTATAGTCACAAGTTATATCACCACGTCAACACACACATTATAGTCACATGTTATGGTCACCACACAAGTTATAGTCACCAAGCTATACAAGTTATAGTCACACCACAAGTTATAGTCACCACACGTTATAGTTATAGTCACCACACGTTGCCGTTCTAAGGTTATGTTATAGTCACAAGCTATAGTCACCAGTTATAGTCACCATGCAAGTTATAGTCACCATGCAAGTTATAGTCACCACACAAGTTATAGTCACCAACACAAGTTATAGTCACCACACAAGTTATAGTCACCACACGTTATAGTCACCACACACGTTATAGTCACCACACAAGTTATAGTCACCACACAAGTTATAGTCACCACACAAGTTATACCTTGCAAGTTAGTCACCACACACATGTTATAGTCACCACACAACTTATAGTCACCACACACGTTATAGTCACTACACAAGTTATAGTCACCACACAAGTTATAGTCACCACATCAAGCTATAGTCACCACACCGCATGTTATAGTCACCACACAAGCTATAGTCACCACACATGCTATAGTCACCACATAGCTATAGTCACCACTTATAGTCACCCACAAGTTATGAGTCACCAGTTATAGTCATGTTATAGTCACAAGTTATAGTCACACACAAGTTATAGTCACCACACAAGTTATAGTCACCACACACGTTATAGTCACCACACAAGTTATAGTCACCACACAAGCTATAGTTATAGTCACCACACATGTTATAGTCACCACACAAGTTATAGTCACCACACAAGTTATAGTCACCACACAAGTTATAGTCACCACACAGTCAAGCAGAGTTATAGTCACCACACAAGTTATAGTCACCACACAAGTTATAGTCACCACGTTATAGTCACCACACAGTTATAGTCACCACACAGAGTTATAGTCACCACACAGTTATAGTCACCCACACAAGTTATAGTCACCACACACGTTATAGTCACCACACATGTTATAGTCACACAGGTTATAGTCACCACACACAGTTATAGTCACCACAAGTTATAGTCACCACACAAGTTATAGTCACCACACAAGTTATAGTCACCACACAAGTTATAGTCACCACAAGTTATAGTCACCACACTTATAGTCACCACACAAGTTATAGTCACCACACAAGTTATAGTCACCACAAGTTATAGTCACCACACATGTTATAGTCACCACACAGAAGTTATAGTCACATGCAAGTTATAGTCACCACACAAGTTATAGTCACCACACAGTTATAGTCACCACACAAGTTATAGTCACCACACAGAGTTATAGTCACCACACAAGTTATAGTCACCATGCAAGTTATAGTCACCACACAAGTTATAGTCACCACACAAGTTATAGTCACCAACACAGAAGTTATAGTCACCACACAAGTTATAGTCACCACACAAGTTATAGTCACCATGCGTTATAGTCACCACTTAGTTATAGTCACCACACACATGTTATAGTCACCACACGCGTTATAGTCACCACACAAGTTATAGTCACACACATGTTAAGTTATAGTCACCACACAAGTTATAGTCACCACACAAGTTATAGTCACCACACAGAGTTATAGTCACCACACAAGTTATAGTCACCACACAAGTTATAGTCACCACACAAGCTATAGTCACCAACACAAGTTATAGTCACCACACAAGTTATAGTCACCACACAAGTTATAGTCACCACACAAGTTATAGTCACCACACAAGTTATAGTCACCACACAAGTTATAGTCACCACACACGTTATAGTCACACACACATTATAGTCACACCACACAAGTTATAGTCACCACACAAGCTATAGTCACCACACAAGCTATAGTCACCACACATGTTATAGTCACCCACACAAGTTATAGTCACCATGCAAGTTATAGTCACCATGCAAGTTATAGTCACCACACAAGTTATAGTCACCACACACGTTATAGTCACCAACACAAGTTATAGTCACCACACAAGCTATAGTCACCACACAAGCTATAGTCACCACACAAGTTATAGTCACCACAGTTATAGTCACCATGCAAGTTATAGTCACCACACAAGTTATAGTCACCATGCAAGTTATAGTCACCATGCAAGTTATAGTCACCACACAAGTTATAGTCACCACACAAGTTATACACACGTTATAGTCACCACACACGTTATAGTCACCACACACGTTATAGTCACCACACAAGTTATAGTCACCACACAAGTTATAGTCACCACACAAGTTATAGTCACCATGCAAGTTATAGTCACCACACATGTTATAGTCACCACACAACTTATAGTCACCACACACGTTAGTTATAGTCATCACACAAGTTATAGTCACCACACAAGCTATAGTCACCACACAAGTTTATAGTCACCACACATATAGTCACCACACATGTTATAGTCACCACACAAGAGTTATAGTCACCACACGTTTATAGTCACACACATGTTATAGTCACCACACAAGTTATAGTCACCATGCAAGTTATAGTCACCATGCAAGTTATAGTCACCACACAAGTTATAGTCACCACACACGTTATAGTCACCAACACAAGTTATAGTCACCACACAAGCTATAGTCACCACACAAGCTATAGTCACCACACATGTTATAGTCACCACACAAGTTATAGTCACCATGCAAGTTATAGTCACCATGCAAGTTATAGTCACCACACAAGTTATAGTCACCAACACAAGTTATAGTCACCACACACAAGTTATAGTCACCACACACGTTATAGTCACCACACACGTTATAGTCACCACACAAGTTATAGTCACCACACAAGTTATAGTCACCACACAGTTATAGTCACCACACAAGTTATAGTCACCTTGCAAGTTAGTCACCACATGTTATAGTCACACACAACTTATAGTCACCACACACGTTATAGTCACTACACAAGTTATAGTCACCACACAAGTTATAGTCACCACATAGCTATAGTCACCACACAAGCTATAGTCACCACACATGTTATAGTCACCACACAAGCTATAGTCACCACACAAGCTATAGTCACACACATGTTATAGTCACCACACATGTTATAGTCACCACACAAGTTATAGTCACCACACAAGTTATAGTCACCACACAAGTTATAGTCACCACACAAGTTATAGTCACCAACACAAGTTATAGTCACCACACAAGTTATAGTCACCACACAAGTTATAGTCACCACACAAGTTATAGTCACCACACAAGCTATAGTCACCACACATGTTATAGTCACCACAGTTATAGTCACCACACAGTCACTCACACAGTTATAGTCACCACACACAAGTTATAGTCACCACACAAGTTTATAGTCACCACACATGTTATAGTTATAGTCACATAGTTATAGTCACCACACAAGTTATAGTCACAGAGTTATAGTCACCACACAAGTTATAGTCACCACACAAGTTATAGTCACATGTTATAGTCACATAGTTATAGTTATAGTCACCCATGCAAGTTATAGTCACACACAAGTTATAGTCACACACAGTTATAGTCACAAGTTATAGTCACCACACAAGTTATAGTCACCACACAAGTTATAGTCACCACACACAAGTTATAGTCACCACAAGTTATAGTCACCACACAGTTATAGTCACCAACACAATGTTATAGTCACCACACAAGTTATAGTCACCACACAAGTTATAGTCACCACACAAGTTATAGTCACCACACAGTTATAGTCACCACACAAGTTATAGTCACCACACAAGTTATAGTCACCACACAAGTTATAGTCACACACACGTTATAGTCACCACACAAGTTATAGTCACCACACAAGTTATAGTCATTACGTTATAGTGCACACAAGTTATAGTCACTAACACACAAGTTATAGTCACCACACAAGTTATAGTCACCACACAAGTTATAGTCACCACACAAGTTATAGTCACTCACACATGTTATAGTCACCACACAAGTTATAGTCACCACACAAGTTATAGTCACCCACAAGTTATAGTACACACGTTATAGGGTTATAGTCACCCACACAAAGTTATAGTCACCACACAAGTTATAGTCACCACACAAGTTATAGTCACCACACAAGTTATAGTCACCACACAGTCACCACAGTTATAGTCACCACACAAGTTATAGTCACCACACAAGTTATAGTCACCACACATGTTATAGTCACCACACATAGTCACACACAAGTTATAGTCACCACACAGAGTTATAGTCACCACACAAGTTATAGTCACCACACACGTTATAGTCACCACACAAGTTATAGTCACCACACATGTTATAGTCACCACACAAGTTATAGTCACCACACATGTTATAGTCACCACACAAGTTATAGTCACCACAAGTTATAGTCACCACACACGTTATAGTCACACAAGTTATAGTCACCACACACGTTATAGTCACCACACAAGTTATAGTCACCAACACAAGTTATAGTCACCACACAGTTATAGTCACCACACAAGTTATAGTCACCACACAAGTTATAGTCACACACAAGTTATAGTCACCACACACAAGTTATAGTCACCACACAGTTATAGTCACCACACAAGTTATAGTCACCACACAAGTTATAGTCACCACACAAGTTATAGTCACCACACAAGTTATAGTCACCACACACAAGTTATAGTCACCACACAAGTTATAGTCACACACAAGTTATAGTCACCACACACAAGTTATAGTCACCACACAAGTTATAGTCACCACACAAGTTATAGTCACCACACAAGTTATAGTCACCACACAAGTTATAGTCACCACACAAGTTATAGTCACCACACAAGTTATAGTCACCACACAAGTTATAGTCACCACACATGTTATAGTCACCACACAAGTTATAGTCACCACACAAGTTATAGTCACCACACCTGTTATAGTCACCACACAAGTTATAGTCACCACACAAGTTATAGTCACCACACAAGTTATAGTCACCACACACGTTATAGTGCACCACACAAGTTATAGTCACCACACAAGTTATAGTCACCGCACACGTTATAGTCACCGCACAAGTTATAGTCACCGCACAAGTTATAGTCACCACACAAGTTATAGTCACCACACACGTTATAGTCACCACACAAGTTATAGTCACCACACATGTTATAGTCACCACACAAGTTATAGTCACCAACACAAGCTATAGTCACCACACAAGTTATAGTCACCGCACAAGTTATAGTCACCACACAAGTTATAGTCACCAACACAAGTTATAGTCACCGCACAAGTTATAGTCACCACACAAGCTATAGTCACCACACACATTATAGTCACCGCACAAGTTATAGTCACCACACAAGTTATAGTCACCACACAAGTTATAGTCACCAACACAAGTTATAGTCACCACACAAGTTATAGTCACCACACAAGCTATAGTCACCAACACAAGTTATAGTCACCACACATGTTATAGTCACCACACAAGCTATAGTCACCACACAAGTTATAGTCACCACACAAGTTATAGTCACCACACAAGTTATAGTCACCACACAAGTTATAGTCACCACACAAGTTATAGTCACCACACAAGTTATAGTCACCAACACAAGCTATAGTCACCACACAAGTTATAGTCACCACACAAGTTATAGTCACCACACAAGTTATAGTCACCAACACAAGTTATAGTCACCACACAAGTTATAGTCACCACACAAGTTATAGTCACCACACAAGTTATAGTCACCAACACAAGTTATAGTCACCACACAAGTTATAGTTACCACACAAGTTATAGTCACCAACACAAGTTATAGTCACCACACAAGTTATAGTCACCACACAGAGTTATAGTCACCACACAAGTTATAGTCACCAACACAAGTTATAGTCACCACACAAGTTATAGTCACCATGCAAGTTAGTCACCACACAAGTTATAGTCACCACACAAGTTATAGTCACCACACAAGTTATAGTCACCAACACAAGCTATAGTCACCACACAAGTTATAGTCACCACACAAGTTATAGTCACCACACAAGTTATAGTCACCAACACAAGTTATAGTCACCACACAAGTTATAGTCACCACACAAGTTATAGTCACCACACAAGTTATAGTCACCAACACAAGTTATAGTCACCACACAAGTTATAGTCACCACACAAGCTATAGTCACCACACAAGTTATAGTCACCAACACAAGCTATAGTCACCACACAAGTTATAGTCACCACACAAGTTATAGTCACCACACAAGTTATAGTCACCAACACAAGTTATAGTCACCACACAAGTTATAGTCACTATGCAAGTTATAGTCACCACACAAGTTATAGTCACCACACAAGTTATAGTCACCACACAAGTTATAGTCACCACACAAGTTATAGTCACCACATAAGTTATAGTCACCAACACAAGCTATAGTCACCACACAAGTTATAGTCACCACACAAGTTATAGTCACCACACAAGTTATAGTCACCACACAAGCTATAGTCACCATGCAATTTATAGTCACCACACAAGTTACAGCTACCACACAAGTTATAGTCACCATGCAAGTTATAGTCACTACACAAGTTAAAGTCACCACACAAGTTATAGTATCTATGCTTAAACAAATGATAATATGTGTAGATTTGTGAATTAGTAAACTGAATTCAAGTTCCCGAAACATATATGCTTTTTTTTTCACTACATTTTTTTGTGTGGGTATAACGAGATTCCACAATTTAAGTGTTGTTTGGTAAGGGCACTAATTATCATATCTATGGATTTCAATTTTTGCTAAAAAAAAATCTCCTTTTTTGTGCGTTTTGTTTTTGTTTGTCCTGCCGTTTTTGTTTCTTTCTTTCTTTCTGGTTTTACTTTTAGGGGAGTTTTGGGGAGAAATGTTCTTTATTGTACATATGTACTGTACACATAGCTACATAACATGCATAGGCAGCAATACTGGGATGGTGAGGGGAGGGGGTGGGGAAGGGGTGGGAGAAGGGGTGGGGGAATTGCCACCTGAATATAAGCAAATATAAGCCAATGTAATGATGCCGATGCCTCACTCACATTTCAAAAATTCATTTTACTGCACGGAACATACTAGTCCGTGATTCCTTTGACATTGGTTGGGCATCCATTTTTATTCAAGTTTGTGTTTTTTGACAGTTTGCATTTGTTTGCTACAGTATTAGGTCTTACCACCCTTACAGTATTAGGCCCTACCCCACACAGTATTAGGCCCTACCCCCCCTTCCCACACACACACGCCAGTCGCTCTGCCCCTGAATTCATGCCATTGCTTATCAGCTTGTGTGCCTTTTTTTCGCACAGCTTTTGTTAGTAAGAAAGGATTCTTGAAGGAAAGATAATTTCTTAGGTCTTGCACAACTTTATTCCTATGTCAATAAACAGAACTTAATGCTAGGCCTAACGTTGGTGCTTTCAATAAGCGTTTGACATTTTCACATTCACATTTTTCAAGTAAATATATTTACGTTTTTCATCTCCTGAACCTTCTTTCACTAATCCCCAAATCAAGCGAGGCGTATATCTACAGTCTACTTGCTAGTGCTTCAGTCGCTAGTATCCGTGCTTTTCACATGTCATTTCGGCACTTTGCTAGAATAAATAGGGGACGTTCTGACGTTAGACCTAACGCCAAGGCAAGTCACACTTCTGACTTAGTAGGGGCCTATAGTAACTTAGGCAAGTTAGGGCCTAGGCTAGGCCTACATCTGACATGTAGGTCCTAGGTCTACTTACTTTTATTTGAGTTGTGTATCCTCCACAACGAGGACTCGAATGAAGCATTAAGCGGAATAATAATTAGTCCATTAGTTTCTTCTTCATCTGTCTGCAGTTTTTCACTATAACTTGCGTAAGTCAAACACAAGAAGAAAATGACGGGATAAATTAGTCTACAATTTATGATTAATTCCATTACTGTAAAATTCCATTACTGTTTGATGAATATTTACATGTTTCGACTCGATCATGTGATGGTACCATGTGATAAAGCCTGGCTTTAGATAGCAGGTAGCACCAAACTAATTATTTTTCCTGTTAAAGCCTATGATAAAAGAGTCAAGTTTGGGTCGTTTTTGTACCAGAATGTTATGGATTTGGGATCTTTTGTGATGTTTTCCAAAAAGTACCATCTAATATCTCTCAGATGAGGGTATTTTCAATAGGGGGTCACCAGAGGGTTTAACCTTTGTTCTTTTTTTTTTGGCTAAAGGCCAAATCACTCAAATTTGGATATGGGTCCATGGTAAAATAGTATCCTATGAAACTTTTATTGAATCTGAATCTGAATCGGTTAAGTCGGCAAAAATCCTTCGGGCATGAACGCCAACCAAGCGTAAAAAGTATGAGTGAAAAATATTAAGAAAACTAGTAAGCAATACAAGTGTTAGTAAGTTTAGCTTTGAAACAGTTGAGACTTGGTGCATGTACAATGTCTGACGGTAAAGCATTCCAATCCTTTAGTGTGTAAGGGAAAAAAGAGTGTTTATATACATTCTTTTTAGCATAGGGAACCTGGAAATTAAGGTCATGATTATTTCTTGTATTAGTTCTGACGGTGGGGATAAGTTCATCTTTATTGATGGCTACAAGATTGTTATTGATTTTATATAGCATATGTAGCCGGGTGTTGTATCTTCTTGTTTTAAGCAGGGGCCAATCTAATTTATAAAACATGTTAGTGACACTAGATTTATAAGAGTAGTCTGCCATACAGAACCTGGCTGCTCTCCTTTGAATAGATCCAAGTTTATACACATCGCACTGGTGATGGGGGTCCCAGACTGCACATGCGTACTCAAGTACTGGCCTGACTAGAGCTTTATAAGCAGTGGATTTAACGTCGGTGGGGCACCAGTGCGCCACAACTGGTTATCAAAGGCCGTGGACATTGACTTGGTTGTCGATGTTATGTCTGTCCGTACGTCGTACCTGTGTTCTCGTCCGGGTCGTATTAAGCGTTTCGTGATAGCATTGTTACTATCATAAGCGATTACGCAGGTGACGACCCCGTCATTGTAATTGTGTGTTCACTCGTCGTCGTCGGTGGGACAGTTTGAGAGATTACGTTTTAATAGGCCAAGTATAGAGTTAGCATTTTTGGTTATGTTATGTATATGTTTATCCCATCTAAGTTTAGGCCTATTATTAATTTCAACACCTAGGTATGGGTGGGAGTTGACATGTTTTAGTGGCTGGTTGCATAAGGTATACAAAAAATAACAAAAATCTTGAAACAAATCTCGTCAAGTTTGGATATGCATAGTTAAGACCTATCCTTTTTCTACCATTTATGTAATTCTTTAACTTCTTATCTTCCTGTCCCATGACATGGGACCTCTCGAAAATATTTTTGTTAGCCTTTTCTCTAAAGGTTTTCATTTTTCTCAAGTCAATTAGACTTCAAAACGTCAAACAAGGAGAGGGGGTGGCATCCTATGGGTTCGGGACCATTTTCCTCCGTGATGGATTTGTTCAATAGGGGGGTGACCAGGCTTTTCTAAAATGTCAACAAATTCGGGATCGGATCTATTCAAGTTTAAACAGAGAAACAAAGTCTGAGAATTTCAGAGTGAATTACGTAACGTGAGGCGCAATTTGGTTGATTTACGAACAGAAATATTAAATTTTTCACGAATGTATTTTTCCCGGAAGACAGGGGACTATTAGACCTTTCGTTTGATATGCGAAATTTTATATTAAATTTTAATACGCTACCTCTAATTAGCTGTACCCGTGGGGCAATAATTATGTGCACACTAAGTCAATGGGACTTCAAAACGTCAAACAGGGAGAGGGGTGGCAATCTATCAATTCGGAACCATTTTCCTCCGTGATATATTTTTTCAATAGGGGGGTGACCAGGCTTTCCAAAAATGTCAAAAAATTCGGGATCGGATTCATTTAAGTAGAGTCAATCAGTCGTTTAAACAGAGAAACAAAGTCTGAGAATTTCAGAGTGATCTACGTAACGTGGGGCGGAATTTGGTTGAATTATGCATGAAATTTCACAGGACATGAAATTTCACATGACAAGAAATTTCACATGACATGACATTTCACTTGTCATGGCATTTCACATGACATGACATTCCGCATGACATGGTATTTCACCTGACATGGCATTTCACATGGCATGACATTTCACATAACATGACATTTCACATGGCATGACATTTCACATGGCATGACATTTCACATGGCATGAAATTTCACATGGCATGACATTTCACATGGCATGACATTTCACATGGCATGACATTTCACTTGTCATGGCAGTTCACATGACATGACATTTCGCATGACATGGTATTTCACCTGACATGGCATTTTACATGACATGACATTTCACATAACATGACATTTCACATGACATGACATTTCACATGGCATGACATTTAAACATGGCATGACATTTCACATGGCATGACATTTCACACGACATGACATTTCACATGGCATGACATTTCACATGGTATGACATTTCACATGGCATGACATTTCACATGGCATGACATTTCACATGGCATGACATTTCACATGGCATGACATTTCACATGGCATGACATTTCACATGGCATGACATTTCACATAACATGACATTTCACATGACATGACATTTCACATGGCATGACATTTCACATGGCATGACATTTCACATGGCATGACATTTCACATGGCATGATATTTCACATGGCATGACATTTCACATGGCATGACATTTCACATGGCATGACATTTCACATGACATGACATTTCATATGACATGACATTTAACATGACATGGCATTTCATATGACATGACATTTCACATGACATGACATTTTACATGACATGACATTTCAATGACATGACATTTTACATGACTTGACATTTCACATGACATGAAATTTCACATGACATGAAATTTCACATGACATGACATTTCACATGACATGACATTTCACATGACATGACATTTCATATGACATGACATTTCACATGACATGAAATTTCACATGAATTGACATTTCACATGACATGAAATTTCACATGACTAATATTTCACATGACATGAAATTTCACACGACATGACACGTACGCGACATGACATTTCACACAACATGACTTTTCACGCGATATGTCATTTCACACGACATATATATATATATATATATATATATATATATATATATATATATATATATATATATATATATATATATATATATATATATATATATATATATATATATATATATAGATAGATATATATAAAAATAGATATATATATATATATATATAGATATATATATATATATATATATATATATATATATATATATATATATATATATATATATATGTATATATATATATATATATATATATATATATATATATATATATATATATATATATATATATATATATATATGTATATATATATATATATATATATATATATATATATATATATATATATATATATATATATATATATATATATATATATATATATATATATATATATATATATATATATATATATATATATATATATATATATATATGTATATATAGTAGGATATACCAGTATACAATATGCTAGACATCATGTTAGGAAATAAACAATGAAAAATTAATTCATCATGAATTTGGTTATGACTTTAATCTTCAGTTTTCTAGAATTTTCTTTAATTTTGGGAAATTTTTAATTGATTTTCGGGAATTTTTATTCTATTACCTTCATTTCCTTGCAGTTTTCTCCGATCTTCGGGCAATTTTCTTCGATTTTTTGAGAAGTTTTAGGCAAAATCTGTCATTTTCAGAAAATGTTGCCAATTTTGTTGTAATAGTTACACAAATTTCAAATAATTGTACCAAAAAACCCAATAATTGTACCAAAATTTCCAATAATATGACCAGTTTTTTAATTTCATATTACTAATATCCCAATCATACCTCCCAACTGGAAAGGTGAAATCAGAATACCCTCGCTTCCTATACGCCTC
>JAIGNY010002754.1:987500-1257500 GCA_020152595.1 Chiridota heheva
TGGGACAGTTTGTGAGGTTACGTCTTAATAGGCCAAGTACAGAGTTTGCTATGTTGTGTATATGTTTATCCCATCTGAGTTTATTATCAATTTCAACACCAAGGTACGGGTGGGAGTTGACATTTTTTAGCGGCTGGTTGCACAAGGTATAAACTGGTGATTTATAGCATTTTCTAGGAGATATTGTGAGGATGTAGCATTAAGAGGGGTTGAAATTCATTTGCCATTTATTTTGCCATTGTTCAAGTTTTAGATCATCTTGGAGGCCGGATTTGTTGGCCAGAGGGTTTATCAGTTGTTCTATACACAAGACAATCATCAGCAAACAGTCTAACCGTGCTGTTTATATTATCAGGGATGTCATTGACATATAAAAGGAAGAGTAAAGGACCTAAAATGGTACCTGGTGGTACACCAAATAGAACTTGTTTAAGATTTAAGATTTCGCCATCACAGACAACACGCTGAATGCGGTTGCTGAGGAAGGATGCAAACCAGGCCAGTAGATTTCCATCAAGGCCATATGCGGAAAGTTTAGATAACAGACATTGGTGTGGGACTTTATCGAACGCTTTTGAGAAGTCGAGTATAGCCATAAAGATGGTACTGTTTTGGTCAATTTGTTTAGAAATATCATTTATTGTTAAGAGAAGTTGTGTTTCAGTTGATTTTTTGTTCGAAAGCCATGTTGGAGATCAGTTAAGATATTATGACTATCAAGAAATTTCATCACATGTGAGTGGATTATATGCTCAAGGATTTTATTACACACGCAGGTAAGAGAGACTGGTCTGTAATTAGCTGGGTCGTGTTTATCACCTTTTTTAAAAACGCTACATATGTATGCATCTTTCCACTTGTTTGGGATAGTACCGTTATCAACAGAGCTTTGGAAGAGATCAGTTAGGATTTTATGAAAGTGTTACGCATTCTTTAAAATTCTTTACCGAATGAATATTTACAAGTACATCACACCTTCCTCTTCACACTCATGTATCCTCTACGATTAACCAGAACAGGCTTCTTAAGTTCTTAGCGAACAAAGGGTTTGTTGCCTTCAAGTTTATTTAGCATTATGGAAAATGAAGCAAACTCCCGCTCACTGATTTTTCTCCCACAATTAACTGCAACATGTTGCTGATCAAAGGACCACTTTCATGTTTTTTTTATAGCATTAAGCATCGTAGTTATACGCTTAACTTTGTAGTATACACCTGTTACTCTCCGGATTGCTATAGGATCATACTTTATTTTTTAAGTAAAAAAAACGAATTTCTATGACATTATACTGCGGATGTACATTAGTTTTAAAAATTTACAGACAAATACATTCTATTTGTAAAATAGTTTTACTATTATGTCACTACGACTGTGACTTAGCCTCCAACAAAGGGGGATCAGCTCAATCACGCGTCACTACAACTGTGACTTAGCCTTCAGCAAAGAGAGACTGGATACAACTGCGACTTAGCCTGCAACAAACGGGACTGTACTACAAATGCGACTTAGCCTTCAACAAAGGGGGACTGTAATACGACTACGACTTAGCCTCCAACAAAGGGAAGGAGGAGGGGGTTGTACTACTACTGCGACTTAGCCTCCAATAAAAGGGGATTGTACTACGTCTGTGACTTACCTCGCCTCCAACAAAGGGGGACTGTACAACTTAGCCTCCAACAAAAGGGGACTGTACTACGACCACAACTTAGCCTCCAACAACAAAAGGGGACTGCACTACGACTTTGCCTCCAACAAAAGGTGACTGTACTAGGGGACTGTACAAAAAACAACAAAAGGGAACTGTAATACAACTACGACTTAGCCTCCAACAAAGGGGGACTGACTCCATCATCTCATGCTGTCACCAAGACTGCAACCTAGCTAGACTGCAACCTAGCCTCCATCTTCTTCACTATCTCTTTGTGACTCTTCAAAAAATATTTAGGTGTAATAAATATTTTCTATTATGTTTCTGGAACAGTAAAAATTTCTCAACGATATCATTCTTCATATCACGTTTTGAAGGTGGCTGTTAAGATATTGGATTGGCATAGGAACTTTTCGTCTGCGTTCCTCAACATTGCCAATTTGCATAATTTTTGCGAATAAAAACAACGCCATAAATTTTTGAAATAGCATTGCTGAAATTTATTGTAGCGTCGTTATCATTAAAATACCACCTTCAATAAATAACACTTAAATTGAAGTCCACATTGTCTTTATCAAATTAAATTAAAAATAATAATTCCTAATTTAAAGATGGCGGATTTTGAGCATGGAGTTTACAATACTAGACAGAAGGCCACGACAGAAAAATCCCGGGATTCGGGGAAGTCAACGAATTTTTAGGGATTAGCCTTAAGGGTCCCACGGAACTGGATCATGAGAGTCCCTATAATAGCGTATTATAAGTTATACCTAAGCCCACGGAAAAACTGGCCCGAGGGTCATAGGCCATAGCAAGGATGATAAGCATCTTGATTGTTTTAGTTCACACTGTTAGCATCATCAGTGAATATCTGTAGTGCTCCCTCAGAAGTTGTGCAACACACCACAAGGTTGTGAATTTGTCGTTGATATTTTCTGCCAAGTTCTAACATCATGGGCAAGAAGAAGAATGCAAGCGGGAATTTAGGAAAGAGTATTATCAAAGACCGCTTCCGTAGTTCTGGTGGTCAACCAAGTTCGTGGGTAAATATTTTTATTTCGAGTTTTAAATTTAGAGACACTGACACAAAATAACTTTACCTTGAAGATAATCATATACCTATTACACGAATATCTCAATTAGTTCGTTTGGGAATGATAAGTCCTCAGGAATTAAACCTACCCCAATCTTTGGGCTATTTTACAAATACAAGGATGCTTTTTTGTAGTTCTTCTGAATGAATGAATATCTCATCATTTCTGACAATTTCAAAATTGTGAATAATTAATATTATTAAGGTTGCCACTGTAAAAAAGGCAGTTTTTTTATGATATGGATTTAATGGTTACATGGTTGGAAAGAGTTCTTCCAAAGAAACTCAAAACAACAAAACGAGTGAAAAAGTATTTAGTGGTCCTTCAATTTTAATGATATGTGCAATTGTTGCAATGACGGAATAAAATGCATTTTTCAAAAGGCCTGCATTTTCCTTTGGTAATTCAAGTATTCGGTCATCTGGGAATTTTGAAGATCTGGGACTCTTTGTAGGTGCTACGATTTGTGCACAAGTGAACACCACGCTTTATTCTACGTACTGTATCTACCATACGTATTTTCAAAATGATCTTTTTTATGATATTTCCTCCACATTTGCAACAATTTCCTGAAAAATTAGGAAGCGAACGTAGAGATTCAGGCCTCTAAAAGTGACTGATTTCACACTGGCTGTAATGGTAAAATGCTTTTGTTTTTACCAGCAAACTGGTTATTCAGATTTACACACGTTCTTGTGACGTCATCCCGAACACTCAAATATCGGCAAACTTGCCTATCTAGCAGAATGGGCAACATTCTCCCACAAAAAACAAACTTTACCAACATGAATTATACATTTAAATGCTTACACCAGTTCAAATATTGGAAAAATACACATTAGTAACATGTCACATTTTGACCTATTTGACCTATTGGCCTAATTAAGTGGAAACATGCATTTTTAATCATCTTTAACTTCATGATTTAATACCCCATCAGCTTGAAATTTTAAGAGGTTGAAAACTACCCCATTCTAGGCTAAAATGAAAATTCAAAAAAAAAAAAATGAATTATTAAGAAACTATGATCTAATGAAATTAGCAATTTCTCTAATGAACCAGATATCCATCGAAAGTCAAGAATGGCAACTGGCATTCCAAAAAATTATCATTTTAAAGGTCATAACAGGTGTACATGAGACATGTTTAAAATGTCCACTTCATATACTATTAAAATGTAGAACAAAGTCATATTGGTCACTTTTAATTAAATTAACTAATAATTTGCACCCTAATTCTAAATGATAAGTATATATGTAATTACTTGGTTTACATACAAAATTACAGTATGTGCAAAAATTGATGTTTACGCTCAAAGGATGTAGCTGATAATTAGTAATGCACTTTGCACTGCGTAGTAGTAGTTGAGTATTTGTGTAGAACAATTTTTATAATTTGAAAACAGATGCATTGTGTACAATTGTACACAAATCCTTGCAATGTTTTCACCAACAAATGGTCACGGATACACACATGTACAACAAAATGCCAAGACGAACGAATAATACAAAATGTATCATACATCTTCATGTACAGTACCGATGCGAGCAGATTGACAGTTGCGCCGGTAATTTTGATGCTGGTGAAGCGCCGGTTAGCCGCCGGTAAAGCGCCAATAAAACGCTGGTAAGGCCGCCGGTAAAGCGCGGGAAAAAAGCGTTTCGAAGCCAAAAGCGTGGTATTAGTTTTCATGCAACTTGCGATTGAATTTTTCAATACAAAGATACTATCACAGCGTTATTTTCCAATCACAACTCTTATTTCTTTCAGCGAGGAAAGTCCTCGGTCTACTCTGTGTGATATTTAACGTCTGCTGCACACGTGCGAACCTGCAAATTTCTTTAGTTTCGAGATCACGTTTAAACTGATACAAATTGCCGTTTTAAGCAAAATTAAGTATTTCATTTCCCGTGTCTTTTCAAAGGACACAGATCAGCCTACAATAAATTGGTAACGACAATGCAGAGTGTACAGAGAGATTTCACGATCATTATTTATTTTCAATAAGTTCAACAAAAATTACATCCTGAAAAGTAAGGAACCGTGGTAACGCAACTTGTGTCTGCACTATCGGCGGGCACTGCCATTTTCGTATAAATCATATAGTGAAAATTGAATAAATTAATATAAACTAAAGCTAAAATGATAAGCGAAATAAAAGGAACAACGAAATAAAAGTAAACAAGTTTAACTTCCTGAGATTTCCATGTTTTATTCCGAAATATATAGTATTCCAAATAGTCGGGTAAAGATTTAATTCGTGAAAAATTTCCACCAAAATATTAAGAAACGTTGTCATAAACTGTTTAATATGTTAAGTAGTACCATATACAGTAAAAGTGAAACGCGAAATAAAAGAATAGAAAAGAATAATTCTGAACTAAGCAATCTTCGCTTAGTGTTTGTAACACAGACTTCCAATGTTGAAAAGAACGCATCAAAATCTATGTCCAAAAGTTCGAAATCAGCGATGTAAGTAAACAGAAACATACATGTTGCTCCCACTATTTGATAAGCTGAGGTGCAGAGGAATTATTTCTTTATAGATTAGATCGTGCGAAAATGTCTTTCCTTCCAACAGAAATATTCTAATTCTTACCCGAAACTTACTAACATTAATCTCCAATAACATAAATCTCTATGAACACATACCGCAAAAACACGGCAAACTTCTAAAGAATCATAAATAATGCCTCTGCCCCATTCCAGCACCTTTGACAGATTTGTTTACAAATTGACGCCACATGTGTCTGGCCTTTAGCCTAGCGTAGTCCAATTGATTGAGATTGGCACATTTAAAGGGAACTACTTACAAAGGTATATGCCCCCTCCCGCTTCTCGTAACCTCTGCCAATTATTTGAAGTCTAAAGACATAAACTTAAGTTTGGTGGTTATGGGTAAGGGACCGGGGATCACAGCGGTTAAAAGCAATCTGGAGGGGTACTCTAAAGTGATTCCTTCTTCTACATGTTTAATTTAATATTATCAGGCTATCAAATTTAGGGTGGGAGCATTAATCTCCTTTATGAAAACATAGTTTGGTAGATTATCTCGTCCCCTCTTCAATTTTCTTCAATTTCTCCACAAAAATTAAAGTATCACGACAGCAAGAAGGGACGAATGGGGGCGGGGAAGGCGAGGGCGGTGGAAGAGCAGATCTTTGTTATGAACCCCTAGCTCGTTGGCAAGTTGAAGCGACAAACTGGGATCGTTAAACTATTTTATTTGGGGTGGGAGCATTCTCTTTTATGAAAACATAATTTTGTAGATCGTATCGTCCCCTCCCCCATTTTCTTAAATTTCTCCACCAAAAATGGAAATATTACAAATAGGAAGAAGGGGTGGGTAGGGGCGGGCTGCGGGCAGCAGTGCCACGGTTCTTTGTTAAGATCTTCCCGTATGCAGGTTTCAAATGGCAAATTGGATCGCCAAACATGGAATTTGTGGGGAAATTCTTTTTGCTGTGAAAACGTACTTGGTATATGATATTGTCCCTTCCTCCTCCCCATTTTTATGATTTGTTTCCCCGAATGAAGATAAGGCGATGCTTCTATCATCCCTCTCCCGTGCTCAGTGAATTTCCTCATATTTCTCAAATCACAAAATGCTAGATGTCCACTCCCCCTCCTGATTTTGGTATTGTCTTTTTTATGGCTTTCCTCCATTTTGAATCTTTACATAAAAGTGTCATGCATGCAGTTAAACATGTCTTTCAACAACTAAGCGCCACGTGGTCTAGGAGTTCGAGGAAACCTGTCGCCAGGTTATAAACAACGCAGAAGTAACATGTGAAGGTGGGCTTGGGCAACATATCATTAAAGGAGATATATATTATTTTTTTTGACACAGTTCTAATGATTTTGCGTTAATAAGTAGAATTTATACTGATGCAATGTCCTATGAGAAGTTTCAACAAACTTTTCTTTATCTTTGGAAACTTATTTTGTTAAAGTTTTAAACAATTCTTTTGGACCAGGACTTAATATTCGGAATATGAATATCTGAGATCTGAGTAAGTTGATGTTGTTAATTCCGTTGTGTATTCTCCCATACTTTTTTCAAGTGTGCTTTGTACATATTTTCCTGTAATTTGAAAGTCCTAACAACTTGCTGATCGCTGCAATAAACATTGCGGAGCTTTTTTTGTCTCGTCTAAGGAATTGGGTCTTTTGAGGTTGGAAAACAGTTTTGCTAACCTTTTTTAACTTGACACACTTTCAAAATATTCCATGGATTACCGTGAGCAATTAAGAAATGAAACACTAAAATCACTCAATATCGGGCCGTGTTATAATGGCTGTACGCTAAATTCCTTTTATAGAACATGAAGTTCTACTTTTTTTAAACTACCAAAGCTCAATTATATAGCTAAAATGTTTGCTTAGAATTGTTGGTTATACATGTATCTATTTCACCGAGATTTAATTTACATACACAAATGTTGGAATGTTGGAATTAAAACTAACAGAAAAGGAAAAAAGTACAATCAATATTACTAGCGACTAAAAATAATCTGCACATTAAAAGAAAAACACTTAACTGGAAGGAGAGTAGAAACTTTATTTCCATAGGGGATTGTTTTAATTTTCGTTTTGATTAAGCTCGTTTTATAATTCGTAATAATAATCAGTTATGACTTATTTTTATTAAATTCATGAATGATTTTTTTTAATTTCGTTGTGATGTTCTAATAATATTCTAATGTGAATATTCCGACGTGATATTCACATACTATTGATGTAGGCCCTAATAATACTTCGATATGATGTTTTAAACTCCCATTGCATTTCAATATTGTCAAATGTTTTAACTCAATTCAGACCTTTCATTGATTACTTAACTGAACAGAGCACGACAATATTTTTATGTTGTAACGACACTGGCTACTCGTTGTTTAATTTAAATTGTTTTGCAGTGGCGATGGCTTGTGAAACTGAACAAAATATCTCCCGATTTTGTCATTTTCAAACTAACCTGTAAAGTCCTGATAAAAGCATTGGTGAAGGTAAAATGCCAAACAAACTCGCCGGTGTCAAACTGCTGGCATCGGTACTGTAGGTGTAGATATACCACAGTATGTTATTATTTCAAAATATGAGTTTTTAAGAAAGAAACAGAAATCAACCAAATTTGAGGTTGTTTCTATGCAGCCTAACACTATAGATCACCATGGTTGTCAAGTGTGGCCTATAGTCAATTGAGGTAAACCTTGTAAAAGACATATTTAGTTAATTGAGCTAAACCTTGTAAAAGACATGTTGAGTTGAAGTGTGATTTTTCATGTCTGTTTACTGCAAATAAAAGCCTGATTTTGATGTGGAATATTCAGTCTTGGGTTTGTGTTTTTTTGGTTATGCAGACAAATTTCTATGTATGAAAAGGTACACTAAAATTACCATTTAATTTCCTCATAATCTGTTAACAGTATATTCCACTGCCCAAGAAAATTATACATATGCCTTGAGTCAGAAAACATTTTGGAGGGTATTGTGTAATACAAAATGATGTACAGCTAGGTATTCAGCTCACTAATATCTGGTACAAAATTAATTTGTATTGCAAAAAATATTCTTACTTTATAGTACAGTCATTGATTTCTAACAATTATACAACACAAAGGTTGGAATACTATTGCACTGTAATAACTTGTTTATTGTATACTAAACCAAAAACAAAAGAGAGCAAAACTAAAGATTGCCTATTAATGAGAAGATTATTTAATTGCATGCAGCGAAAGTGGAGCATTTTTTATCTTCCCACCTTGAAAGCTTGATAAACTTTTGCAAACAAATTGAAAGCAACTTTAATAAGTAATACACATATAAAAAAAAAAAAATGCACCCATGTATTGGAAGTAATTAGGCTGCAATACAACATATAGGCCTATTCCAAAGAGTTTTTATGATTATTTTTGATGTTAAAGTTTAGGAATTTAGGGCCTGCAATTGTTGGTAAATGATGTTGAACAGCAAAATGTGAATGAAACTGAAAACGTATACAGTAGTTTATTAAAATGGAAATAAAAGTAATAAGTGAGCAATTTGATTTACTGTATCTCAACCTATCTAAACAAGTTGGCAGTTAACTTACATTTACTGTGTTTTATACACACCTATCTGCCAGCTGGTCAGCCTATTAACTTTGTTGTGTTGATAGGCAAATGCCGACTATAAAACTAATTAGACCTTTATTGGTCTCATGCCCACCCCACCCTAGCTAACAATAGTAATGCTGCATTTCAAGCATGGCCTTTTTATCATGACATACATTTACTATTTTCCTTTGTTTTTAATTAGCTAACAATTTCTTTTTTTGTTAATGACTGCTGACATTTATTGATACTGTACAATGTATTCAAATCCAGTAAATGTTACTAGTGTACACATAACAAATGTCCAATAGTAAATGCGCATGTACAGTGACTAATAACTAACCCCACCCCACTCTGCTATACATGTATAACTGATCTGGAAACCATCTTTCTTGAGTATGTGGAATAGGATGGAATAGGAGAATAAGATAGAATAGGAGATGATCCCTCAATAACAAAACAACAAAAGTAAAATAACATAATGCAACGAAATAAAAAGTAATATTATAAGTTTGAAATGAGCATGTTGTTACAAATTCTTATTACCAAATTGATGAAAAACTTGAAGGCTTGAAGCTTTTTCACATCAACACCATGGTAATGTACATATATAAGCCCTAATGTTAGGCTACCAAATTGCAAATGTTTTCACACAATGTAGGCCAAGGCCTATGTTACACTAACTTTACATTACTGTAGCCTGGCTAGTCAACACAATGGCCTATGATTACCCTGCCGACGCTTTTTTAAAGCAATCAATCGCTATATACAGTGTACATGTCTGAATAAAATAAGATTTGATAAGCAACTTATTCTTGTTCTTAAATAAAACTGAAATTATTGCCCATATTTGTCAGCATTTACGTCAGTCAGTTAAGGTTAAACTAATGACGTACATACGGCGTTAGCTTTAGACTGTTTAACAACAAATGGCACAATTACGATAGTACATTATTTAAGGTCTACTAAAATTGTTCAAGACATCTACTAGTTTTGGTCATTTATCCCTTATCAGAACAATTTTTCGCTTGGTACAGTGTATATACTTACTGTAGGTCTAAGTTATTAAGCGCGATACATGCCTGTCTACAATCTAATGCTGCACTAAAGTGTTGTCGTTCTGCATGTACTGTAAAAAGAAATCACTCTTTTCATATTCTTGTTAGAAATAAAATAAACATTAATCTTGATTAAAAAGACAAGTTATGATTAAAACTAATATAAATATAATTAATCTTAGTGTAAAGAATTTCATTTTTTTTTTTAGGTAAAATTAGCAGTTTGCCTGTTTTTAATTGTCTCCAATGTTCAATGTACCGACATATCTGCTGCCCTCTTTGGAACCAATATGGGTGGAGGATGAACCAAAAAGTATCATGCTCTAAGGTATAGGAGTTTCGACTCTCTGCCTTTGGCCTATATGAAATATAGGCCCAATGACGTCACACTCTCTGGTGTTACTATCAATAGTGGTAAGGATATGGCTGAGGTTTTGAATGACTACTTTGTGTCTGTTGTTACTAGGGATTCCTTTGCTGATGATGTTGTGGATTATCTTAGTGTGCACTCTCTAATATCCATTAAGGATGGTGATTTTTCAGTTGATGTTGTGTCTAAGAAGTTGAAGGGTTTGAATTCACATAAAACACCCGATGGTATATATCCTGCTGTTTTATGTGAGTGTTCTGATGTTCTTTCTGTTCCCCTCAGTATTATCTTTTCAAAGCTCTTTGATGTTGGTGTTGTTCTTAGTGATTAGAGAATTGCTGTTATGCCACTCCTATTTTTTAAAAGGGTGACCACAGTTTGCCCTGTAACTATAAACCAGTGAGTCTTACTAGTGTTGTGTGCAAGGTCATGGAGTCCATTGTTAAAGATGTTGTACTAGATCATTTACTTGTCAATGGTTTGTTGAATTTGTCCCAGCATGGGTTCTTACCTAAGAGGTCTTGTGTTTCTAATTTATTGGAGTTTCTTGATTATGTCACTAAACTAGTTTTCTATTTAGACCTCCAAAAAGTATTTGATAAGGTTCTGTTAGGCAGACGCATAATGAAAATGAGCGCTTGGTGTGGAGGGAAAGTGTGCCAGTTGGATAAATTTTTGGTTAATTGACAGGTCACAAAGAGTTGTTGTTAATGGTGAAGTATCTCCATGGAAGAAGGTTACAAGTGGTGTTCCTCAGGGCTCTGTATTGGGTCCGCTTCTTTTCTTAATCTTCATTAATGATATTGATGTTTTCCTTGGCTCCAGGATTTGTAAATTTGCTGATGACACTAAGCTGTACAGGATTGTTGATGATGCTAGTGATTCATCACTTTTGCAAACTGATCTGAATAAGTTAGTTTCTTGTTCCCAAACATGGCAGATGTCATTCAATGTTGATAAATGCAAAGTCAAAGCAATTTGGCTTTTGATTACTGCATGAATAGTTCAAATCTTGGTTGTGTTGATCAAGAAAGGGATCTAGGTTTTGTCATTACTAGCAATCTGAAGCCTTCTAAACAGTGTGCTTTAGCATCTGCAAGGGCAAATAGGATGCTTTGTTTGATTGAAAGAAATTTTTGTTTGGTAGAGAGGCTGTTCTTAATTTGTTTAACCAGCTAGTCAGGCCTCACCTTGAGTATGCTATTCAGGCTTGGAGTCCCTTTTATGAGAAGGATAAGTTTATTTTGGAGCAGGTTCAGCGTAGAGCCACTAAACTTATTCCCGAAGTAAGGATTTTCTCTTATGAATCTAGGTTGCGAATTCTTGGTTTGACCACGCATGAGTTGAGAAGAGTAAGTGGCGTATGATTCAGGTTTTTAATTTCCTATCTAATAGTGATGCTTTGACTTCCTGTTATTTCTTGCATGTTTCAGCTAATACTCATGTGACACATGGTAACAGTTTTAAGTTGACCAAAGAGTTCTCACGGATAGATATTTGGCATTTTAGCTTTTCGCAAAGAGTTTTTAATGAGTGGAATGGTTTGCCTGAGTGGGTAGTTAGCTCTAATTCTGTTCACAATTTCAAAGTCAAAATTGATAAGTTCTTCACTAACTCTGGGTGTCTTTTTATTTATTTTTTTGTGGTGGTGGTGGTGTTATTTTGGGCTTTTTATGGGGTGACTAACCCTTCTTTGCCCATTCTCTTATGTTATGTTACAATAACCTAATTGCACTAAAAATTGAGAAAATATTTACCCAAACTTTTGCTTTGCGTGAGTTACAGCAGTAACGTACCAATACAAAACATTTCTTAATTGAAGGAGAAATAATTAGGCTTCCTAATATTGTGTATGATGAGAAAAAAACTTCAGTCAAAAAATAGCAAAAAAATCAAAATTTAGTTTATACTGATGAAGAACCCCATAAAAAAACTACAAGACATTATATGCATCATTTTAAAACTGAAAATATTGTCTTTTTATTTAATTAGTTTTTATTTTAGCAATGTAGATCGAGTGCACAGTAATTACTTCACAGGCTTTCCAGATTGCATGCCACAGTGCATTTTAACAATAGATCTATATAAGCCACTAAACAACTAGTGAGTGACTCCGAACACAAGCTACCCAAATCACAAAATATGTTCTTCAATGAAGTTAGAAAAGGGGCCTAAACTATAAGAAATATACAAATTGATAACATATTTTCCCATAAAGGTAAGTATTTTAAGGAAAGAATATATTTTATTAGTATTTTGGGTTCAAATTTGTTTTCTCTTTGAAATATATCGGACATTTTGTTCGTAGGAATAGAGTGCGTACCAACATGGAAGTGAAAACTGGCATTACGTCTTTTGAACAACGGTATCAATAGCAACCTTATTTTGATAAGATTATTGAAATGGTCACGCCTATAGACCTGGCTGTTGGGCCTATAATATTTTGTTTTAAACTATAGACCCAGCTGCCTGGTGTATAGCATTTCGTTCAAAACAATGGACCAGGCGGTCAGGTCCATAACATTTCATTAAAAACTATAGACCCGGCTGCCTGTTCTGTAGCATTTCATTAAAAAATATGGGATTGGTCCAGTGGTCAAATAAGTCCATCTTATATGAAAGAAGACTTAAAAAGAAACAAAATGGTGAATAGAGCACACAAAAATTGTATTCAAGTAAGGATATATATAAGTTTAAAGTTTGGTATAATTTGAAACGACTGAAATCAGACTACTTGTGATGTCAGTTGTGATGTCAATGATTCTTTTTAAAGATGGCCACAGCACAAGTTGGCCAAGTGTCACAATCATATTTTTGGTTCGCATGCGAAGCATAATGCGAACCTATGTAATGGCGATACTGTCCATCTTGCTGGCCAGCTGTCCACAGTTTTTCCTGAGATTTCCTCAGAAATGTTAAAAGTTTTTTGAGAGTTCCTCAGAAAATAAAATTTCTTCAGGTTTCCTCAGAAAAAGTAAAAGTTTTTTCAGATATTCTTATGGAACGTTAGAATTTTCTTATAAAATGTTAAAGTTTTTTAGAGACACTTAAGACAAGATTGAAGAATAGTTTTCTTAAGAAGTCTACAAAACATTTGTTATTTCCTTAGAAGATAAGTGTAAAATAATATAATTTTCCAATATTTTTCAGAGATCTTTAAGTCTGTCTCATAGCACTGGAGATTAAAATTCTCCAAAATATTTGGGCACCAACCGTTGTATCAGGCATGATTATTAAACTCCGCCTTTTTATTGTGGTCATTTGCATAAAGTTGCTACAGTTTATGAAGTGAGCAGACTGATTTATTATGCTCAGTCAGGACAGGATGTGACTGCATATGGACTTATGGAGGGATGCCATGTGGGACATGGGGTGGGATGCCATGTGGAACAGGGTGGAATACAATATGATATATGATGGAGTGCCATACAGGACATAGGGTGGAATGCCATGGGATGGGATGTCATGGGGACATGAGATGTCATGTGGGACATGGGATGTCATTTGGGACATGGGGTAGGATGCCATGTGGGACATGGGGTAGGATGCTACGAGTAACACAGAGTGTGACGTAGGTTGGGATGCCATGTGGGACATAGGGTAGGAGGCTATGTGGGACATATGTTGGAATGCCATGTGAGACATACTTTATGGTGGTATGCCATGTGGGAGATATAAAAGAATGCCATGTGGGACAAGGCATGGGATGGGATGTCATGTGGGACATAGTGGAATGTCATTTGGCATATGGGATGGGATCCATGTGGGACATAGAGTGGGATGCCAAGTGGGTCATAGGATGTGATGCCATGTGGGGCATATGGTGTATGCCATGTGGGACATGAGATGGGATGTCATGGGGTGAGATGCCATGTGGTTCATAGTGTGGGATGCCATGTGGGACATATAGTGGACTGCCATGTGAGACATACTGTATAGTGGAATGCCATGTGGGAGATATGGTAGAATGCCATGTGGGACAAGGAATGGGATGGGATCCATGTGGGACATAAAGTAGGATCCCATGTGGGTCATAGGATGGGATGGCATGTGGGACATATGGTGGAATGTCATGTGGGACATGGGGTGAGATGTCATGGGGTGTGATGCCATGTGGAAGATATGGTAGAATGCCATGTGGGACAAGGGATGGAATGGGATGTTATGTAGGACATGGAGTGGGATGCCATGTGGGTCATGGGATGCCATGTAGGACTTATTGTGAGATGCCATTTTTATAATTGGCCGGGTCATATGATATGGGTGTCAATTTGCATGGGCATGCGAACCATGACGGTATTTACCATTCTAGTTTATAGTTTAAATACTTAATGCAAAATCATATCTTGCAAACTACAACATTTATTAAACAACATTTAACAAAATGTACCACAATTGTAACTATACATATTAAATGTAATAAATATTTGTAGGGAAACCTTATGCCAAATGAAAGATAAAACATTACTGTAGTATGTGTTCTGTGAAATATTCAATGTGTTTATGTTAGTTGTTTACCAAAATTCTTCCATCCAATAACTTGTTCAACATTTATTTACCTTCTAATAAACATCAACTTATACCATAGAACTCTTAACTCAAATGAAACTTTGTGAATTGTTTTGATTTGTATTAAACATTATAACTTGTAATACACAGTATTTGAACATGACATGTCCTATTACATGAACATTTTATAATATTAGTTTTGCACTTTTTTTTAAATGAGGGGATGAGAGGGGGTATATCAAGACACACAGTGGGTCAGTGGTGTGTGTATTAAAACATGACACAGAATGATTATTATTTGTATCAATACCATTAAAGCTAGATGAATCTCATGCTAGGTGGTTAGGTGTACATTCCCTGTTTTTAAACTCAATATAGGCCTATGATAATGACTTTTAAAAACAACATTTTCTGCTCTCTATTTTCAAGGGTTTTATGTACAATTTCCTAAGCTGGGTTGTGAAGGTTGACTTTTCAATCCTTTTAAGTTCCACCCATTACACAGAGTGTAATGAGTGGAACTTATCAAATCATACATGAGCTCCCCACATGTGCCTGTGCAATGGTTTGCTTTAAAATGCATCTCCTCCTAGGTTTTAACAGCTTTGCTCTTAAAATTTTGGCTCAAACAAGATTTTTGTACGCGTCATATACTGTAGCTTGTATTTTGCTAAGAGATATTCTATGTGTTTTTTTATTAAAGCTCCTAAAAGTTTTCACTACAGTATCATATTTCATACGTAATGGTGCTAAAAATAGCTAGCTGTAGACATAATGCTCTGCATATCGCACATGGCTAGGTTCTCATGCATTCAGTACATGTGTTTTCTATTAGCACTACGATATTTACTACTTTTATTAAACATATCTAAAAGCTGGCGTAATATTATCAACTTGTGTAGTAGTACCTTTCATATAAAACCAAAATTATGCAATTTCATGAAAATTTGAGTGAATTACAGGATGATAAAAAAATCTATATCAGAGATTTGATGCCGTGTAAAATTTTTGGGACGTGACTTTGTGTTATGTCAGGGAGTTGGCATTAACCCTTTACCAGGGCTTTGAAAAAAGCAAGCCCAATTTTTTTAACTTTTTTTTTATATGCATTTTTGACAACTTTCCTTTCATTTTCTCTCTTACAAGTTTGGTTAGAATAGGGGCTATGATATTTATCTTTTGAGTAATGAAAGCCAAATTAGGAAATATTGGACAAAAATATGCAAATTAAGCAATTTTCGGCTAAATTTGGTCAACAAATGGTCAAACTTTGCAGAAGTATAACTTCTTGTCAATATTGAAAACAGAGATTTGTTCTACATGTTTAGATTCTTTTTAAAATTTCCTTTTCAATGATGCTAATCAAGAATTTTTAGAAAAATAGGAAAGATGAAAAAACACCCAAAATGATTATAGTCAAAAGACTCCTGAAAGCTGCAGCAGAAAAAAAAAGTTACGCAGTGGTCACGGTGAGACTTAAACCTGGAGTGCTCGCTTGCTACTCTGCACCACGTGGTCATTGAAATTGAAGAGGTGTAAAATAATTCTTATAGAAAAAGTTCTAAATAGACTGGGGCATGCCATTATTTATATATCAAATGAAAGGAAATTGCAAGCACTTTTGATTTGTACGTAATGTTAAGCATAACTTACTTATATTTAGGTAAGCTTAATTAAATGATTTATCAGCTGGTTTTAGAGTAAATTTAAGCCGATGTCCGCCTGGATTTCAGCATGCATGATGCAGTACTGTTACAGTACCTTCGTAACGTAACTAATGTAGTGTAGTGTACACAAATGAATACACTGTGTGTAGTAGGGAGTACTGCTTTAGCAGCCATTCTCGACTGCAATCTGTAGTACAGGCCTACTATGAATAACGATTTATGTTCAGTTATTGTGTACGGACCATCTATATGTCTTGATCTATATGTATAATTTGTTTAGTTGTGGTATTGCTGAGAGAAACTTACTTTTGATTCAATAAAAATATTTTTTATTTCATTTTTTTTCTTCTTTCGTTTTCATAAAAAATTACTTGATACTTTAAACATTTTAATTAATATTCATATTAAATCAATTCAATAACACTTAGTCACATGTATGGTTCAAAGTTGTACTATATCAACATCTTATTGGAATATTACAAGTTCATTCAAATTGGTTTTAATCAAATTAAATGCATCTAGTTTTAAACAATGTCATAGCGAGTAAATAATCCAAAATGTGTGGAATTCCAATTAATTTCATATGATTATTGATGATTTTTTTTAATTATGTATTTGTTTGTCTTGTTATTTGAATTATACACACAGTTTAGCTAGAAACTTACAAATCAGCTTAATTATTTATTTGAAGCACACTGAAATAATTTCAGATTTGCACACTTGACCCAATCATGATTTGTCTCACTTTTTGTCAATGTTAATTAATTATTTAGGTCATTAATTAGACTTTCCCTTTGTTTAGTATGTCCTTAGATGCTAATTCTATACATGGCTAAACCATTTGCTAAAAACGCAGCTTATTTAGTTTCAAAACTGCATTTAACTCAAATTTAGCAAATTTTACATTAAATCACATTTGTCCCACTTTTCCAAATTAGTGTATGTTATTGTTTGTTTACACTTAAACCATGTCAATTAATTCTTTAACGATGTCATATCATCATCCATTTATTTTTTTTAAGTTGGAAGAGAATATTGTACAGAACAAGAAAATACTTGATAGCATTGGTAAAGTAATATGTCCAAACATTTATTATGCTTTCAAAATGCTTAATTCTTCAAAATTGACCAAGATTTGGCCAGATCTGATTGTCATGGAAACGATCATCAACAACTTAGAGGTAAACAGATTTAAGCTAAAAATGAGTAGACTTCAAGAAAATCTTCAAATTACATTTGAAAAGATTGAATATGACAAAAATAAAATTGCTTTGAAAATAAAACCAGTCAGTTGGTTTTTGCACTGCCATGGGTTGAACTATAACATCATTGATGTCTAGTTATGTCTTGAACTTGTAGAAGTTGTAGTCTTGCTGAAGTATTATCCTCAAAACTTTCTTGGCTGGTCCAAACATGCTGTGACATTCAGGGGTTGGAATACGTGTGAGCAATGCGGTGGCATACATACTAGGTGAATGTCATGGGCTTTTGTTGCTGTGATGAGATCTACAGTGATGTGACTTATGTGCCCTTCAAATAGTGTACTGCAGTTGAAGATATGCATGTTCATGTGCAAGATTGTTGTAAATAATGTACATGTGGAAGGTTGTACAGATTGGTGGAAACTTGTCTAAAAACTGAAAGTTTGTCGTTTTAGATATTAGCGAGGTTAAAAGTATATGTTAATGGTTTTAGCTAACTACTCTACTTCCACCAATGACTAACATACAGTAAGAGTACTTATTTAATTTAGCACTAAGTCCAACATATATACTTTAGCTTGTTTTTGTGTCAAATTTGACATTATGTGGTAGAATTTATTACTGGGTCGTTTTACCCCGAGGCACTTCCATTTGCTTGGGGCAAAAAGGCCCACTTAAGTATGACTGAATGATAAACAAATTTAATGATTAATCATGATGTTATTAAGCCTCTTTAAAATCTATCTACTTAGTTATAATGAAAACTTCCAAGATCATATTTTGAAATGAAGTTTTGAGAGATAGGCTAAAGTTTCGACTGCCACTTTCTTTCACATTATTTTACAGATTGTATTCAAAAGCATCTATCTATCGGTGAACCAAACTATATATTGTCATTCTTTCCAACAGTTGTTTTATGTACAGTGTACTTATTAAAACTATATTTTATGTAACAAGACATCTTACCATATTTGACTACGAGTAAAAACAAATTGGTGGGCCATTTTCGCCAAAGGGCCTTTTGGCCATTTTCCCCTAAGAGCCTTTTGGCCATTTTTCCCCAAGAGCTTTTTGGCCGTTTTCCCCCCAAGGGCCTTTTGGGCCTTTTGGCCATTTTCCACCAAGAGCCTTTTGGCCCCAAGGGCCTTTTGGCCATTTTTACCCAAGGGCCTTTTTACCCCGGTTTTAATACCATATAGACTTTCAAAGCTTGTCTGCTCAAAGGGAAAAGGGTCTGTGCCTCACAGATTGGTCTCTACAGTCATCAACATAGCATGTTGGTGACATTTTCTCTTAACCTCCTCCTTCCCCTTTTCCCAAAACCCTCTCTGACATCAAACCGCTTATCGCTTCTCTTGTTCGTGACCGCTGGCAAACCTTATGGAACTTCCAAATTGATAACAAACTCCATGTTATCCAGCCCACAATCGATCAAATCCACCATTAACAACCTTTTCGTATCGACAACGTTCATATTACCCGTCTTAGAATTGGTCACACCCACCTCACTCACTCCCACCTCCTTATTGGTTCCCCCAACCCCTCTGTAACAATTGCCACTGCATCCTTACAATCCAACACGTTCTCCTTGCTTGCCCCCTGTACAACCTTCCCAGAGCTTCTCTCGCTCCCACAACTCAATTGCTGAGTTCTTCCAAAAAAATCCTCCAGATAAAATAGTCTCCTTCCTTCAGCATGCATCCCTCTACAACCATATTTAATCCTCCTCTTCCACCCCCTCTCTACTCTGTTTTTAGTTTTACCCATGCACCTCCTCTCTCGATCACAGCTTTCTGGCTTTTGTTCTTGAATTTCTCTCATTCTTCCCCTGGTCTCTTTCCTTACTACCTCTAAAAAGATCTGACCTCTCAGGCACAATTTGACCTTCGTTGTCGTGGTGCCGTTAAGACCTCATCAAACAAACAAACAAACTCTTCCCTTTATCCTTGCATGTGAGGACTCAGCTATTAACTAAAAAACAAGATTGACTGTTTTTATATTTCATGCATGAAATAAAATGCACATGCCTGATAACCCAGGGACCTTTATGGTGTACAATCATTTTTGTCATTGATATGTATAGCATAGAGAATTGTATCTAAGTGTGATGATCTCTGTCACCTTTTACAGCGGCATACTAGTGACTTGAAAGATGGTTACGATTGGCATTGCATCAACCTCAATTCTGTCACGGAGCAGAATTCCTTGGATGAATTTTTAACGACTGCAGAGCTTGCAGGACGACGTTTTACAGCAGGTAAGATATGATTCATTGCAACTAATGGGTAAATTAATCACCAATGGGTGTGGCCTAATATTCACATTAAAAAGCTTGATGGCAGGTTTCCTGCAAAGAAGTGAAATATTAGATTAAAGGGAGAAATTCCCACAAGGAAAAATAAAGGAATTATTTTTGAACATTATTTTGCTGGATATTGATTTGCAAGGAATTGATCTTTCATTGCATTGACACCTGTGCATAGTGCACTGGTCACATTTTAACACGGATGGGTGCAATCTTTGAATATTATTACTTCAAAAACATTTTTTTTCACTAAATTTAATTTGTTTCTTTAAATGTCCTCTATCAAAGGTATGACAATGAAAATATACAGGAATATACTGTATTCCTTTACACAGTTGAGACATATTTGGAAAGATAATTTTTTGTTCTTTCAGAAAAAATGAACATAAGCGTGATTGATCCTCAACAACATTGTGGTTTGCCATCTGTTGAAGAGACAGAAGCCATCATTCAAGCTCAAGAACAAAACAAGGCTCATCTGAAGATACCGAGAAGGTGAGAAGTGATGTGCTTACTCATGCTAGGAACTTTTATACTCTGCTATCATAAAGACAGTGGAAATATGTTGATGGGCATGAAAGATGGTCATTCACAAAGTTTGAAAAACAACAAATACAAGCTTAACATGTGGCAAAAAAAAGTACATATATTATTGGCTGTACTCAGATTCAGTATGTGCCCAGGTTCTATGCAATGTCATGTACCAACAGCATAACATGTTAGTTATTAACCCGGTGGGTCTGCAAACAGTGAATTCACAACTGGTTACCAAAGGCCGTGGCCGTCTTGATATAATGTCCAGCACTGGATGCTTTCGGGACGTTAAACCTTGCTATGCTATGCTAACACTTTGATATAATATATGATATCTTAGTTGTCAGTAGTTTACTAATGTCTATATGGTGTTCATTAGATATGACAAGTGCTACTTTCTACTTGAGGGAAATCACAAATTATTGCGTTTTAAATCTGGTTTTGTATCAGTCACATGTTTAAGTTTCTGACCTCTGACCTATTTTCTCCTTCGTTAGACCTCCATGGGATGAGAACACAACAGCAGAGGCGCTTGAGCTGAGAGAGAGGGAAGGATTCTTGGACTGGAGGAGGCAGCTTGCAAGGTACACATCTGTAGTTCAAAATAAAGCTCTTGGAAACAACTGAAGGGAATCAATTTGACTCAGGGCTCAAAATTAGTACCGTATTAGACAAATTAAGCTCCCTTGCTCTAATAAGTGCCTACTCAACATTTTTTGACTGATAATATAATTGTTTTAATCAATTTGAAGACTTAAAATAAATTTTGTTACATTATTTGCTTATTTTGCATCTGACGCTGACAATGTGTTTTTGGTGGTCATTGTGGGGCTAGTATAGAACAAGTTCACACAATGAAGTCTGAATAGCACACTGTGTGTGGCCCCAAAGCATGGGCGCTTATTAGGAAGAAATTTTGCACCTAAAAAGCTCTGTAATTCTATTTTCGTAAGCGCCCCCGGTGCTTATTATGTGGAATATGGTATATGGTTATCACTAGTCCATCAGGCTAGCAGCTTGTCTCACTTTTCACTAGCCTGAATGAACTTTTTATGAGCCGGAAATTGGCATGCATACTGGTATCTTTTTGATTAGATAAGTTAGACCACATTATTTGATTGATATACTTGCCCGATGGACTTTAGGGTTTGTGCCTGTACATGAAATCACCTAGTCCTGGCTAATGCCCTGCTATTGATGATATATTCTAATGAAAATTTGATGATGTCGGACTTGCTTGATGGGAGAAGTAAGTTTTGCTTTGCTTTATTTATTTGGTTCTTCACAACATATTTACATATAACAATATACAATATATACAGATATTCAATTGAGTTTACAAATATTTGAATTGTTGAAATACAGTTATCAACATATAGAAATGTGGATAGGTGTAGGATATAATAATATACAATATGTATGTGAAAGGAAGTGTTGCAAAAAAACTCTGGAGAGCTTAACTAAGTACAACACTCCCTGGTTACAAAGTAAGTTAATTTTAGCATAAACTACCCACCCCACCCCTTCGAAGTTACTAGACCTCCCCCCCCCTCCCTAATTTACCATCCCCCTACCAAAAATACCAGACCCTATTCCCCACCTATCCCCTACCCTTAAGGTTACGGATAGAATATAACAAGTAGTAATAGAGTATTTAGTAATTATTTATACAATTTTGTCTAATGATTTTCCGAAAGCTGGCAAGAGAATTACAAGTTTGTATGTCACAAGGGATGGAATTCCAAAAATCAATGGCTCGTTTACAAGTATTAAATCTAATCAGATTAGTGCGACATGGGGGACAATGAATCTTATTTGATTGACGGGTATTATATGGATGAAAGTTATTGTTTGTCTTAAATAGATTAACTAAAGGAAATGGGAGGTCATTATGTGTTGCACGATAAACAATAGTTGCAAGATTGATTTGGATCAGGTAAGGCAATTTCAGAAGATTAAGCGACAGAAAAAGCTTGCTGGTACTTTCACGATAATGAGCATTGGTAATATGTCGAATAGCCTGTTTTTGTAAGACAATCAATTTATTTAAAGTGGTTTTAGTTGCACTTGACCAAACACTGCAACAATAAGACAAATGAGGCAAAATAAGAGTTTGATACAAGCACCTTAGAATATTTCTTGGAATATAATATTTTAATTTAGAAAGGATACCAACAAATCTAGAAATTTTGTTACAAATTGAATAAATATGGTCTGACCAGGAAAGATTGGAGTCGATGGTCACCCCTAAAAATTTGGTTGAGGTTACTTTATGGACTATTATACCATTCAAATTGATAGTGACATTCCAATTTTTACTAAGAGTACCAAAAACAATATAATTAGTTTTAGCTGCATTTAAAGAAAGCTTATTAGCACAGAACTAGTCATCTTGTAAATCATAAGCGTTACTACCATGATAAAAAATATTTGTGTCATCTGCAAATAGAATTAAAGATGATTTTAAAGACACATTACTTCTATCGTTAGTATATAAAATAAATAGAAGTGGTCCTAATATAGAGCCTTGAGGGACTCCACACTTAACACGAGAAAGATCAGAACTGCAATTATTATAATACACATACTGATGCCTATTAGAAAGGTAGCTATAAAACCAATCAAGAGCTTTACCTCTTATGCCATAAAATGATAACTTTTTTAATAAAGTGTGATGATCAATGGTATCAAAGGCCTTAGACAGGTCAAGGAAGATTCCAACTGCTGAATCTTTTTGTTCAAGGGCTTTATATAATTTATTTATTGCAGAGATAAGTGCTGATTCCATAGAATGACCTGGTCTAAATCCATACTGATCATCAAATAAAATGTTGTGTTTGTCAAGGAAAGCTAATATACGATTAAACATCAACCTTTCAATGATTTTAGATATACATGGTAAGATAGATATAGGGCGGTAGTTTTCATAAACATGGGGATCATCTTTCTTATAGATGGGGACAACTTTGGCAATTTTTAGTCTGTTAGGAAAAATACCTGTGATGAATGATAAGTTGGAAATGTGAGTTAAAGGTTGAACAATGTGATGAATTACTAACCTGATTATACCAGGTTTGAGGTTGTCAGAACCAGCAGACTTATTAGATTTAAGACACGAATACGCTACTTTAAATACTTCGTTAATTGTTACAGGATTAAGGAACAAAGAACTTAAAATGCTCTTGTTTGGCTCTAAGTACTCATCAAAGGATTTGTTACCATTTATATTGTTAGCAAGAGTAGGGCCTATATTGACAAAAAGTCATTAAAATGATTGGTAATAGTTTTGGGGTCAGTGACTGGATTGTCTCCATCACTGAATGAGGATACCAATTACTTGACCTTTTATTTAAAAGTTCATTTATTATACTCCAAGTACTTTTGGCATTATTTTTACAATTGTTAAATTTTTCATTAAAGTAGTTCTTTTTGAAAAGCGAATAACATGATTTAATTTATTTCTATATTTCTTGTAGTTGGTTTTGTTTTCACTAGATGGATTTCTTAGAAACCTTCTATATAATTTATTATTAACTTTGATTGACTTAAGAATTCCAGAAATTATCCATGGATGCCATTTACGATTAGTTTTAGTATTTATAGTTATATGTGGAAAACAATTATCATAAATATGATCAATGGTATTTACAAATCAATCATATTGGTAAGTTCTGGACTGCGCCAGAGGGAGATTTATATTGCTGTCAATATCAGTATGTCTGCCTACAGGTAGCAAGTGCCAGATTCCCAAAAAGGAAGAGTCCACGAGATGATGCCAATATAACATGAACAACTAGAATATTACCACTCTCTAGAGCGCATACCTTCGCCCGCTGCAATTCCAACATGCATAGAATAATTTAATAGAATATTCATTTGGTCCCCATAGCCATTATAATATACCTCAGAAATCCTAGGCCCACCAAGATTCATCCCCAAGTTTTGATCTGTAATGAACATTTGCAATCTGAACACTTCAAGATTATCATCTGACTGGCTTTCTTCCTAGGCCATACCATTGTTTTCAGTTTTATTCAAGTAAAGCACCATTGTTTGAGCTGTATTCAGCCAGGTTTCAAATTCCATCATTTTTCATTCATGGCAGAAACCAATTGTTTCATTTTCATTGATTCCAAAGAACTCGTGATATAAGTCTCTTTGAGTCCAGAAAATTGATTGTTTGGATCTTCATTCAGAGTGCAAAGTCATAGTTCAGCACATTCCATTGGAAAGTTTCAAATTAGTCTTGACAACTAAGTCTTGACAGATCTCATCCTAAAACATCCCACTCCTCAATTTCTGCTCTTCCAATTAGTCCCAAATTTTAATCACTTCTTCATAAAACAGTAACAAATCCTCACACCAAAATTTATCCAAATCCAATTATCAGTTCTGGAGATATCTTGATGACATACAAACTCAACTTCAAATGTCCACACCCCTCCATTTGCACCCTTTTTCTGTTCCAATATGTCTCAAAATTTAATCACTTTATCCTTAAGCAGTAACAAAACCACACACCAAATTTAATTCAAATCAAATTATCAGTTCTGGAGATATCTTGATGACAGCCAAGCAAACAAGAGGCAAAAACATGTCCCCACCCCCCATTTGCACCCTTCCCTGTTCCAATACTTCCGAATTGTAATCACCTCTTCCTAAAGCAGTAAAAAAAAACACACATCTAATTTAATCAAAATCCAGTTATACTACTTGAGATATGTTGATGACAAACAAACATAACCTCCTCCAACGAAAATTGATAAGTGAAATACGTCACTTAAAGATTTGGTCTAAAGTACAAAGTTATTGTCCGCTGATTAATTTTAGGCTTGGTATGACAACATTAGACATTGGTCATGTGATTAGAAATTTTCAGGACAAAATGAAAATCCATAAACAAATCTGGTCAATTCAGACATTAAATTCAAATAAACAAGCTATTTTTTTCAAGTTGTTTAATTTGATTCAGTGTATATTTGGTTGAAGTAAAGCTGATGAACTTAAAGAAAGGAAAAGTGAATTAATTGGATAATCTCATAGTGTTATGAGGGAGAATATGGTAGGTTTTAAATCTAACGAAACAAAATTGGCTCCAAACTGTGTTCTCCTGCCTTTCAGTGTTGTAGTCTTGTGTACACACAGACCATTTACCAAACGTTCATCTTGATCCATAAAACAAAAAGGTGCCAAAGACCAAAACAAAAAAAAATTACCAAAATGGGCATGTAAAGGTCGAAATATGTTAATCCCCATCTTTTCTCTCTCTTCAGTCTTCGAAATATGTTTCATCTTTTCTCTCTTCAGTCTTGAGGGAAAGGAGCAACGAAATATGTTAATCCCCATCTTTTCTCTCTCTTCAGTCTTGAGAAAAAGAGGCAACGAAATATGTTAATCAGCATCTTTTCTCTCTCTTCAGTGTTCAGGAAAAGGAGCAACGAAATATGTTAATCCCCATCTTTTCTCTCTCTTCAGTCTTGAGGGAAAGGTGCAACGAAATATGTTTTCTCTCTCTTCAGTCTTCATGTTAATCAACATCTTCAGTGGAAAAGGAGCAAGTCTTAAAATATGTTTAAGTCAGTTAAATCTTTTCTCTCCTCAGTCTTATCTTTTCTCTCCTCAGAAAAGGAGCAATGAAATATATTAATCAGCATCTTTTCTCTCCCTTCAGTCTTGAGGGAAAGGTGTCGAAATATGTTAATGCATCTTTTCTCTCTTCAGTCTTTAGGAAAAGGAGCAACGAAATATGTTAAATCCCATCTTTTCTCTCTTTCAGTCTTCAGGAAAAGGAGCAACAAAATATGTTAATCATCATCTTTTTCTCTCTTCAGTCTTAGCAACGAAATATCAGCATCTTTTCTCTCTTTAGTGTCCAGGAAAGGAGCAACTTAAATATGTTAATCAGCATCTTTTCTCTCTTCCGTCTTTAGAAAAAGGAGCAACGAAATATGTTAATCATCATCTTTTCTCTCTCTTCAGTCTTCAGGAAAAGGAGCAACGAAATATGTTAATCAGCATCTTTTCTCTCTTTAGTGTTCAGGAAAAGTTAATCCCCATCTTTTCTCTCTCTTCAGTCTTCGAAATATGTTTCAGCATCTCTCTCTTCAGTGTTCAGGAAAAGGAGCAACGAAATATGTTAATCCCCATCTTTTCTCTCTCTTCAGTCTTGAGGGAAAGGTGCAACGAAATATGTTAATCCCCATCTTTTCTCTCTTCAGTCTTCGGGAAAAGGAGCAACGAAATATGTTAATCAGCATCTTTTCTCTCTTCAGTGTTCAGGAAAAGGAGCAACAAAATATGTTAATCATCATCTTTTCTCTCTCTTCAGTCTTCAGGAAAAGGAGCAATAAAATATGTTAATCATCTTTTCTCTCCTCAGTCTTGAGAAAAAGGAGCAATGAAATATATTAATCAGCATCTTTTCTCTCCCTTCAGTCTTGAGGGAAAGGTGCAACGAAATATGTTAATCGGCATCTTTTCTCTCTTCAGTCTTTAGGAAAAGGAGCAACGAAATATGTTAATCAGCATCTTTTCTCTCTTTAGTGTTCAGGAAAAGGAGCAACAAAATATGTTAATCATCATCTTTTCTCTCTCTTCAGTCTTCAGGAAAAGGAGCAACGAAATATGTTAATCAGCATCTTTTCTCTCTTTAGTGTTCAGGAAAAGGAGCAACGAAATATGTTAATCAGCATCTTTTCTCTCTTCAGTCTTCTCTTCAGCATCTTTTTCTCTCTTCTAATCATCATCTTTTCTCTCTCTTCAGTCTTCAGGAAAAGGAGCAACGAAATATGTTAATCAGCATCTTTTCTCTCTTCAGTCTTCAGAAAAAGGAGCAACGAAATATGTTAATCAGCATCTTTTTCTCTCTTCAGTCTTCAGGAAAAGGAGCAACGAAATATGTTAATCAGCATCTTTTCTCTCTCTTCAGTCTTTAGAAAAGGAGCAACGAAATATGTTAATCAGCATCTTTTCTCTCTCTTCATGCAGTCTTGAGGGAAAGGTGCAACGAAATATGTTAATCAGCATCTTTTCTCTCTCTTCAGTCTTCAGGAAAAGGAGCATTTGATTTTGACCCCCTTTGAGAGGAACCTAGAGTTCTGGAGACAATTGTGGCGGGTGATAGAAAGAAGCGACGTGGTTGTGCAGATTGTGGATGCAAGAAACCCTCTTCTGTTCCGATGTGACGATTTGGTGAGTGTGGCTCTTTGTTTCTGTCTTTGAAATTTTATCCTTTAAATAATTTTATGAGCAGCATTTACAAAGGCCATGCAGCATGAATTTGGGGGTGCTTTAAACGTCCAGTAGAGAGAAATCAATAAAGTAAGTTGTGTATCTGCATACTTTTATATTAGAGAAATGTTGTAAACAATGTCAAAAGAAAAGGAACTATCAAAGTAAACATATCTTGAAAAATGTAGATGATTTTGGTGGGGAAAAAATGGCAGGGTGGAGGGAAAAAGGGACAGGGAGAGGATAATAAGGGCAGGGCTGGAGCTCTTACTGAAAAAAGCCTAACTAGGGGCCTGTCTTTGAGTGCAAATTTTATGGGGAGTATAGAGAAGTATTTTTATTGGGACTTACAGGCCCCTAACTTGAGCCCAAAAGCGACATGCATGCCAGTGACTAATTGGGGGTATTTACAATGTACATGGGCTATTCAGCGTGAAGTTTGAGGAACTTGAAATGCAAATTGGAGATTAATCAATACAAGTGCTTGTACCTGCATCTTTTTTATCGGGGAACTGTCAACGGCATGACCAAAAAGTAAAGCAATTCTCAAAATACTTTTATTGTTGAACAAACTGTATCAGTCAATGACTTCAGTTCATAGCAACTTTACAGGCATTTTTGTTGGTGGATTAACCTTTACTCTACCAGCACTTGTTTTAAATGCTACTGGAAAATGGAGTCAAAGTAAGAGTTAAGCACAGGCTGATTATTGAAGGGTCCTCTGCCTTCAGAGCAGCAAAGTTGGGCTCGTTCCACTTTAGTAACCCGGTGGGCCTCCCACCAGGAACATGCTGCATATTTTTTTGAGTTGGTGCATTTGTCGCAGGTTGATTGACCCTTACTCTACCAGCGCTTTTTTTTAAATGCGCCTGGGAGGCAGAGTCAAAATGGGGCACTCAAAACAGCAATAATATTGCCATGTGGTAGAGTAAGGGTTAGTCTGACAGAAACCCTGGAACTATATATTTCATACAACTCTAGAATAAGTGCAAAACACAAAACAATTAAATCAAAACAATATTATTGTGATACATTCTTTCAGAGAGCAGAAACAGTGAATATTCCAAATATATACTTTATATTCTAAAAATGAAAATACTCATCTCTTTACACCTCAAATGATATCAATAGCTATAATTTTATTGCCACAGGAGAAATATGTGAAAGAGGTTGGATCTAACAAGGAGAATATGATTTTGATCAGCAAAGCCGATTTTTTGACTGAAGAGCAACGTTTGGTGTGGGCAGAGTTCTTCAACCAACAGGGCATACAAGTGGCGTTCTGGTCAGCTGTGAGCGAAACGGAGAGAATAAAAGCAGAGGTAAAGTACTTACTTTTACTTTAAGATGAAAAAAATGTAAAGAAAGTGCAGACATATCGTACTTCACAGAATTTAAAGTGTTTTAGAACATCTTTAATGTATTGATATAGCTTTGTTAGGTTACATTATAATCTGTCCATTCACATAATCTCCTTGTGACTGCTTTTATTGATGGTATTATACTCAGAAGTGCATACTTTTAGGTGTATGGACAGGTAGAGGCAACACGAGCTAAATTGATATAGGTGTATTGCAAATCAAGCTAAAAAATTCATGAAGCTAAATTGATTTGAAATCCCTAAAAACCATGAAGCTAGCGAAAAAAATCATCAAAACAGTTAAAAATTTGCCATTTTACAGCTTTTTGAATATTTTTGTGCAAATATGCAAATTTTTGTGTTACTCATGTGATGTATGAATGGGACATAGTCTCTATTCTCTCATGTAAATTCATCGTTTTTTAGCCCTCTGCAAATTCTCTTTGAAAAAGTGAATATAATTCTAATGAAGAGGATTTAATCTTTAATTTACCCTTGACCAATTTTAAGCTGAAGAAGGCATTTTGAACATAATTTGAAATTAAGGGAAGAAATATAAATAAAAACAAAGCATTTTCCTGTTCATACATCACATTTTTTCAATGAAAAAAAAAAAATTGATTAAATTTGATTAAAATTTGAAAACTATGTTATTATCAAAATTCAACGACTATTCAACTCAGAATGTAATACTCTTTTGGATCCGTGGTTGAATAGAAAACTTTCTAAGTGGTATAGCTAAAAGCCTAGTAGAATAAACCAAATTGATATTAAAGAACAAGTTAAATGGCAAATAAATGGAAAGTTTTGAGTTGAATTGGTAAAATATCTCACATAAAGAATGCCATTAGAAGATAAGGAAAGAAGATGTAAAATAATTGTACCTTAATAGACAGTATAAAAACTGTTGTTTCAAATGACATCATACCCTAAATATAGAAATGATAAATCCACAAATAATATTAAAGATTATCTCTTTAGTTTTTATTCTGCAGCATAGATTGGGCACATGAAGAAAATTCATTGGGAATAATCTGTGGTCCTGTCCTTGTTTCTTGAAAGATGACTTAAAAACATTAATTTAAGTTCCTTTACTTGGGAGTTGCTGACATTATCAGCAGGGGCATAAATACCTGGGAGGGGGTGTGTGGGGGGTGTTACAACCCCACTTTTGGTGAAGCTGTCAGTAAAATTGAAGACCTGTTGGTAAATCAAGGTCCGCATCAGTAAAACTTCCATGAAAGAAGATAAAAACTTTTCTAAACAGATTGAAAAAAATAAATATTATGGCCTCGTTCTGTGATTTTGAAGAAATGACCCTTTTTTTGCTTTTCAAATTTTGATGTTATGGGGGCTCTGAATTCAGAATATATTTTTGTCTGTAGCATCGAACTCTTTTGTTAGTAAATTTGTAATTTTACCCCCCCTTCCCCTCAAAAGGGTCTACTGACGCCTCTGATTATTAGTGTCAGAAGCTGAAAAGGCATTTGTTGTCAAGTACTTCATTCACTGTGGAATTTTATTTTCATTTACAGGAAGCTCTGGCACAGATCGCTGAAGAACAAGCTGAAAACAAACTGAGGATGAAGATAAAGATGAAGACGATGAGAGTGAAGATGGGGAAGATGTAGTTGCATTTGAATCTGAAGGCGATGAACATCCGCATACTTCAAACATTGAAAGAAATTTAGAACAAATGAAATTATCTGATAGCAATTCTGGTAGTAATCATGATGAGGAGAGTCGTTTGTCCAGAGAGATGGTGATTCTCCTGATCTTAAAGAACAATGTGAAAATGTTGATACAATGCCAATCACTCAAACAGACAAACGAGAAGAAAACGTACACTGTGATGTCAGTGCATCAGATTGTGTGAATAACGCTGCAGTGAAAGAGGACAGTGACGCTCAGTCTAGTAGTCCCCCTTCAAAAGTGGAAGTCCTTATCCGACCCTTCTACATTGCCAAAAGTGGAGGAGTCACTATCCGATGAATATTCAAATGATGTGGAAGGCGCCAGAAATGAAGAAATCAATTCCCAAAGTGCAATGAATAGCAGCAACTCTCTTGAGGGAAAATTGAATAGTGGGAAACTGGTGACAGGGGATGAACTGCTGCAGATATTCAGCAATGTGTGCAAGGGCGATGAGAGGGTCAGTGAGGGTATCACAACAGTGGGACTGGTATGTGCAATTCACTCTAACCCACCTATTAATAGTTCAATTGCCAGAATTTTGAAAAACTTGGAAGTTTGGTGTGCCAAACATAGGTTGCATCAAATTTATTTGTATCAAATACCACTTATTTCCTGACCTAGTAGAGTTATAACTAATAGAACCTAAAATCAGGAAGTGGGTAGCATTTGTTACAATGTCAAACATTTCTAACCCAGCTACTAATTATGCGAGTTGGGTGGGTTTCCTCATGATTTATAGGGCCCTTATGCATAATGCGGATCAAATTTCTAAGAATATTTTGATACATGCAAAAGATGTGAATACATAAGTTAAAAGGAAACCTTTTTCACAAACGAGACAAAGTGCTTTCTTGGAAAACATAATAATACACTTTATCACTCATCAAGATTTCCAATGTTGTGTTTTGAGTATGAAATATTCATATGGCAATATTTCATTGTTAGTGGCTTTTTAATCGTCATATCTTCAATGCTAATAATATTATTGATGCTGCTTATGTTATGAATATGCAACAAGAATATTTTTGTGATTTCAGTATAATGAGGTATTTACATTTGTAGCAAATTACTTTAGATGTTTCTGCAAAGATTCAGATTACCCAAAGATAGTTTATTAAACTATCATATGGTGCAAAGTTTTCAGTGTTTTTAAAAATCATAACCCTGAAATCTGAATGACAGATGAAAAGTAGTTAAAGAATTAGTTCAGTGGTCAAGCAAGTCAATCTTATATGGAAGAGGAACTCGTAAGAACAAAATAGTGATGAGAGCATTTAAAAATCTTATTCCGTTAAGAAGATATTTAAGTTTAAAGTTATGTTCGTTATGTTCCATGTGCTTCGACATTATAGAATACCAGAAGCTGTGGTCAATGCCTTTAAGTGCACTCTACAACAACTCAAAAAGTGCAGTAATGGTAGATGGCAACATATCTGATTCTTTTGATGTCTCCACTGGAGTTCTACAGGGTGATGTTCTGGCTCCATTCCTAGTCATAGTGTAAGTAGACTTTTAACTAAGGAAGGCCACCTCTGATCGTGACTCTGGAGTTGTAACACATCCTCATCACTCCCAGTCGTTCTACAGTTAAAACGTTAAAATGATTTGGATTTTGCTGATAACATTGCTCTGTTGGAATCCACTATTCCCCCGCACAGGCCCAGCTGACAAGAACTGCAGCTGCAGCAGAAGATCTTGACCTCATAATAAGTGTATCCAAGACTGAGTATATGACTGTTAGCTGCCATCCCCATCCAACACTCCTAGTACACGGTCAACCCATCAGCCATGTTTCAGATTTAAAATATCTTGATTTCAAAATGACATCTGCTGCAAGTGACTTAAAAAGACCAAAGACATTAGCATGGTGCACTTTCTGGAAACTGGAACATCTGTGGAGAAGTCCTCAACTATCCATCTCTGCAAAAGTGAAATTATTCTACACTACCTGCGTGACTATCCTCCTTTATGGCTGTGAATCCTGGGTGTTGTCCCAGGACATAGAGTGCAAAATCAACGCTTTTGCTACATTATGCTAAATATCAAATGGAGAGATCGTGTCTCAAATGCCAGCATATATGACATGACCTACACTGAGTCTGTTATCCACTGTGTAAGGAATCGGCAACCGAGATTCTTGGGACACATCCTTCGTCTCCCAGAGGAGGAGCTTGCTAGGCAATATGCTCTCCACATCCTAACTGATGGCAAAAGAAGACCGGGACGTCCACGTACCTTTTATGTTAACTACATTCAATGTATGTTAGGATATGATGAAGACATCCAAGCAGAGCAGATAGCCACACTTGCCAAAGATCGTTGTACATGGAGAAATCTTGTGGTTGCCTGCTCCGCAGCCAAAGGATAATGATGATCATTTGTGTAGAAATGACTGAAATCAGACTAGTTGTGACGTCACAGCCTCAGATGCCTCAAAGTCTTTATGTAGTCTATCATATTTTGTCTTGCGATTTTATGGCTAAAAAACAATGGATATGTCAGGAAAGTAGTCAAACAGAATTGAGTAAGGGTAATTATGATCAACCACCTGTAGAATGTTCAAGGAAAAATAATTCAAGTAGTAATAAATTCGAATACATTAACAATTGTTAATAATGTGAGGATGAGGGCGCCAACCTTCCATAGTAGACTTACTACACCAGTCATTTTTACACGGATGAGAAAGAGCTTTAAACTTGAATATCTACTAAACAGAATAAGATTTTTGAATGCTTTCTTCACCATTTTGTTTCTTTTAAAGTCTTCTTTTGTATAAGATGGACATGTTTTATCTCGAACTAATCCTTTAATGGAATAAGATTTTGATTGCTTTCTTCACCATTTTGTTTTTTTAAAGTCCTCTTCCATATAGGTGTAAGATAAACTTGACCACTAAACTAATCCCTTAATGCATTATGACTATAAACATGCTTTTCAACATTTTGTAGCTTATGGTTTCTTTAACACAGCATAGCATAGCAAAGTTTAACATCCCGAAAGCATTTAGTGTTGGACATTATATCAAGACGGCCATGGCCTTTGATAATCAGTTGTTGCAGACCCACCGGGATTTGAACCGGGACGTGCGGGTGAGAGGACAAAGCACTAACCACTACACCACGGAGGTCTGATCATAATTGGAAAGTTTGCTCAGCAAATTTATTTTCTTTTAAGAATAATCCTTCTTCTGTTGTGTAAGAATATTTTGCCATTAGCCGTGTATTTTTGTTTTATTAATTCAGGTCGGGTACCCAAATGTTGGCAAAAGCTCCACCATAAATGCTTTATTGCAACAGAAGAAGGTTCCTGTGTCGGCCACTCCAGGCAGAACCAAACATTTTCAGGTTTGACAGTTGCTTACTTTTTTTAAAGAATTGATATCATAAGTCTGAGAAATAAATATATTCAGCAATGTTCCTTTTTCCAGATGGTATCATTGAAGTTAGCACCTAAGTTCAATTTGTATTGAATGCATTAGAAGTCAAATACATCCAGCATACATGTAGATCGATTGAGCAAGGGGTAGGTGTAGGGTATAACTTTCGACCAAAAGATCTCACCTTTAAGCTGTAATTGCAGGTGTTCCTCTAACACTGAAACGTAATTACACCTGCAATTTTCTTAACATAGTTAATTTGACCAACTAACTACAATTACAATTGTTGAATGAGTGGTAAGATTCACTTAAAGGAGTAATGAAGCCTATACGATCATTATTTCACATGATAGAGGATATCAATTTTAACCTACCAAAAACAGCAAGTCAAAATCTTATTTCTATCTCAAGTTATTGTTGTTTGAAGTTGACACATGGAGGCTGCCATTTTGTTCAATTCTGTATTGAATATTGTGCATGATGACATAATTTTCCCAATAGGGACATAAGGAATTTAATGTACATGTATTTCTTTATAAATGTGATTAAAGGTTTAATTCCAAAACGATGTGAAACAAAGTTTTAACAGAATGTTTTGTTAATTTCATGTGTACACAAAACATTCCTTTACCCTTACATACAAAAAATAAGAGAATTCTCATAACTTATAAATCTTGAGTTAGATTATAAAGAAATACAAAGCATTCCAACATCCTGCTGGGCTGATGACATCATAATCTGCATGTTTTAAAATCAAAAGGGGGGCTCCCATAGTACTATTTGTATTTAAATTAAAGTTTTTAATGATTATAGTGTTGGATTGCTTAAGGGTGTATGAAACTTGGCCAGAAAAATCTGTTATTTTTGATTTTATCATGTGAAATAAGGATTATGTCAGACTTGATGTCTCCTTTAAGAATATCTTTGCTTCCTTCCTCTTTCCACTGCACAATGATGAATGATAATGCTCCCCCACCCCACCTGGCATATACTTGATACTGAAATGAAAATGAAGACCTTAAAGACTGGGAGGCTCGTCTGAGTTCGTACAACATTTGTCTCTGTAAAGTTGGAGGATGCAGAGCTCTGACGTCTCTTCCTGTTGTGGAATGCAGAAGATCCTTGTCTGTTAGTACATGCGCATAAATAGCGTTGTGTGTGAAGATTGAATTGTAGTGCATAACCGTTATTACGATCTACGAGACACTTGTTTTTTTTAACGTATTTGTTAAAAAGAAAAAGGTGGAAGAGAAAGATTAGTAAGATAATACTACAATAGCAGTCACTATACGAAAATTACAATGAGCCAAAAAAGAAAGAGAAAAATTCGAGAAAAAAGGTTCTGGGAGATTTGAACCTACAAATGTTGGTGTGAAAAAAATTTGAATTTCACAACATTACTGACTGGGCCACATCAAGGGTTTGTCAAACTTGGGGTTTTGATTTATATATACTGTAAAATAGGGGCTAATGAATTGTGTAGCGATTGGTTGAAACTTCAACCAATCAAACAATTTGAATCGAGTTCTAAACATTTTGTCCACATGACGATTTTACCTCTTTGATCAAAGGTGGCTTAGACCCATATGTGAGGGCATCTTTTTAGTAAAATTTTTTTCAAATATTCAACGCCCTGTTTTGCCCCCCATAGTGATAAAATGGTATTGTATATGATCTCTGATAATAACTGGGTAGAAATATTGGCGGTAAAGATGTTTTGTTAGTCTCTTGAAGGGTCAGAAAGCTTGTCTAGTGCGTCTTTGAAATAATAGTAGCAATGTTAGGATATACAGTTGTTCCATGCTCCTATCCTATTTCTTGTTTTAAAGCTTATTTTCCTGGATATGTGTATTTGTAGTTCATTGACTTCAGTATTTGTCTTTGTCAGAGCTTAGTAAACAGTTGTTCCAAGTACTACCAATATATCAAAATATTTGCTTGGGTAATTTGTCATTCTGTTTGTTCAAAATTATCTCCTCAAGTCGTCCATTAAGTTTGCAGCAGTTGTTATGTTCTGATCGTCCTCGTAACGGAAGATTTGTGTGCTGAGAAATGAGTGCTGCATCCAATACTTAATTATTTTTTGTAATGTGTTACGTCCAATTAAGACCCCATGTTCTAGCGGTCATAGCAGGTTTAATTTCTGGTGGGTCTCCAACCACTGCTTCACAACTGGTTTTATGAAATGGCTGTGGACATCTCTATATAATCTTAGCCTTTGAGAAAAAGATGTGAAATACCCCTCAAAAACAACCACTTAATCTGCCGCTGTAAGAAGGCCTTCCTTTCTCTGATCTAAAAAGCAACTAATCTCTAAGTCCAGTACTGGCTAGTGATTTATAAGTGTTGTATCTATCTTTTCTACAGACACTCTTTGTTGAACCAACTCTCTGCCTCTGTGATTGTCCAGGTCTGGTCATGCCGTCCTTTGCGACCTCTAAAGCTGAGATGGTGGTCAACGGTATCCTGCCAGTAGATCAACTCAGAGACTTTGTTCCTCCTGTGTCAGTGATATCCTTTCATCTTTTGAAAATTTGACCTTTCACCTTTGTCATCCCCATCTAGGGATAAAGGATTCTTACTGTCTGGGAGGGTGTAACAGGAATGGGATATACAGTTTGATGGTGGGGGGTGGTAGGTGAATGGCATATGTGTAGGTTAATGGAGGACGATAGATGGAAGGGGTAATGTACGTTAGATGGAAGGGGTAAGGTTTGTTAGATGGAAGGGGTAATGTACGTTAGATGGAATGGGTAAGGTTTGTTAGATGGCAGGGGTAAGGTTTGTTAGATGGAAGGGGTAAGGTACGTTAGATGGAAGGGGTAAGGTACGTTAGATGGAAGGGGTAAGGTACGTTAGATGGAAGGGGTAAGGTACGTTAGATGGAAGGGGTAAGGTTTGTTAGATGAAAGGGGTAAGGTTTGTTAGATGGAAGGGGTAAGGTACGTTAGATGGAAGGGGTAAGGTACGTTAGATGGAAGGGGTAAGGTACGTTAGATGGAAGGGGTAAGGTATGTTAGATGGAAGGGGTAAGGTGCGTTAGATGGAAGGGGTAAGGTACGTTAGATGGAAGGGGTAAGGTACGTTAGATGGAAGGGGTAAGGTACGTTAGATTGAAGGGGTAAGGTACGTTAGATGGTAGGGTGAATGGTTTGTAGTGTATATGGGGTAGAAGATGATGGGGCAAAATGAGTGAGAGATGGGAGGAATTGGTGAAATGAGTGAGAGATGGGAGGATTTGGTGAATGGAGTGAGAGATGGGAGGAATTGGTGAAATGAGTGAGAGATGGGAGGAATTGGTGATATACAGAAGATCAAGTGGAAAGTGAACACTGCAGAGCAAGATTGAGGTGGAGGGCAGCGCTTGTGTATATCATAATTGTAGTTCACTGTATAGTGCATACCTCTGCCCCAGTTTATTTCCGTCCCCAGTATAATCTACCTCAGAAACCCTAGGCCCACCAAGTTCTTGCCCCCCCCCCAAAACCGTTTCTCACCTTTGGTCTGTATTGTCATTTGCATTCAGGATCTACCTTCTAATTGATTTTATTGTTTTCAGTTTTATTCAGGCTAAGCATTCATTGCTCAAGTTCCAATCAGGCAAGATTCACATTCCATCATTTTTCTTGCAAGAAGTCACTTGTTTTGCTTCTCATTAATATTATGTGTCCCAAGGCAGTGGTGGGTTATTTGTATCATTTAGTGATGCCGTGTTAGTATTGGACTGAAATTTATCTTGTAGAATTTATTGTCTGTTGTTGTCTTTCTGTCCCCAGATGTCTTTATTTTGGGAAAAATAAGGTTATAATTTGGTAATGCCTTTAATTTAAACTGGTTTATTGAAACCAGAGGGAAGAGTTTAATTCAGGTTATTGTGAGCCAGTCCCAAGAATTATCTGATGTGCAAGATGTTAGTCTTTAATTTCTAACCTGCTAAGCTAACTGACCCTTTTACAATGTTCAATGTTGGGATACAAGTTAGACAAAAAAATGCTTTGGGTTATATCTCTGCAACATTGAACCGGGGTATATGGGGAGAAAAAAGTGCAAGTACTTTTGTCCTGGATTGTAGTTAATGATTTTTATCCCGATCTAATAAATCTGCAAAATGGATAAAGCGAATTGTATATTAATGTTGCTTTCTTTTATTACATTAGCTTTTGAATGTGTAACAGTTGTTCAAAGTTGGGCAAATTAAAGCACAACACCTTTCTTATTTGGTGCAAGAAAAAGCTGTGTCTGTGAAGATTCTGTAGATAGGATCATTAAGACTGACATAGATTTAGTCATTTCTATGACTTAGATGTTACAGAGAAAATTATGACTTACCAGGTTATCTCAGGTAGACAGAAACATGACTTACTTATCCCTGCGTATTAGATGTTACGGAAAAAATTATGACTTGCCAGGTTATCTCAGGTAGACAGAAAAATAACTTACTTATCCCTGCGTATTAGATGTTACGAAAAAAATTATGACTTACCAGGTTATTTTAGGTAGACAGAAACATGACTTACTTACCCTTGTATATTATATTTATCTTTTTTAACACTAGAAGGATGTTTAAAAAAAGTATAACATGATATTGTACTTGGAAATTTTGGGCATTATAAAATGTGTGTCAAGTGGTTGTTTATAAAGTCATTGTTTATAAATTAATTTGTATCATTTTTATGACAATCGGTAAGATCTAAAAAAACCAATGACCTAATGTTGTCATGATCATCTTATCAGTCCATCTATTTATGGAATGAGATGATGATGCTCATTATAGTGTGTTTGTCCATATATGAATGTATGTAGTATCCCTTAACTTTTGCTCACATTTGTCAAAATATCCCGAGAGAAGTATTGGAAGCATTTTACAGCATCAACATCATCAAACCTAGGGAAGGAGAGAATCCAAACAGACCAGCAACAGCCATGGAGTTCCTTAATGCATATGCATGTAAGTAAACCTTGATGAATATGGATGTTAGTAAACTTTGATGTATATGGATGTTAGTAAATCCTAATGTACACGTAAGTAAAAATTAATGAATATGGATGTTAGTAAACCTTGATGTATATGGATGTTAGTAAATGCCTAAAATGTGGATACAAGAAACCTTGATGTATATGGATGTTACGTAAGTAAAAATTAATGAATATGGATGTTAGTAAACCTTGATGTATATGGATGTTAGTAAATCTTAATGATGTATATGGATGTTAGTAAATCCCAATGTGCACGTAAGTAAAAATAAATGAATATGGATGTTAGTAAACTTGATGAACATGCATGTAAGTAAACCTTCATGTATATGAATATAAGTAAACATTAATACATGTGAATGCAAGTAAATGCTTAATTTATGTGCATGTAAGTAAACCTTGATGTATATGGATGTTAGTAAGTCTTAATGTGCAGGTAAGTAAACATTAATGAATATGGATGTTAGTAAACTTGATGAATATGCATGTAAGTAAACCTTCATGTATATGGATACAAGAAACCTTGATGTATATGGATGTTAGTAAGTCTTAATGTGCACGTAAGTAAAAATTGATAAATATGGATGTTAGTAAACTTGATGAATATGCATGTAAGTAAACCTTCATGTATATGAATATAAGTAAACATTAATACATGTGAATGTAAGTAAATATTAAATTTATATGCATGTAAGTAAACCTTGATGTATATGTTTGTAAGCAAACCTCAATGATTAATGAATATATGCATGTAAGTAAAAATTAATGCATATGCATATAAGTAAACCAAGTAAATATTAATGTATATGCATGTAAGTAGTAAATCTTTATGTTTATGCATATAAGGAAACCTAAATTGATATTCATGGAAGTAAACCTAAATTGATATTCATGTATGAAGTAAACCTAAATTGATATGCATGTAAGTAAACTTTTAAAGTGTATGTATGTAATCAAATCGTAATGTATATGCATGTAAATAAATCATAATGTATATGTTTGAAAGTAAACCTCAATGCATTTGCATGTAAGTAAACCTTAATGTATGTTCTTAAGGAATATGAATGTAAGTAAACCTTAATGTATATGCATGTCCTAAAGGCATTCAAATATAAGTAAATCTTAGTGTATATGCATGTAAGTAAACCTTAATTTATATGCATGTCCTTAAGGCACACGATTGTAAGTAAACCTTAATGTATATGCATGTTCATAAGGCATACGAATGTAAGTGAACCTTAATGTGTATGTATGTAAGTAGACTTGATTCCTAAGCATGTAAGTAATTTTCAATAAAAATGTATGTAACTAAACCTTAGTTATAGAGTGTACATGTAACTTAATGCATATCAATTTAAAGGCCAGTTATCGTGTCATCGTGGACAGAAATATACAAAACAATTCAACGTTGTTGATTGATCGAAACATTTGTACATATATTGACAAGCCTATCAATAATTGCAGCTGAGGGACTATGTACATTATTCCCTCTTCAAGTAAACCTTAATGTATATGCATGGAGGTAAACTGTGTTAATTTGATATTTATTATGATTATAAATCCTGTTTTAAATCAAAATCATTTTCTTGTTTTCAGTTACAAGAGGAATGATGACCCACAAAGGAGTGCCAGACTGCAGAAAGGCTTCCAGGATCATCTTGAAGGACTATGTGAAAGTAAGCAAAACTAGCTACTATTTTTGTCAAAGGAATTGCATTGACATATTGTATGGTGTTTGTTGTTATTAAATTGATTAAATGTGTCTGCTGTTAAGAAGTGGTTGTTAGGGGTGCTACCAGACTTTTTTGTTAGGAGGGAAGGGGTGGTCGGGATGCTATGAAATCTGGTGGGTTCAAAGGGGATCTAAAAAAGGTCTCACCTAAACTCCAAAGTAATCATCTTCTAAAAAATAGCCAAAAAGATAACTACCCTGGTTGAATGGAAATCATCTTTTTGTTTCATAGTCATGGAATCTATGGCTGCACAATGCTATGCTGTGTTGTTTGTTGAGTGGGGTATTTAGATAAGCAAGCAGTGTATGTGCATTTCAACAGGTCTGACCCCTGAACTATTCCCTATGTGACTTCTGTCTCAGAAGGTAGGGGGTCTCAATACTCTCAGGTTGTTTGCCAATAGGTTGTGCAGATCTTCCTCTGTAATGGAGCGCTTAGTCAACAAGTATCTGACTAAGATTGATTTCAATTGGTTTTAATCATCTTGATTTTTTAATTTTTTGATTGAGAGTAGTTCTTGACAAATGTTCTTGGATTTTAGTCCCACCTTCAAGTAATTTTTGAGCAGAAGATTATCTTTGTTATCAAAGATTTAAATAGGTAGAAATTCAACTGAATAACCTAAAGGTGTTGTGCTACCTGTCTTCCCATTCTTGTATCTCAAAATATTTATTATCCTTGTATTCGTAATTTGTAAAAAAAAAAATCCGCGGTTTGTTCCTGGGGGTGGCAGAGGGTGGTGGGGTGTTGGTTAAACCTATTATTTATCAGTATTTCTATTACCATTTTTGTAAGCTTAATCTGTATTGTTGTTCTTCATATCGCTTATATTCATTTATGTGATACATCCACAGTGCCTATTAAATCCATGTCCAAAAAGCAAAATCCATCCGAGCCATTAGGCTCATTGAGCAGGTGCTTATCCCTGGTTTCCAATGTGAAAATGGATGAGAGTACATGACTCCCCCTGGACGGGACGCTAGTCCATAACAGATTAACTCCCCAGCAGTGCTGGTACTCATTTTACAGCTGAGTGGACTGAAGCAAGTAGAGTAAAGTGTCTTGCTCAAGGACACAATGCAGCACTCATGATGGGAATCAAACTCGGTACCTCTTGAAAACGAGCTTGACTCCTTAACCACTGAGCCAGAGCACCTCTGCAAATCCATATGTCCATTAAGTTTATTTTTCATAATATATGGGGAACCATCTTGTAAAAGCTTTTATATGTTTGTTATGGTCCCCCACCACATTGAACATCCATTGTTTCTTTTGTATATATTGTAAATATTTAAATACGTGGAAATGAATAAAAACATGAAGAAATCCACAAACTTAACTATGTGACCATACTCAAATATCTTTATTCAGAATGTTAGTTTTCTAATTGGAAATAAAACTGAAAGTTTATATAGTAGTACATATCTCTTTATGTTACCATGGAAACATGATAATCCGATTGATGTTCCTTCTCTTGCTCTCAGGGTCGTTTGTTGTATAGACAACCCCCTCCTGGTTTGTCACCGCAAGAGTTTAAGTCAGTTCAGTGATGAAAGTGAACTGATGACTAAGTTTGCTTTAAGCAAACCAAGTAGACCAATTATCACTGAAGATGGAACTCAGGTAAGATATTTATTATTATTTTTAAAGGACTAATTTAGGGATCATGCAAGTTTATCAGGGGTCATGCAAGTATATCTTATGTTAGAAGAGGACTTCATATATATGACACAAAATAGTGAAGAAAGCATTCAAAAATCTTTTTCTGTTGAGGAAATATCTAACTTTAAAGTTGGCATCATTTGTGTAGGAATGACTGAAATCAGAATAGTTGTGATGTCATAGCTTCAGATTCCTTAAAGTCTTTTGTGTATTCTATCATATTTTGTCATGTGTTTTTGTGGCTTAAAACCATGGGACATGGCAAAAAAGTAGTAAAACTGAATCTAGTAAGGATATTTATAATATACCACGTGAAGGAAGTTCCTGGAAAAATAATTTAGATAATTTTTTCTTTAAAATACATATTTACAATTGTTATGAATGTAAGGATGAGGACGCTTACTTTCCATTGTAGACTTACTACACCAGTCATTTCTTTACAGATAAAACAGCTTTAAACTTGAATATTTCTTAACCGAATAAGATTTTTGAAATCTAATTTGTGTAGGTGTGCCCTGTTTTTGGTGGTGATATCATTGCCTATTAATAAGTGGGATGGGCTTAAAGTGAAAATTGAGAAAAAGTGATAAATGAGCAACTGTATGTCTGTTTTGGGCATGATAATTTTGTTTGATATTGTGTACATGCTTATGTTATCAGCAGATGTCATTAGTATGCATGGTGGGCATGGCTTAATGTGAAAGTGCTAAATGATGTAAACAGGTAAACACCCTGCCGTCCTCCATGAACAATACATCATGTTTATGCTATGTCTGGTACACAGATGGATCATGGTCTGCACATATGTTCTAATGTTGTGGTAGTGAATATAAATGAGTAGTAGGTGGGCTTACTGACAAATTCATGCAATAGGATAAGTGAGCAATCATTTTTGCATCATACTTACTATGATAATGTTGTTAATCATTGTGCAAATTGCTAATGTTGTCAACATTTTTATTGATCTGCATGGTGAGTGTAGTTTATAAATAAATATCCTGGAACAAATATTTCATGATATGCAATGACATGACAGAGAGTACAGAGTTTGCAAGTCAATCAGCATATGAAAAAGAAGCATCGGAATTACAAAACATTTTGGTTCTGGGGTTTTTTCAATGAATTTGTTAGAAAGAAAAAAGTTAAAGTGAAAGATTAGTAAGATACTACAATAGCAGTCACCAGACGAAAATAACAATGAGTGAAAAAAGAAAAAGCTTAAACTGACTGGGCTATATCAAGCGTTATACATGCTTGGGGTTTTATTGAATATATACTATCGAAAGAGCGCCAACGAATCATGGAGCAAGTGGTTGAAATTTCAAGCAATCAAACAATTGGAATTAGTTTTAAACATTGTGTCCATATGACGATTTTGCCTCTTCAAACAGTTAGTTTCAGATGGTGCAAAACTATTTTCAACACAACAGAATTCACTTGATAAGTTAGACTAATCAAGTGGTTGTAAAGTGAGGGCTCACTACACAAATACAATAAAGTTTCTTAGGTGGCATGCAATTATTTAGGCCTCGTGCACCTCTATGTTATTTTAGATTGAATAACCTTTTCTCTACAGGCATGTGAGACTTCAGCTATTTTGCTGATTGCAGCTATTTTCCAAGCTAATTTCACTTATTTTCTGAATAATTGGCAATACTTAGCTATTTTGATGAGAAAATTGATCAATTTCAGCTACTTTTATAAATCATCACTCACATGTCTGTCTTAACAAAGATTTAGTAACCACATTTTACCATGAAAATTGTTGTGCTTTTTATACCCCTAGGATGCAAAATCTCTAGAATATTTTACCTTTTTTCTTTGTTAAAGCAACGGGGAGTCACAAGCGAGACCATCGATAACGAATTCTTCCAAGAGAAACAAGTTTTGGCTCATAACAAGGGGCCTATAGGGCCCAGGGGACTGACTAAAGTGAACGGACGGGTTGTGTACTCAACTCAAGGGTCAGAGGAGGAGTTGGTCTCCAAGCCTTGGAAGAAACAGGGCAAGAAGATGAAGAAAGAAAAAACAAGGAAGATGTTCAAGCATTTGGATGTCAAATAAACTTGGCTTGATGGACAAATAGATTTCATCTAGATGTCAAGTAAACACGACAACAAATAGATTTCATCTGGATATCAAATAAACATGTCTTAATAGACAAATAAATCTCATTTGGATGTCAAATAAACATGTCTTGATGGAGAAATAGATTTCATCTGAATGTCAAATAAACTTGACTTGATGGACAAATAGATTTCATCTGGATGTCAAATAAACTTGGCTTGATGGAGAAATAGATTTCACTTGATCATACATGAATGTATGTATGTCTGGAAAAGAGATTCTTTTAGCTGAATTTGAAGAGTAATATTGAAAGAACTGAATAAAGATTTATCACAGACTTCTTATTGTGATAAAAAGAGATTGAAACTTGAGCTATGGCTTTCAGAGTATATAAGTATCTGAAAATGTGCATCCATACATGAAAATATTTTGTACATTTCGTTTACTCTACTAACTAATAATGCTTAGTTTTTATCACATGTTTAAAATGATGGGTATTTGGTAACCTTTCTTTTTGAAATTTAAATGTGCATCTTACAGAAGTGAAGGGTGCTTCTGCTTATCAAGCTATTTAATATTCACAGCCTGTGAGCTCTTTAAGGAGTAAGGGATAAAATATCTACATCAAAGAGGAGACAAGACACAGGAGGCAGTGTGCACATTAGTGTTTTCCCCCTGTTTATCAGAACACTCCCCCTTGTTTATCAGAACACTCCCCCTTGTTTATCAGAACACTCCCCCTTAGAAATATTACAAAGGGAGGAATTTCCAACATTTACCACATTACATGTTAATCTCAGCACAGATTAGTCGATCAAACCAATAATTCCGCCTTAATTTTCGATCACCTGATGTAATTTCAAAGTTTTTTTAGGTATATGATTAGGTTTGTTTGACGATCTTGCACTTTTGGAAAACACCTTGTTTTACTTGATCAAAAAAACAAAACTCTGGATAAGGCACTATTGCTCATGAAATATGAAAAGTGTTGTGCGATGTAGAAGTATGGTTTAATCATAAAACTAATCTTTAAAGTTATGAACAGAAAGATCATTTTTATTGCCTATAGTGGAAATCACTTTTAAAAAGGCCCTGGATACATGGTTCTAATGAATGTACAGTTCTAGTTATCAGCTCTTACACATTCAACAGTAAAACTTGCTGTTCTCTTGTTTTTCAATATGAAATGGTCAAGTGCCCTTCCATATCAAAAACGAACCCTCTGCTTGGGGGCTGAGGGTAGTGTGCACACTAGAGTTCCAAATTTGGGGGGATTCCCCCCTCCCTGTGTAATTTTGGGATGCAATTTTTTTTTTTTTTTTTGGGGTTCTTTGTGAGAAAAAAAAAGGCCCAAAATATCCCCAAAGGCCATAATCCACTAGAGAAAAAAAAAAATTGCCTTTTTTTTTTTTTTTTTTTTTTTTTTTTTTTTATTGAAACGGGAATTTCTCCACTCTTTCCCTATAATTATTTTTGAGTAGCAATTTGATAATATGTGTGGGAATCTCTAATGTGAAAATTTGCTGAGGGCCTCACATGAAAAGGGGCATTACTTGAATCCTGCAAAGAAAGAAAAAGTGAAGAAAAATTGCAGTGTGCTTCATTTTACACTAAGTGAAGTTAAGAAATACAATCAACCAATAAATCAGCTTTCTGTTGCAAGAAATCAAATTGCTTTTCCTGGTGGTAGCAGTTATTAAGGTTAAGGCCTCGTGTCTTAACCTGGCCCTGAAAGTAGGCTTTGTTTTACATTCCTTCTAGCCGTGAGATCTGCTGGACTGTTGAAGATTACCCTGTGACATAAAGTCCATATTGAAACAAATCAAATACCTTAAACTTTTAATAGATCAAAAACGAGACAGATCCGTCGTATGGTTTGTTTGATGAGGTCTTAACGGCACCACGACAACGAGGGTCAAATGCTCAGTGCTGTAAGGGCTCTGAGCAGTGTAGTGCTGTGTTGGCTGCAGCTGTGAGCCTTAAAAGTTTCTACATGGTAAAGCGCATTGAGTTTGGATACTCTTGTAGAAAAGCCCTGTATAAAAACCAAAGTATTATTATTTCACATTGTACTGTTAAATTGTCTTATATTGAGTAAGTATTCTTTATTTTTTTTGTTTTTCCAAAGTTTTTTTAGTTTGTATAAAAGCTACCTATGTGAAAATATTTTGTTTCATTTTCTGTCTCTAGTTTGTCCATTACAATAAATTGAAAAAGACAAAGTATAGACATCTGTATACTTTTTGTTACTGTTCAATTAACCTTTCTGGGTTTAGTGAGTGACAGCTTGTTTTAACCAATCATGGCACGAATTTGCCTAGCAACAAAATCTGCATAACTAAGTGGAGGCAAACATCCTATGTGGCACTGGTACAGTACAGCTAGCTAATGCAATACAACTTACTGTACAAAACAAATTTCTGCACACACAGACTGACTGACGGCAAAATGGTAACCAAAAATTGCACTTACGGGCCCTGCTGCAGGCTTTGTAAATCTGATTGCTGTTACCCAGAACTGTTAGCAAACTGAATTTTGTTTATCCCTTTTGCTAAAAACTCAAAAGATTAGGAGAAGTGCCATAAATAAGTCAAAGCTTACGGCAGGCCTCGCGAACATCTAAATGTTAACGCATTAATGCACAATTGCGGATTTGAGGTTTGTTTGCTCCACATAGTTACCGTGTTGCTATGGTGGGCGTGGCCTATTTGGAAACCTGGAAAGGTTAATTGTATCAAGGAGAGATAAAGAGATTTCACATGGGAATCAAGATGTGGGAGAAGAGACCTCTAATTGAAGGTACATCAAAGGTCATTGTACTTTTAAACTCAATTCCAAAAGGTGTTGGGTGTAGCTTGATTTACCGGAAATGAAGGGATTCTTGCTGCCTGTTTTGGATTGGTTTATTGCTCAGCACCCCCTCCCCTCCTCTCCCCCTGCAGGTGGTATACTGCCTGTACAAAATACAATACCCAGACGACCCTTTGCCCAGACTACTAGCAAGCTACTATTCACACACAGAATGTTTATATTGTTTGAAAGAGTTTAAATTTAAGCAGTTCAGTTTTTGAATTGAAAAAAAACCCACTTTTAATATTGACTTCCCTGGTGAGCTTATAGCAAATTTTAGCTAGAAGTGATAATTTTAAGCCTAGATGGTGATTTTAAGTTTAAGCGAAATATTTTGGATCTACAATTCGATAATTACCCTGATTGCAAAATAACTAGCCGAAACTTTACACCTACCGCTGAGCAGACATGTTGACTGGTAAATGCTAATCCAACTAATTTGTGAGTGCTGTTCAACCAAATTACAGTATGAACTCCATTGCTTTTGTGCCCCCACTGATGAAAAACATCAGGAAACAAGCAAAGAGCTTATTGACAATTTTAGCCAAGAGTGATCATTTTAAGCCTAGGTGAACGAAATATTTCGGAATCTACAATTCAATAGAATTCAATAGAATTCGCGATTGCGAAATAACTGGCCAAAACTTTACATGTACTACCGAGCAGACATGTGCCATCTTGAGCGCTAAATGCTATGAAAGCTGTTGAACTGAATTATGGTTTCTTTGATTAGAAGTCTAATGCTTTTGTGCCCCCAATGACAAAAAACATGTATAGGGAATGAATGGGCAATGAGGGCCATTTGTCTTGCAGATATTGTAGACATTCTTAGTTTGAATTTATATGTGAAATTATTTTGGTGTGTTCCTCCTTCCTTGCAGAAAATCAAACAGAAAAATATGCAACAAGGGTATATAAAGAATCTGCCCCTTCTTGAAGTACTTGTTCCCCATTCGAGAAAACAGGGTACACATTGAGTAGACATTGCTAGCTTAAATATATACATCAAATTATTTTGATCTCTTCCCCCTATGGAAAATCAAACAGCAAAATATACAAGCCTACCAAAGTGCCCCCCTCTTGAAGTACTTGTTTTCTGTTTGAGAAAAGTCCTGGCTATTGGCCCAAAAGAAAATGGTTATTACACCAAATTTAGACTTTAACAAGCTTACATTACTTTTCACGAACAGCTGATTCCAATTTAAAGATCTGCCTAATGAAAGTGGGAGAAAAAATAGAATTTACCTCCTGAAAGTGTTAAGAGGGGGGGGGTAAAGTTACAAAATCACACTAAGATACAAATAATCACTATACAAAAGATATAAATACGAAAAAAATGGGGAGAGAGTGAACGCCCCCTCCCCTCTCCCTCTCCATAATAGATGGTGAGGAGTGAACATACATCATGGAAATAAGTGACTATATATAATATTCATGATATTGGTCAGGATCTTTCACCTGGAAGGTTTCTGTATGAGTAACCTTCTATTAATCTCTCTCCCCCATTATCCTACTCCTCCACCAGCCATGATCCTGCCTTCTGCCAGCCATGATCCTGCCCTCTGCCAGCCATGATCCTGCCCTCTGCCAGCCATGATCCTGCCCTCTGCCAGCCATGATCCTGCCCTCTGCCAGCCATGATCCTGCCCTCTGCCAGCCATGATCCTGCCCTCTGCCAGCCATGATCCTGCCCTCTGCCAGCCATGATCCTGCCCTCTGCCAGCCATGATCCTGCCCTCTGCCAGCCATGATCCTGCCCTCTGCCAGCCATGATCCTGCCCTCTGCCAGCCATGATCCTGCCCTCTGCCAGCCAGCCAGCCATGATCCTGCCCTCTGCCAGCCATGATCCTGCCCTCTGCCAGCCATGATCCTGCCCTCTGCCAGCCATGATCCTGCCCTCTGCCAGCCATGATCCTGCCCTCTGCCAGCCATGATCCTGCCCTCTGCCAGCCATGATCCTGCCCTCTGCCAGCCATGATCCTGCCCTCTGCCAGCCATGATCCTGCCCCTGCCAGCCATGATCCTGCCCTCCGCCAGCCATGATCATCCTGCCCTCCGCCAGCCATGATCATCCTGCCCTCCGCCAGCCATGATCATCCTGCCCTCCGCCAGCCATGATCATCCTGCCCTCCGCCAGCCATGATCATCCCGCCAGCCATGATCATGCCCTCCGCCAGCCATGATCATCCTGCCCTCCGCCAGCCATGATCATCCTGCCCTCCGCCAGCCATGATCATCCTGCCCTCCGCCAGCCATGATCATCCTGCCCTCCGCCAGCCATGATCATCCTGCCCTCCGCCAGCCATGATCATCCTGCCCTCCGCCAGCCATGATCATCCTGCCCTCCGCCAGCCATGATCATCCTGCCCTCCGCCAGCCATGATCATCCTGCCCTCCGCCAGCCATGATCATCCTGCCCTCCGCCAGCCATGATCATCCTGCCCTCCGCCAGCCATGATCATCCTGCCCTCCGCCAGCCATGATCATCCTGCCCTCCGCCAGCCATGATCATCCTGCCCTCCGCCAGCCATGATCATCCTGCCCTCCGCCAGCCATGATCATCCTGCCCTCCGCCAGCCATGATCATCCTGCCCTCCGCCAGCCATGATCATCCTGCCCTCCGCCAGCCATGATCATCCTGCCCTCCGCCAGCCATGATCATCCTGCCCTCCGCCAGCCATGATCATCCTGCCCTCCGCCAGCCATGATCATCCTGCCCTCCGCCAGCCATGATCATCCTGCCCTCCGCCAGCCATGATCATCCTGCCCTCCGCCAGCCATGATCATCCTGCCCTCCGCCAGCCATGATCATCCTGCCCTCCGCCAGCCATGATCATCCTGCCCCTCCGCCAGCCATGATCATCCTGCCCTCCGCCAGCCATGATCATCCTGCCCTCCGCCAGCCATGATCATCCTGCCCTCCGCCAGCCATGATCATCCTGCCCTCCGCCAGCCATGATCATCCTGCCCTCCGCCAGCCATGATCATCCTGCCCTCCGCCAGCCATGATCATCCTGCCCTCCGCCAGCCATGATCATCCTGCCCTCCGCCAGCCATGATCATCCTGCCCTCCGCCAGCCATGATCATCCTGCCCTCCGCCAGCCATGATCATCCTGCCCTCCGCCAGCCATGATCATCCTGCCCTCCGCCAGCCATGATCATCCTGCCCTCCGCCAGCCATGATCATCCTGCCCTCCGCCAGCCATGATCATCCTGCCCTCCGCCAGCCATGATCATCCTGCCCTCCGCCAGCCATGATCATCCTGCCCTCCGCCAGCCATGATCATCCTGCCCTCCGCCAGCCATGATCATCCTGCCCTCCGCCAGCCATGATCATCCTGCCCTCCGCCAGCCATGATCATCCTGCCCTCCGCCAGCCATGATCATCCTGCCCTCCGCCAGCCATGATCATCCTGCCCTCCGCCAGCCATGATCATCCTGCCCTCCGCCAGCCATGATCATCCTGCCCTCCGCCAGCCATGATCATCCTGCCCTCCGCCAGCCATGATCATCCTGCCCTCCGCCAGCCATGATCATCCTGCCCTCCGCCAGCCATGATCATCCTGCCCTCCGCCAGCCATGATCATCCTGCCCTCCGCCAGCCATGATCATCCTGCCCTCCAGCCATGATCATCCTGCCCTCCGCCAGCCATGATCATCCTGCCCTCCGCCAGCCATGATCATCCTGCCCTCCGCCAGCCATGATCATCCTGCCCTCCGCCAGCCATGATCATCCTGCCCTCCGCCAGCCATGATCATCCTGCCCTCCGCCAGCCATGATCATCCTGCCCTCCGCCAGCCATGATCATCCTGCCCTCCGCCAGCCATGATCATCCTGCCCTCCGCCAGCCATGATCATCCTGCCCATGATCATCCGCCAGCCATGATCATCCTGCCCTCCGCCAGCCATGATCATCCTGCCCTCCGCCAGCCATGATCATCCTGCCCTCCGCCAGCCATGATCATCCTGCCCTCCGCCAGCCATGATCATCCTGCCCCTCCGCCAGCCATGATCATCCTGCCCTCGCCAGCCATGATCATCCTGCCCTCGGCCAGCCATGATCATCCTGCCCTCTGCCAGCCATGATCATCCTGCCCTCTGCCAGCCATGATCATCCTGCCCTCTGCCAGCCATGATCATCCTGCCCTCTGCCAGCCATGATCATCCTGCCCTCTGCCAGCCATGATCATCCTGCCCTCTGCCAGCCATGATCATCCTGCCCTCTGCCAGCCATGATCATCCTGCCCATGATCATCCTGCCGCATCCCTATGACCTTCCCATCCCCATGACCTTCCCGTCCCCATGCATGATCGATCCCTCTCCTCCATGATCCTGCCCTTCCCCATGAACCTTTTCTTCTCTCCATGAACCCTTCCCCTCTCCCTTCCCCTCTCCATGGACCCTTTCCCTCCCCATGGACCCTTACCCTCCCCATGAGCCCCCCCCCTCCCCTCCCTCCATGATACTCCCTGTAATCCTACCCTCTCTTATTAAGCCTGGTTATAAATGACAGTTTATATGTACTTCTTATTGAGCCTGGTTATAATTGACAGTTCATATGTACTTTTTATTGAGCCTGGTTATAAATGACAGTTCTTATATACTTCTTATTGAGCCTGGTTATAAATGACAGTTCATATGTACTTCTTATTGAGCTTGGTTATAAATGACAGTTCATATATACTTCTTAATGAGCCTGGTTATGACAGTGTATATATACTTCTTATCGAGCCTGCTTATAAATGACAGTTTGTATGTACTTCGTATTGAGCTTGGTTTTAAATGACAGTTTATATAAACTTCTTATTGAGCTTGGTTATAAATGACAGTTCTTATAAACTTCTTATTGAGCTTGGTTATAAATGACAGTTCTTATATACTTCTTATTGAGCCTGGTTATAAATGACAGTTCTAAGACGGGTAATATGAACGTTGTCAATATGAGAGAGGTTGTTGATGGTGGCTTTGATCGGAATTGTGGGCTGGATGACATGGAGTTTGTTATCAATTTGGGAGTTCCATGAGGTTTGCCAGCGGTCCCGAACAAGAGAAGCGATAAGCGGTTTGATGTCAGAGAGGGTTTTGGGAAAAGGGGCAGGGAGGAGGGTGAGGGCAAGCTTAGCGGCTGCATCAGCCCTGTCATTACCCGGGATGCCAACATGGCTGGGTATCCAGAAGAAAAGAATACTTTTCCTGCAGAGGGTGGGAGAAAGGAGTTTGCGGAGGAGGAGGTGGCATGTGAGGTTATCCCATTTAAGGTTGAATAAAGAAGTAAGAACAGCCTTTGAGTCGGAGAAAATAACAAAGTGGCTGAGCAGAGAGTACTCAATAAAGTTGAGGGCAAGGAGAATGGCCTTAGCCTCGGCTGAAAAGATGAATGAGTAGTCAGGAAGTCTGCTACTGAGGGTGATGTCTTGGATGACTGCAGCAGCAGCTGTCTTGTTGCCCTCCTTGGACCCATCAGTATAGATGGAGGTGTAATTTGAGAGTTGGTCTTTGACTTGGTTGTGGAGATTGATGAAGAGGTTAGGATGGGTTTGAGCTTTGTGATGAGTGGAGAGGCCCAAGTGGACAGAAGGGAGGGGGGTGGCCCAAGGAGGAAAAGTGGGCCAGGAAAAGGTGCCGAGAGTGGTGGGGTTGATGTCGAGATGGAAGAGGTCTGATTTAATGCGTAAGCTGAAGGGAGGAGATAGGGTTTTAGTCCTATCAAAGAGGGTGGAGAATTTGGGGTACCTAATGAGGTTGTAAACAGGGTTCTGGGTGTTGGTGAGGACCCTAAAAGCATAGGATAGGCTAAGCTTTCTACATCTAAGTAGAAAGGGGAGTTCGTTGGCTTCAACATGAAGGCTGGTGATTGGGGAGGTCCTGTAAGCACCTAGACAAAGCCTGAAGGCTTCATTTTGGATGGTGTTGATGTGGTTGAGGTACGAGTTGTGAGCGACACAGTAGACAATATTGCCGTAGTCAAGCTTGGCACGAATGGTGAGCCTGAAAATTTTGAGGAGAGCAAAGCGGTTCGCACCCCAAGTGGTGTTGGAGAGGAGTCTGAGGATATTGAGGGAGCTGTTGCATTTCAGTTTCAGGTTGGTAATGTGTTGCTTGTAGGTAAGCTTAGGGTCTAGAGTTAGACCCAGAAACTTTGTGTGTTCAACTTTTGAAATGCGATTACCATTGAGCACAAAGTTCGGGTTGGGGTGGAGGTTGTTGAAATGACAAAAGTGCATGCGGACTGTCTTGTCTTTGGAGAATTTAAAGCCGCTTTTGTTGCTCCAGTCTTGCAGCAGGTCGAGGCTGGTTTGGAGCCTACTTTCAACAATAGGAAAGCTCGGGGAGGAGTAGAAGATAATGATTGTTTGTTTGTTTGATGAGGTCTTAACGGCACCACGACAACGAAGGTCAAATTGTGCCTGAGAGGTCAGATCATTTTAGAGGTAGTAAGGAAAGAGACCAGGGGGAGAATGAGAGAAATTCAAGAACAAAAGCCAGAAAGCTGTGATCGAGAGAGGAGGTGCATGGGTAAAACAAAAACAAAGTAGAGAGGGGGTGGAAGAGGAGAATTAAATATGGTTGTAGAGGGATGCATGCTGAAGGAAGGAGATTATTTTATCTGGAGGATTTTTCTGGAAGAACTCAGCAATTGAGTTGTGGGGAGCGAGGGAAGCTCTGGGAAGGTTGTACAGGGGAAAGCAAGGAGAACGTGTTGGATTGTGAGGATGCAGTGGCAATTGTTACAGAGGGGTTGGGGGGAACCAATAAGGAGGTGGGAGTGAGTGAGGTGGGTGTGACCAATTCTAAGACGGGTAATATGAACGTTGTCGATACGAGAAAGGTTGTTGATGGTGGATTTGATCGGGATTGTGGGCTGGATGACATGGAGTTTGTTATCAATTTGGAAGTTCCATAAGGTTTGCCAGCGGTCACGAACAAGAGAAGCGATAAGCGGTTTGATGTCAGAGAGGGTTTGGGGAAAAGGGGAAGGGAGGAGGGTGAGGGCAAGCTTAGCGGCTATATCAGCCCTGTCATTGCCAGGGATGCCAACAGGGATGCCTGAGGGCTTCATTTTGGATGGTGTTAATGTGGTTGAGGTATGAGTTGTGAGCGACAATGAAGTCATCCACATATATACTTCTTATTAGGCCTGGTTATAAATGACAGTTCATATGTACTTCTTATTGAGCCTGGTCATAAATGACAGTTCTTCTATACTTCTTATTGAGCCTGGTTATAAATGACAGTTTTTATATACTTCTTATTGAGCCTGGTTATAAATGACAGTTCATATATACTTCTTATTGCGCCTGGTTATAAATGACAGTTCTTGTATACTTCTTATTGCGCCTGGTTATAAATGACAGTTCATATATACTTCTTATCGAGCCTGGTTATAAATGACAGTTTATATGTACTTCGTATTGAGCTTGGTTATAAATGACAGTTCATATATACTTCTTATTGAGCTTGGTTATAAATGACACTTCTGATATACTTCTTATTGAGCCTGCGGGTTACTTGTTGTTGAGCCTGGCTATAAATGACAGTTCACATATACTTCTTATTGAGCCTGGTTATAAATGACAGTTCATATATACTTCTTATTGAGCCTGGTTATAAATGACAGTTCATATATACTTCTTATTGAGCTTGGTTATAAATGACAGTTCATATATACTTCTTATTGAGCCTGGTTATAAATGACAGTTCATATGTACTTCTTATTGAGCCTGGTTATAAATGACAGTTCATATATACTTCTTACTAAGCCTGGTTATAAATGACATTTCATATGTACTTCTTATTGAGCCTGGTTATAAATGACAGTTTATATATACTTCTTATTGAGCCTGGTTATAAATGACAGTTTATATGTACTTCTTTTTGAGCCTGGTCATAAATGAGTTCATATATACTTCTTATTGAGCCTGGTAAAAAATGACAGTTCATATATACTTCTTATTGAGCCTGGTAATAAATGAGTTCATATATACTTCTTATTGAGCCTGGTTATAAATGACAGTCTATATATACTTCTTATTGAGCCTGGTCATTAAAGACAGTTCATATGTACTTCTTATTGAGCCTGGTTATAAATGACAGTTCATGTGAACTTCTTATTGAGCCTGGTCATAAATGAGTTCATATATACTTCTTATTGAGCCTGGTTATAAATGACAGTTCATATATACTTCTTATTGAGCCTGGTTATAAATGACAGTTTGTATATACTTCTTATTGAGCCTGGTTATAAATTACAGTTTATATATACTTCTTATTGAGCCTGGTTATAAATGACAGTTTATATGTACTTTTTATTAAGCCTGGTCATAAATGAGTTCATATATACTTCTTATTGAGCCTGGTTATAAATGACAGTTCATATATACTTCTTATTGAGCCTGGTTATAAATGACAGTTCATATATACTTCTTATTGAGCCTGGTTATAAATGAGTTCATATATACTTCTTATTGAGCCTGGTTATAAATGACAGTTTATATATACTTCTTATTGAGCCTGGTTATAAATGACAGTTCATATGTACTTCTTATCGAGCCTGCTTATAAATGACAGTTCATATATACTTCTTGTTCCAAAATAAATTCTTCACAGGATTATCACACAAGTGTATTTCACATTTTTATTCCATTCTACAGTTTTAACTAAAAAGTGCATTTGACAAAAAACTTCAAAATAGCCCCTAATGACCGATATACTCGCACTATTTTTTCCTACACATATCTTTTGCTTTAAGTGAATGGTGCGACTAAGAGTGATCAAATGAAATGACAAAAAACAAACATACTTTTAGGAATTCCAAATAATTAATGGAATGTTATTATTTGCACATAATATTCAAGGTGAAAATACAAAGTCACTTTTCTGCATAACAGGTATCATTATTCGTTCACTTAATATCGTTATCATTACACAATTAGTGATAGAAGCAGGATTAATAATTTAGATGAATATTCTTATGCTTAAACAAGTACATTCTATGTGAAAGAGGAAAATAATGAAAATGTGTAAAAACTACTTGGATATAATGTTCCGTTATAAAATTATCTTATTTCAAGAGTTACACAAGTGTGTTTAAAAGAGACTGGTGTAGTAAGTCTAACTCAGAAGTGTGATGCCATAAAGGAGATTCATGACAATTTATGGTTATTTGTTTGAAAATTAATCAATTCTTAATAAATGATTGTTGGAGTGTAACAAGTATTTTATATGAGCATGTTTTGCCCCTCTGCATATTCATGTACCCAATAGGTCTTTATTAAAATCCACATATTTTTGAATAGAATATTTACAAACCACTTTGGGGAATGTGACGGTGTGATGTCATACTTAGCCTCTTATCAACCATTTGCCCACAATTCTCACCGAGCTGTAAAGTTCAACAACTCAATCGATTTTCACCCCTTTGTTTCTTTAATTGTCCTCTATATCAACTTGTGAATGCATGTGTTTGACCATAAGATGATATTCTTTCAAAGGTCTTTGGACACTTTTCTTTTCAACCAATATCGAGAAGAACATTAACTTGGAGTTCATAGTTTTAATTTTTTCACTTTATTCGAAAAATGTGATGTATGAACAGGAAAACACCTCAAAATATTCCCAAACATTTTCTTTATATTTCTTCCCTTTAATTTCAGACCTTGAAAATGTTCAAAATGCCTTCTTCAGCTTGATTGGGGTATGGAAAAGATCAAATCCTCTTCAATAGAATGATCTTCCCATTTTCAAAGAGAAATGGCAGGGAGTTAAAAGAATTAATGGATTTACATAAGAAAATAGAGACTATGTCCTAATAATACATTATAAAAGTAACACAACTTGAAATTTTGCATATTTGCACAAAAATCTATAAAATGACTCATTTTCAATTGATTTTGATGAAATTGTTTGCTTTGTTTATATCTTTTTAGTAAATTCTAAATCAATTTAGCTAAGAAATGTTGCCCCTACCTGTCCATATACCTTTAATTGCAGGGTAAACTTCATTTACAAATCAAGGTTCAAAGTTTGATCCTTATACTTAGGCCATGATGACCCATCTGGCTGGAGCTTACCCCCTGGTTCTTTGGTGGAAGCAGATGAGCTCCCATAGCTGCCCCTGGACAGGACGCCAGTCCATTGCAGCTTAACATTCCATGATTTAAGCAGTGCTGGTACTCATTAACAGCCGGCCAAGTGGACTAGAACAACTAGGGTGAGCCTGTCTTACTCAAGAACACAACACAGTAGTCACAACTGCAGTCGGACCAGGTATCTCCGCATATGAGAATTCCAAATTGAAGATCCAAAGAATTCCACTGGCCATTCAAGAAATCGTTTTTGAAAATAGACCTAGGCAAAGGTGACCGGCCTTTCAGAATTCTGCAAAAGACATGCTAATAAGAAAAGGTCATTGACCTTTAGTCTACTAATCACACACTGCCAGGAGCTTCATTAATCTTTACACATTAAAATTCACTCAAAGCAACTTTTTTTTAAGGATAACTAGACCTATATGTGAGGGCGTCTAAAAACTATCTACCTACTGTGGTGTAGCGGTTATCGTACCTGTCTACAGACCACGAGGCCCCGGGTTCAATCCTGGGGTGGGTAGACACGCCAGTGCACCACAACTGCTTATCAAAGGCCGTGGACATTGACTTGGTTGTCGATGTTATGTCTGTCCGTATGTCGTACCTGTGTTCTCGTCCGGGTCGTATTAAGCGTTTCATGATAGCATTTGTACTATCATAAACGAATACGCAGGCGACGACCCCGTCATTGTAATTGTGTCTTCAACTCTCTCTAGTGATTAAATATTCATCGACTGGTTTTGCCTCCTAAAAGGGGTAAAATGTCGGTTTATGAATCCGAAATAATAGCTTGGTATAAATTTTAGTGTTAAAGAATATTTCATCGCTCTCCACATAAGCCGGAAAGCTGCACTAAATATTTTAAAGTCTCTAAAAAATTGTGCCCTACTTTTCATCAAGTGCCCCTTTAATTGTGACAAATGATATCACATTTTCCATCAAACAAAATTAAAATTCTTCCATCAATATTTCAAAAAGATTCACAAGACATGATGCTTGAATATTGGAAAGGGAGGGAGAGGGGGAGAATAACAATGTATCACATGTTGTTAATAAGTGCAGACATGACTATGTCTCTTAAAATAGTATCTTGAATACTAAAATTGAATACTAAAATTGAATACCAAAACTGCAAAATCTTTATTATAATGGCAACCATTGCACAAATTCAAGGTGAAAATCTGTAACACAAAACAATTTAATTCTTACACTCTCAAGGCACAACTATACAAATTATAATTTAACTTTATCAAAATCTCAGTTAAATAAATCAAGCTAAAAATGAAAGAAAAACACTTCCAAAACCTAAGCTTTCCCATGCCATGAACTTCCACCAAATCTACACCCTCAATATTCAGGTAAAATGGTATTGTGGTAAATCACTAAATAGAGAATCTAGATTTTATTATTAGCAATTTATTTCAAAGATGTTACAAAAGTCATTAAAAAACACACAATTTATATATCGTCTTCAGAATTAGGGAATGTTCAGCAGACGCTAGATTTGTATAGTTTTTTACAGCTTTTGATGCATAACATAAACATGAGCTAAATTCAGCTATGGCATTAGTTCTCTAATCATACGTTACAAAACTTAAATTAAGCAAATTGAACTTTCAAAAATCCTGACACATTCCCCACAAACATTTTTTGTTCAGTTTATATCTTAAAAACTATCGAAGCTTTTTGTTATATTTAAAAAGTTACTTAATATTCAGTTTGAAATGAAAAAAAATCAAGCCATTGACATCCACTGTCATCCAGTCCTTTCAATTTTAAAAATCTGTCAATTTCTGAATACTTCCACCACAATGGGATGTGTAAATGACAGTATCAGCACAGATACCATCTGGCATGGGCATTTTCCGACTGAATATGGAAATATCAATAGCTGTATGGAAGTTAAAATCAAATAAAGCTAATTCTATGTAAATATCAAAATAAATAAAAAATTGAATGCAAATTGACTGAAAAATACTGTCTTGTATTGCTACAAAGCTTCTGTACAAATGCATATGCTATATAAACCTATGATGCAAAATCATTCAATGGTGCATGTCTCGAAAAAAAGTATTCTGGACAAACTATTCTGAGGTGAAAAATATACCACTTTTAAAAAAAATCCTGGTAATGAAAACTGCAATTGAAGATTATGTAAATCAAAGCTATGCCAACAAAAGTTATATAATTGAAAGTTATACAATTCAATATTCTGCAATTGACTGTTAGGCCTATGCAATTGAACATTATGCAAATGTTATGCAATTGAATATCATGCAATTGATCTTGAAGCAACTGAACATTATGCAATTGAATGTTATGCAAAAGAATGTTGTGCAATTGAATGCTATGCAATTGAATGCTATGCAATTGAATGCTATGCAATTGAAAGCTATGCAATTGAAAGTTATGCAATAGAACATTATGCAATTGAGAGCTATACAATTGAACATTATGCAATTGAATGTTATGCAATTGAAAATAATACAATTGAACGTTATGCAATTGAATATTCTGCAATTGAACATTATAGGCACTTACAATTTACTGTAATGTGATTCATTAATTTTCTACCTTCTCTTTGGTATATACTGATGAAATCCTCCATTTTGGGTTTTCTGCCTTATTTACATCAATAATGAGACCATACTTGACACCTTCTAATCTGTTGTCCACTTTAACTCTATGGTTTCACCCTACACCCACCTAGACACATAGTCAAAATAGTTGGGAACTGGAGCATATACTTTCTCTGGCATTACTTACCCTCCCCCCTCCCTCTCCTTTCTCCCTTTTCAAAGTTGAGAACTTTGTGAGAAAAGACGTCTGTTGTCAATTTCAGTAGGCCTATTTAGGGTCTTTTTCTAAACAAGTTTTGCTCAAGTTTGTGGCCCTCAGTCCCATCCTCAAATTTTCTAGCCCCTAACACTTTTACCCTATCAAAATTTAGCCTCTCCCCTGCCACTTTCGACTTCAACCGTTTAAACTTCTACCTCCAGCCTCAGATCTAAATTACTTCCTTCTGGGGTCCATAATTTCAGAAAGATACGTTAACAAAAAGAAATAGCTAATCCACCATGCATAAATTAAGTATCATGATGCAAACATACATGAAACGGTATATTAAGATATAATATAACATATGGTATTGAACATCACATACACACAGTAATAACTACATATTAGAAATACTAGTAAGAATACATTTACATTATAAGGCTGTTGGTCACCAGCTGTTTCATATGAAAGACTTTGTCCTTATTAGTCAATTCTAGTAGCTTTTTTAATATTTCTAAAGCATCTGATTCCAACACCCATGCACTTTTGAGTTTTAAACATTTATGAAATCTATATATAATAACATATTTTATATGCTAGGAGAGATTGTCTCTGATTAATCAATTATTTCAAGGCACATATTCTTTTCATCTCACTGACCATGCCACTTAGTATGCACATTGTACCAAAAAGTATCACATCATACTACAATAAAACTTATATTTGATTGTCATCCAGTGCCAAGCTTTGCTGTTTCAGAAAGGTAGCCCACCCGCCTCTCCTTGGCACACCCTGCCCCTCCTTGGCATGCCCCACTCCCTTTTGGTTCACCCTGCCCCTCATCAGAAAAAATGTTTTTTTTATAATATTTACAATATAACTTTAAAAAATAAATACAAAAAAGTTATAAAGAGATTCTTTATGGCTTAATAATCTTGATTAACCTCATAAATGAAATACCTACATGGAAACAGAACAGACTGATAGCATAGTAAGCAATTGTCCAGTTTGGCTCATGAATGGTCCTTGCAGTCAGAATAGTTTCATTCTCAAGAAAGTATGATTATAGCTAAAATCCCAGATCTTCAGGGGGGGCTAGCAAATAAGAGCCTCAAGGGGGCCCCTGAACCCCATGCCAAAAAGGTGCAGCGTTTCGCGCGCACATTAAAGTGCCCCTTTTGAAATCGAGCTCGGGATCTGTCATGCATTCCTTGTTTTAGCCAATGTATTATCACACAGTAGCAATATTATAATCACTTTGTCTGTCTTTGACAAAGATAGGTACAAATTTCATACAAAGCTAATAAAATCCCAGTCGGCCATTTTTTTTTATCAGTTTTTAAGTTTTAAATCTGCAAAATGCAAAATTTTTGTATCATATATTTCACATTACTCTGATTTTTCAGAAAGAAAAAAAAGCCCACTTCACAAATAATTTTAGACTTCTATTGGTGATAAGATAAATTATTTTCTGATTAAAAGTTAGTAAAAGAGGATGAATGCTTCCAAACAGGACGTATGTATCAAAAATAAAAGGCACCATAACTTGTTATCAAACTTGACAAGTCTACGAAACCTAATGACTGACCCTTTGACATTACTAATACTTTCTTTAATAATTGGACATATAACCCTGCAATTACAAGTTTGGTTATCAGGCACATAATTTGGTGTTGGATGGGTAGGGGATGAGGGTAGGGGATGAGGGTAGGGGATGAGGGTAGGGGATGAGGGTAGGGGATGAGGGTAGGGTAACTGTCAAGTTTAAATGCTCACACACTGGTTGAGGTTGGTCACTCACAAGATTTGACCACTCACAAGATTTGTTCGTTTTATACTCAACAGTGTGCCAGAGAATCCAGGAGATTAATTAACACCAAATTCCAATAACTTTATTATTGTAATTTCAGTTTTCTGAAATTCATTGTATAAATACTCCAAGTTTCTAAGAGACAGTCCATCATAACTTTCCAATGCACCTGACAAACTTTCCAATGCACCTAACAAACTTTCCAATGCACCTGACAAACTTTTCCTTTCAACTCAATTGCCACTTTCCCTGTTGGTTGTTCATTTATGAGGCCAAAATAGAAATACTACTATGTATGCAAGGGTCCGATTCCCAATTGACCGTTAGATGAAAGTGCTGACCTTAAAATTTTAATGCCATTTTCAAATAAAAAATTATCCAGAGGGAGAAATCCCATGTGGTTCCGATGCCAACTTTGGATTGGAAGCAATTAGTATTCTTCAATTGTATTACTTCGACATTAGCACCATGAACAATACTGCTCATCTACAGACCAGAGCATGACATAAATCCAACACACCGTTTTTGAGATATCGTGTTTTTAAGTTTGTTAACAGAATTTTACATTTATCCCCGCCTACAAATTGATATCCATGGACATCAGCACCAAAAATAATAGGGATCATCTACAGACCACAGCACATCCATATATCAAGTATGACATAAATCCACCTCACGATTCTTGAGATATCGTGTTTATAAGCTTCTTAACAAAATGTTACATTTATCCCCGCCTACAAATTAATATTCATGACATCAGCACCAAAAGCAACAGGTATTATCTACAGACCACAACACATCCATATGCCAAGTATAGAATAATCTACCTGAAGATATTGAAATATTATGTTTACAAGTTTGTTCACAGAATTTTACATTTAGCCCCACCTAGTAATTAATAGTCATGACATCAGCACTAAAAACAATAGGGATCATCTACAAACCACAATACACTCACATAGCAAGTATGACATGAATCCACTGCACGGTTCTTGAGATATTGTGTGTACAACCCTCTGTCACAGACACACATATAGATACATACACACGCCAGCATGAGTACATAACCTAACATTTGCCAATTTCACTGATCTGGAACATAAATCATGAATTCCTTCATGCAAGTAAAGAGTCAATTAAGAAGGGGAAAAACAATATTTTACTTTGGCCCAGCATGCGGCAAATGATACCTCCGGTTGCCTGGGACAACCAAAAAACATATCTAGGTAACCATGACATTTACTTGACCTTCTCGAATGGACAATTTAGTTTTCAGCATAATTTGCATTGCATGTAAACACAAACAAAAAATACACGGGCAACCTTATTTACTGTCAGGACAACCATAAAATCAGATACTCCTGCCCGGAAGGCAAGTTGGTTTGTTGATCTCTGCTTTAACCTGATTAGATATCCCAACTGAGAAGACCACTCATTGAATAGGAATGGATAGGATATCCCAACTGAGAAGACCACTCATTGAATAGGAATGGATAGGATATCCCAACTGAGAAGACCACTCATTGAATAGGAATGCATAGGATATCCCAACTTAGAAGACCTCTCATTGAATAGGAATGGATAGGATATCCCAACTGAGAAGACCACTCATTGAATAGGAATGGATAGGATATCCCAACTGAAAAGACCTCTCATTGAATAGGAATGGATAGGATATCCCAACTGAGAAGACCACTCATTGAATAGGAATGGATAGGATATCCCAACTGAGAAGACCACCCATTGAATAGGAATGGATAGGATATCCCAACTGAGAAGACCACTCATTGAATAGGAATGGATAGGATATCCCAACTGAGAAGACCTCTCATTGAGTAGGAATGGATTGGATATCCCAACTGAGAAGACCACTCATTGAATAGGAATGGATAGGATATCCCAACTGAGAAGACCTCTCATTGAATAGGAATGGATAGGATATCCCAACTGAGAAGACCTCTCATTAAATAGAAATGCATAGAATATTCCAACTGCGAAGACCGCTCATTGAATAGGAATGGATAGGATATCCCAACTGAGAAGACCACTCATTGAATAGGAATGGATAGGATATCCCAACTGAGAAGACCTCTCATTAAATAGGAATGCATAGAATATTCCAACTGAGAAGACCACTCATTGAATAGGAATGGATAGGATATCCCAACTGAGAAGACCTCTCATTGAATAGGAATGGATAGGATATCCCAACTGAGAAGACCACTCATTGAATAGGGATGGATAGGATATCCCAACTGAGAAGACCACTCATTGAATAGGAATGGATAGGATATCCCAACTGAGAAGACCACTCATTGAATAGGAATGGATAGGATATCCCAACTGAGAAGACCGCCTATTGAATAGGAATGCATAGGATATCTCAATTGAGAAGACCACTCATTGAATAGGAATGGTAGATGCAAATGAAACACCGCTGTAAGAAACGGAATTCGCAGACATTGTGGATTGCACATCTGCTAAGGTCTGCGATGATGGTTTTAGTATCGAGAGGGGTAAAACAAGGGTGCAAGAGGCCATACGCAGGGTAGGGACAGGGAGTTCACCCACAATGTCCCACTCATCTTTACTAATACGATACTGATGGACGTCTTTTTCACGATTTCTGTTCAGACCATTGTAACCACCAACGATGTAGATTTTCTTATTGTCTATGACTCCAATCCCTGCCATACTTAGTCCACAAAACATCGGTGTCAGTTGCGACCATTCATCTATTTTTGGGTCATACCTCTCTATGCTACTGACATCAACCCTGTTACCCATGCCATCCAGTTGGTTACCCCCCATGGAGTAGATGAAGTCACGTACAGCGCACGACATGTGAAACCCACGCGCCACACTCATTGGTCTCCGTGGTATCCACTCATTGTTACGTGAATCATACATAAACACCGCCTTGCTGAATGTCCTATTCACAAAGCCACCTGTCACATATACCTTTTTCCCCAAAACGGTTCCCGAATGAGCATAAACTGCTTTATCCAAACTTTCGATGTAACGCCACTTATTTTTGATCGGATCGTAGAATTCTGCAGATGCCAGTGCTCCTTGCTCATTCTTGCCACCCACAGAAAACAACATACCTTCGCAAGCTGACAGGTGAAAAAACGCCCTCCTTTGCTGCATGGGACACATCTGAAGCCACGTGCTGAAACGTGAATCATATCTATGCACTGTGCCAATGCTCTCTCTCCCATTGGAATTTAGCGTCACTTGACCCCCAACAACATACAAGAAATGGTTCATAACAGCAACGCTATGATCCACACGCTTTAGTGGCATAGAGGTTAGAGGTTCCCATCTCGACTTTCCTTCATCGAATACCAAAACCTGATCACTAACTTTTTGATTCGGAAGTTCCCCTCCTGTCACCACCAACATTTGGTTAATCGATCGCATTCTTGTCCTCGGTGCTTGAAAAGATTGTTGTCTTTGAGGGATGAGATGATAATTAAGGGCTTCAAGGAGGTAGCGATGACAATCTTCGTTTTCCATCATAAAATCGTGAGATTGGATCTTGTCCACCAAGTCCTTGCTAGAAATTAATGGGAATCGTATATGTTGCATAATTTGTGGTGCATACTGCACTCTTGCATCTTTGTCATACTCGATCCACTTTGCTCCCATTTTGAAAAGTTCATATTCTGACCTGGTCGCGACCCTGTCCTGGCCTAAAAAATAAGTAATTTCCTCCGCTGTCAACCTCTGAAACTCTGCCCTCTCTGAAACTTGGATGAATTTATCTGTGATGAAATCTCTTGCACTGTGACCAAGCTCTGGAAAGTTGTACTTGTTAGACATTCTCAGAAAGGACACACAGTTCTCAATATCTAACGTAGACTTCAAAAACTGTTGGCACATGTCAATAACTCTTTTCATTCTCAACTGAACGGCTGTTGACAAGACAACATTGATGTTTTCTGCAGTGAGTGTTATTTTAGCAGTGTATGCGTAATCTAACAGAAACTCCACCCCTTCCTTTTCGATGCTTGCATTCAGCAGTACATCTTTGACCGAATCATTTTCTGTGAATATTGATTTGAAGTAATCACTGCATGAGGCAAGTACTACTCTGTGGATGGAAAAGTGATGACCTCCAACAATGATGGTTCCATCACAGAGAATCTTTTCTTTCCACATCTGGTAAAGGCATTGCAGTAATTCTGCAGTGTGTTCAGTACAATGAAATTCCTGATTTGGGGTAGGTTTCTTTGCTCTACGATATCGAGGAGGTGGGCCTGAGCTTGATGGAGTTGATGTTATAACTCGGGTTGCCATTTCTGAAATCGTTTATCGAAAAAGCATCGCGGCCACATCTCTGTAAAATATAGAAATGGAAAATGGTTTGGTGAGACAAATTATACTTAAGGTAACATACAGTATTTAATTCAAATTCAGCAAATGTTACACACTAGAAAACAAAGTTGCATTGAGGTTTTAATGTCCAAAAATGAGATCATAATATTGATGAGCTTAATGCATATTGTATATAACAAGTTTCAAACTGTCTTTCTGAATTGAGGTACTGTAGTGCAATCAAGAACCAATGGGTTAAGTTGCTTTCAGTATTTTAAGTAGGCAAGAAGCTTGAAAGATTAGGTTAACTCAAATACTTAAGGTGTAACATAACATAACAAGATTATGGGCTAAGAAGGGTGAGTCACCTCATAAAAAGCCCAATCTTACACCACCACCACTATAACAAAAAAATCAAAAATGCCCAGAGTTAGTAAAGAACTTATCAATGTTGACTTCGAAATTGTGAACAGAATTGGAGCTAACTACCCACTCAGGCAAATCATTTCACACATTAGCAAGTCTTTGTGAATAGTTAAAACACTGAAACCGTGAGAACTCTTTGGTCAACTTCAAACTGTTACCACATATCACACTAAAATTACCTGAAACATGCAAGAAATAACAGAAAGTCAAAGCATCACCACGAGATAGGAATTAAAAAGTCTGAATCATATCGCCACATACTCTTCTCAACTCAAGCGTGGCTAGACCGAGAATTTGCACAATTTTGACAAAATGGAAATAAAAAAAATACTAGGTACTTTTTTCACCTCATAATACTTCAGGCTATTAATCTTTATGCCCAAGTCACACAGTGACAAGACCAGATATTGGTATGAATACATTCTTATCAAACCAGAACATCAATAATGTTGAAGCTCAACTCTATATGAATATTCCTATGGTTTTCTGTAAAATTGCATTTGAAAGAACATACTTTTAGAGCCAATTTGGTACAAAAATCAGGTTGATATCATATTCCGTTCAGGAGATATAGATTTTTAAAGATTTCCTAATTGCATTTCAAAGTTTTTGTACAGTATGATGAATTCGTCTTTGATGATGTCATAGAGACAATTCCATTGCAAATGTTTATGTATTTCTTTGAACGTTAATTGGTTGTTTCTGTATGATTAGATACAATTTTCCAAAAGTAATTGAAGTAGGGAATATTAAGCAATGTATACAAATACCAAACTTTCATCAATTTATTTTTCTAGCAGGTTTTACTAATAAAAAAAGGATGATGGATTTTAATGAAATACATTAACTTCGTAGGAGAAAGTGTTGCTGTGATGTCATACTGAGCCTTCTCATATTCGTTTATTGGCATTTTTTGTGAACCTTAAAATTTGAATATCTTCTGGTAGGAATAACATAACAAGATTTTTGTTCTAAATTGTTTCTACAAATTTTCTCTTTCTTATAAGAGGTTATGAAAAACATGGGAATATTCCTTTCAACATGAACATTTTCATGACATCAGTAAAGATGGGGAGAATGTTTGATATTTTGAATGCTGTAGATTAACTGAATTATACAGTAGATCTACTGTACTTTCAAAGATACTGTATTTATCTAATCACTCTACCAACTAAAAGCAGAAAAAGGTCACTTTTTCTGATCTATGATTATTCATGAAAATTAGCCTGGAAACATAAACCAGAACCAAAAGGTTTTGTGGTTTTATTCATAAGCCACACCCACCACGCACATCAATAAAAAAAAAGTTGACAACATTAGCATTTGCACAGTAATTAACAACATTATCATAGCAATTATGATGCAAAAACAGTTGCTCATTTATCCGATTTCAATAATTTGTCAGTAAGCCCCTAAAACATCTGTACAGACCATTACCCATCTGTGTACGACATGCAGCAGAAATCCAATATACCATTCATGAGATACAGTATAATGTTTACATCCTTTAGCACTTTCACACTAAGCCACGCCCACCATGCATATTAGTGACATCTGTTGATAACATAAGCATGTACACAATAACCAACAATATTATTATGCAAAACAGACTTAAACAGCTCATTTACCAATTTTTCACAATTTTTACTTAAGCCCCTCACCCACTTATCAATATGTATGAAATCACCACCAAAAACATTAGGGAACATTTGCAGACCATGAGTTATCTGTGTCTTACACCTAACATGAATCCAGTTCATAATTTGAGATATTGTGTTTACAAGCTTTTTGCTTACAAAATCAAAATAAGCCCTGCCCACTACGCATATTATTGAAAGTCAATGTTTTTATACAATGAACACACACACTAGCTAACATCACTATTATAACAAATATGAAACAAAGCAGACATGTGATTGTCAAAATAAAAGCATTTCAAGATTTTTATATTAAGCCCCGCCGACTCATTAATACGCATTTTACCACCAAAAACAATAGGGCACATATACAGACCATGGGCAATCTGTGTACCAATTTAACACTATTATTCAATTTACTGTTCTTTCTTGTATGTTTACAAACTCTTTTGAGGGAAATCATATTAAGCCTGCCCACTATGCATAATAATGAAATTCTACATTTTTACATCATGAACATGCACACACCAGCTAACATCATAATTATACCAAATATGAAAAATAGATATGTGATCGGTAGCCCCGCCCACTCTTCAATATACATGCAATCACCATCAAAAACAATAGGGCATATCTACGGATCATGGGTTATCAGTGTCACCACATATGACATGAATCCAGTGTATTATTTTGAGATATTGTGTTTACCAGGTAAGCGTCACACACACATACACACACACCATCATGACCACATAGGTTGTTGATGCTATCGCATCGGAACCAAAAAAAGTTTTACTCATGTTTAGTGTTTCTATTTAGGATTATCCAGTCAGGTAGATATGCTACTGTATATGCATCCCCTTATCCAATAAGGTAGCACAAAGGTATGGGAAAAAGAGGTGGGTCAGAGAGGTGGGCAGAGGAGTTGAGCCAGTGGGCTGGGCAAGGATCATACACACTGGATTTTATTTTTTCAACTTGGGCTATATTTGAGTAATTTACCTTAAATTTGCAAGATAACATCAATTTCTAACTTACATTGTATTTTTCACACTATTAGCTATATTCATGAACTTTACAGAATTTCTTTATTTATCCCTTTTAATCAATACTTTACTGAATTTCTTTATTTATCCCTTCTAATTAGTACAGTATTTCACACTTTTTTAAACAGCCTTTTAGGCGCCATGTCGAAAGTAAGGCCTGGTCGGTGTTAAGATGATTTACATCTAACAAACAGACAAAAGAGCACATAGCACGCTACTATTAATTACATACACTGAAGCAAACATTGTAACATGGACTTGAAAAGAAAACTATGTGCTTTGTTTTAATCAAAGGTAATCTCTCAAATTGACTTTCAACTTTTATAAATGGTTGAATTTATCTTTAAAAAAATAAAACAGTATTTAAACATTCAAATTCACATTCATTGTTCAACACCTGTACATTAGTGGTACATCATGGGCAGACTCATACTGCTGTATGCATGATTTTCATTTAGTATTACCCTTGATACTCTGATGAATACTGAAAGAAAGGTAATGAATGACTGGCTAAGGTTTCCAGATTTGAAATGTACAGTGCACCTATGGATTCTTGTAACAAAATTGATATTCATGGTAATTTAGCAAAATGCTTCCCGGCACCATTGCTTATCCAGCTTGTTTTACAAGAATAAATACTGACCACATTTATATTACATTGCAAGGTATTGTGAGTTTCATGACTTGCAAGTTGCCAACACCATGACTGTCAGTATTTACAATATACTACTTAAAACTTTGTATTAAAGGGACACACAGCATGAATTTGGTGGCACTTTAACTTCGTTAGTATCATAAACAAATTAGTGAGTTATATGAAATGGGTGTGCATTCTTTCTCTTTGCATGATTCTTTTTCTCAAACAGTCAAAATACATTACCATTTACAAAGTGGTGGTTGCAAACTAGCAATGGTCTGAATAAATGTAAACCATGGGCATGACAGTACGACACAGTACAACGAACTTGCAAATTAAGCTGATTTAGACGTGTGCCACCATCCACCAATATTGGACTGTGTTGGTGATGTCACTATGATGATTATGGTCTCATCCACAGATATGATCTCATCAAAGACATACAGTATAAGGGGCGCATCAAGAGTGATCATTGCAGCATGCACCTATACATGAGGATCCATAACATGAACATGAAAACAAGCACAAGGATGTACCATGGGCGGAACAATAAGTACTTATTTCAAGTTAACAATGATTCTAGAATTCCTAGGTCCTGATGCCATTGATGGAGGAAATGTAACCTACTGTATGTGGCCAAAAAATATGCTCCCATCAGTGCGGCAACAGATATATTATTTTACACCACCTTTCATTGAATATTTTTCAGACAAAACAGAACAGTAGCTCAGCAATGTTTATACATGTATGTAACTAAGTCTTGATTTTTGCATTGAAATTTAAAACTTGACAAGAAGAACAAGAAATGCAAGTAATATTTTATTTCTGTACTCATAGGCACCACCAAGAGGGGTCAGGGTTCAAACAATCCCCGTTTTTGACTCCCATTTTTTTTTTATAAACAGAATTTTAAATAAACATTTAAATATTGTGTCTAATGTCTAATATGAGTACTAAATTTGTTTAATGACCCTATTTTACTCTTCAGTACTGCTTAGAATAACTTTTATGGATTACAAAGTAATAATTTGTTATCTGATCTTTTGAATTTAAGTTACAGAGGATATTCAACCCCTTTCAATTTTTCTGGTGGCGCCTATTATGTTTATGCCTATGTTTATGCCTGTTTAGTTTCATGTGTTTACATTTAAATTTATTTGCCAAAAGATATCCAGGTGTCTCTATTGAAATTGAAGATCAACTAATGTGATCTTCTGATGTTTTGTATTTGATTGTACTTAAGTACATTACAGTGGGTATGTGACAATGATTCAAGTTAGTATTAAAAAAAAGATTGCTTGTAATAATTCGTATGTAAGCAAATACAAGAAAAAGAGTGAAGTTTTATTTGTTCATGTTTTATTGCATTTCTCGTTATTCTTATCAAGTTTTAAATGTAATTCCAATGCAAAATTCAAGACTTAGTTGTATATAAACTATGGGCATGTAAATCACAAGCGTCAATATTATCTTGTTTTTAATTTTCCTACACTGCCTAAAACCTCATTAAATCAAGAAAAGGAACATATCTCTTTATACCACACAGCAGACTTACATAAGTATCTTTGTCATAAACAAATTAAATTAACTGTATTCAGCACATAAAGTCCCCTTTCCACCTGCCTAGCTAATGCAATATTAGCTTACGAACAGACTATCCAAAGCAAAGATGTAAATGCATTTAATAGGTCTTATAATACGATACTACAACAAAAGCTTTTTACCTACCCATAAATGTAAATTACTACCAAGATAACAAACCATACCAAGCATCTGTAAAGGGCAATGAGAGTTCTGTTCTCTCAATGAAAGCAACCAAATAGTTGATGACCAGTGGTGTGGCACGTGGGTATATGAACCCATTCCCCACTTTCCTCAGAGATTATCCTTGCGCATAGCCCCGAGTATGCTATTAAGGCTGAGCTCAAGTTTTGGAGCTTCATCCCATGGACAGTGGACCCCAAACGAGACCACCGGGTGGCCTCACGCTAACTAATATTTGTCCAGGTTCCAACACTAATAACACAGCCAGGACCCATATCCTTTTAGAAGTGGGTAGCCCTCCCCCGACTTTAAATTTTCCTTTAATCAAATTATGTTCTAATTAATTGCAACATACAAAGATTCTACATCAATTTTCAGGCTCAAAACACACTAAAAACAAAAAGCCCTTGGACCCACATTGATGATGTTCCCCCGCCCCAATGAAAACATAAACTTAAAAACCATTCAGCCGTTCTTGCATTTATCACATTATTCAAGTGAATAATAGCAGTTTATTTAGTAAATAGTTTGTAGAAATCCTGGTTTTTTTATTGGTCAATTAGCTTTATTTGCCCATGCTTGCATTGGGAATCGAGACATGGCTTGAGCCATCCCTGTTATCATATATTGGGGGACTGCAGACTGGTTTGTATCAAGGGACTGCAGACTGGTTTTATTTGTTTGTATTGGGAACTGCAGGGGAACCAGATGTTTGCATTGGGGGCAGATAACTGCAGACTGGTTTGTATTTGCACTGGGGACTGCAGACTGGTTTGAGGGACTGCAGACTGCTTTGTTTGACTGGGTTGTATTAAGGGCCTATTGGGGGACTGCAGACTGGTTTTAACTGCATTGGGGGACTATCATTGGGGACTGCAGACTGGTTGACTGTATTGGACTGGTTTGTATTGGGGACAGACTGGTTTGTATTGCAGACTGGGGGACTGCAGACTGGTTTGTATGGGGACTGCAGACTGGTTTGTATTGGGGACTGCAGACTGGTTTGCATTTGGGGACTGCAGACTGGTTTGTATGCAGGGGACTGCAGACTGGTTTGTATTGGGGGACTGCAGACTGCTTTGTATTGGGGACTGGCAGACTGGTTTGTATTGGGGACTGGGGGACTAGACTGGTTTTAAGGGACTGCAGACTGGTTTTGTATTTGGGGACTGCAGACTGGGGACTGCAGACTGGTTTTGGGGACTGCAGACTGGTCTGTATTGGGGACTGCAGACTGCTTTGTATTGGGGACTGCAGACTGGTTTGTATTAAGGGGACTGTAGACTGGTTTGTATTGGGGGACTGCAGACTGGTTTGTATCGGGGACTGCAGACTGGTTTGCATCGGGGATTGCAGACTGGTTTGGGGACTGCAGACTGGTTTGTATTGGGGACTGCAGACTGGTTTGTATTGGGGACTGGCTTTTTGGGGACTGCATCTGGTTTGGGACTGCAGACTGGTTTGTATCAGGGGACTGCAGACTGGTTTGTATTGGGGGACTGCAGACTGGTTTTGGTTTGTATTGGGGACTGCAGACTGGTTTGTATTGGGGACTGCAGACTGGTTTGTATTGGGGGGGACTGGCAGGGACTGCAGACTGCAGACTTTGTATCAGGGGACTGTAGACTGGTTTGTACTGGGGACTGCAGACTGCTTTGTATCAGGGGACTGTAGACTGGTTTGTACTGGGGGACTGCAGACTGGTTTGTATCAGGGGACTGCAGACTGCTTTGTATAGGGGGACTGCAGACTGGTTTGTATTCAGGACTGCAGACTGCTTTGTATTGGGGACTGCAGACTGTTTTGTATTGGGAGGACTGCAGTCTGCTTTGTATTAGGGAACTGCAGACTGGTTTGTATTAGAGGACTGCAGACTGCTTTGTATTAGGGGACTGCAGACTGGTTTGTATTGGGGGACTGCAGACTGGTTTGTATTTGGGGACTGCAGACTGGTTTGTATTGGGGGACTGCAGACTGGTTTGTATTGGGGAACTGCAGACTGCTTTGTATCAGGGGACTGTAGACTGGTTTGTACTGGGGGACTGCAGACTGCTTTGTATTGGGGGACTGCAGACTGCTTTGTATTGGGGGACTGCAGACTGCTTTGTATTGGGGGACTGCAGACTGCTTTGTATTGGGGGACTGCATACTGGTTTGTATTGGAGGACTGCAGACTGGTTTGTATTGGGGGACTGCAGACTGGTTTGTATTGGGGGACTGCAGACTGGTTTGTATTGGGGGACTGCAGACTGCTTTGTATCAGGGGACTGTAGACTGCTTTGTACTGGGGGACTGCAGACTGGTTTGTATCAGGGGACTGCAGACTGCAGACTGGTTTGTATCAGGGGACTGCAGACTGCTTTGTATTGGAGGACTGCAGTCTGCTTTGTATTAGGGGACTGCAGTCTACTTTGTATTGGGAGACTGCAGAATTGGGGATGCAGACAACTGCGGATTGGTTTGTATTGGGGACTGCAGACTGGTTTTTTGGGGACTGCAGGCTGGTTTGTATTGGGGACTGCAGGCTGGTTTGTATTGGGGACTGCAGACTGGTTTTTGTATTGGGGACTGCAGACTGGTTTGTATCAAGGGACTGCAGACATTCAGAATTGGGGACTCAGACTAGTTTAATTGGGGATTAATTGGGGGGACGGCAGACTGGTTTGTATTGGGGGACTGCAGATTGGTTTGTATTGGGGGACTGCAGACTGGTTTGTATTGGGGGACTGCAGGCTGGTTTGTATTGGGGGACTGCAGGCTGGTTTGTATTGGGGGACTGCAGACTGGTTTGTATTGGGGGACTGCAGACTGGTTTGTATCAAGGGACTGCAGACTGGTTTGTATTAGGGGATTGCAGACTGGTTTGTATTGGGGGACTGCAGACTAGTTTGTATTGGGGGATTGCAGACTGGTTTGTATTGGGGGACGGCAGACTGCTTTGTATTGGGGGACTGCAGACTGCTTTGTATTGGGGGACTGCAGATTGGTTTGTATTGGGGGACTATAACACAACATCAAATTTTAAAGGTAAAGCAATTATCAAAGTGAGAATTTCTTGAAGACATTTTGATGATATGCGGAAAAGATGCAGGGTGGAGCAGCTCTCTTTAAGCAAAACGGCCTAGAGGCTGAATTTGAAAATTATACAAATTAATACAATTTACAAAATCAAAGAACATTTAATTAGGCCCAGCTTAGGCCTATTCGAATATACATTCATTCATCCGGGTATTTCGGACATCCAGGACAATTTGTCGTTGAAAACATGCAACAATTTGTGTTATATATTTTCTATGACATTTCCAACAAATTTGCAACATTTTCCTGCATAAATATCCAAGCAAATGTAGAGAATTAGATCCCTGAAGGTTACAGATCTTACACTGACTGTAATGGTAATCTGCTTTGTTTTCACCAACAAACTAATTAAGATTTATGCACATTATTATTATCAATATTTATACAACGTCATTTCGAAACTCAAATTCTGGCATATGCCATTCACTTGGTTGGTGCCACGTCACATCCGGGAGATGAGGTCATTTGCTGGAGTGAAAACAAAGCTTTGCGCATTACACAAACGGCAAGTCCATGTTTGCATGTGGTATGCAAAGTCTGACAAAAAAATTGTTATGATTACCAATTGTTAATCAAACTCCATTTTCATTAATTAGAAACTTTGTTAGTTGATTGTGCAGTTAGGTATAACAATTAAATGAAGTTTATATCAATTTTACAGATGATCGGACATTGTACATGTTAACACTGGTACACCTGCTAGGTATTTCAATGTACGCATGTTAAACACATGGTTGAAATTTGGGTCAGGCTTGGAAATTTTGAATTGACCAAAACAGTGGTATACTTTTACCGAAAATTCAAGAAAGCGACGCCACATATTCCGAATCAAACACCATACATTGTCTCAAAGGATTCGAGATTAAGTTGGAACAATGATTAGTCAATATCTTTAAAAGATCACAATTTTGTTGAAATTTGGGCATAGGCGTATCATGCATTGTGTGGCATATAAACAAACTCAGCTAATTTGTTTTCACTCCAGCAGCGCGCGATTACTACGCGGTATGATGACCTCAGATCACGAAGTTCCTGGATATCCAACCAAGAGAATAGGCCTAGGCTTAGCTTAAGTGTTACTGTTAGCTAGGCCTAATTATTGTCACAACTAGTGCTGTCATGACTTGTCAATTATCGCGATATCCCTTTTCTCATGACATGAAATATGCCTCTCGTGACATATCACTATACCAAAAACTAATATTCAATTAAGAAATTTTAACATTATGGTATTAAATCTAAAAGTCAAGTTTAAGCTATTAAAGACGTGCAAAAATATTGTAAACATAAAAAAAACTAATTAAAAATCATGCTCCGTCACCCCATAATGGCACGTTCCAATGTAAGTTGGCAAAAAGAACAAAAAATTAGCCAAACATACCTCTCAGGCTATCACTTGGATGATTTATGGTCACATTGACTAAATTACCAAACACGTGCATGATCGATGCACGCATGATAAACATAATAGTCATGAAATAATGTCTTCTGCTAGATCTGCAAATAATTTTGTTTTCGTTCATCATAAAAGAAGTAACGCGTTTATAGTGATATTAACAATTTGTGTCGTGAGTCAGTTTTCTTGAAAACTATCGCGATATACCAAAATATAGCGATATTTTTCTCCAAGATAATCAATATGTACAGTAATAGAGCCATGTCATGACAGCACTAGTCACAACCCACGTACATGTATGTTATCACTGGGACATTTGTTTTGTTTATGTAGGTTGTTGCAGATACTGTGTTTCAATTCAAGTCACACTTCAGCAAAATGTATTTTCCAAAATATGATAATTTCACTCCTTTGTTTACAGTCTGGTGGAATTTCAACCCTTCATTTGATTATTTAAAAAAATTGATCATTAGTTGCCTTTTAACAGAAAAATTTTGCCAACGTTAAATCCACCAATACTTTGTTGGTTGCCATGTTTCAAAACTTCTGTCGAGTGTCACGCCAACGTATTTGTATTCAGAGCTCCTCCATTGATGGGAAGAAAAATTTTATGTGCCTGCCGCTGTATTTATGTCGTCTTTAAAATCAGCAAATAATTATTTAACCATTTCGTTTTAGAGCTTTTTCAACGAAAGTGAACGATAAATAGTAGAACAGACAAAAAAAGCGTGCCAAGAATCATCATATTTTGCCTAGGCTGGATCATATTTTGTCTGATTTTTGTTTTGCTGGAAAAAAGTTGCTGAATTGTTTGAGTGCAAAGCTGGACACGCAAAAGACAGGTAATTTGAAAGAGAGTTTCAGCCAATAAACGTAATGGAGCATCGTAACTCAGTTAGAATAAATGTATAACGTCACTGCATAGGACTTGAATAACTCCGTCAGGCCGTAAATCAAAAACGACAGCAATCAATGAACATCAGCCAACAAGAAAAGAAAAAAAACAGTACAGTGGGAAGTTAAAGGCCTGGAACAGGGTATATGACAAATAACTAAGCTAACGTTGGGCCCCAACTAAATATCCTAATTAGAACTAATGACAACAATTTATTTCCAGCTTTGTACATCAACATCAAAAACATTAACAAAATAATTTAGGCACACATAACAAAATAAATAAACATAACTGGAAAAGGAAGAAAAAAGAAGTATAATACTTATTAATCAATTCCTCCAAATCAATTCACACACAAAAACTCAAATCAATATTAGAATGGCTGGAAAGAAAAGTAAAGAAAAGGGAGAGAAAAATAATTTAATAATAATAATAAAAAAATAAAGCAAAAATCAAACATTCAAGTTACTGTAGATTATGTTTGCCAATTTGCTAAGTGAAATTTAATTAATTTTTCTTATACCTCTTTCTGAAAATATTAATGTTATTACAGTTGGTAATGTTTTTATCACATGTATTCCAAAGTTTAACCCCAGTGATAGAAATACAGTGCTGCTTTTTGGTTGTTTGGACATATTTCTGTTTAAATTTATTCTTATATTTTGTATTATAACTGTATTTAGTAGAGTTTATCAAAAATATGATTAAACTTGAAGATTACATGGCAATGACATATGAAAAGCCTTATACATAAAAATGGCAGTTTTAAGTTCAATTATCTGAAACAAAGTCAATAATCTCATACTATAGAATGATTTAGAAGTGTGATCAAGAAAGTTTGCCTTAAAAACAATTCTAATAGCTCTTTTTTGTTTTTAAGAATAAGGGTAAAATATTTTATTAATATGTATTACCCCAGACCTCAGCACATTAGGAAATATATGGTAGGAAAAGAGTGCAGTATAAAGTACAAAGAGCTTCCCGATGTAATAAATGGCTGGCACGATAAAGTACTGCTATACTCTTAGATACTTTACTTGATACATGAAAAATGTAATCCTTGTAATTAAGCTTATCATCAATTAAAACACCTAAAATTTTTGTGACATGGACCTTTTCAATATAAGCATCATTAATTGTAACAGATAGATTTGTTTTTAATGTATAATTTGTGAATAATATATAATTAGTTTTACTCACATTAAGTGAAAGCTTATTGACATTAAACCAATTGGTGAAGCTTATTCAATTCACTGCAAACCTGTCTACATAAAATTTCAACGTCACTATTACTGTAGGACAAAATATATTTGTATCATCTGCAAATAGTATACAGTTAATGTTAGTACGTCTGATACATTACATATATAATAAACATAATGAATAAAATAGGCCCAGGGATTGAGCCTTGGGGAATAACACAAACTACTAGAAAAACCTAAATTAACATCATTTAGCTGTAGGCCTACATACTGTTTCCTATGACTTAAATAACTATCAATCCAGTTATACACAATGCCACGAATCCCTTAGTGCTGTAACTTCTGTAACAATATATTATGGTTGTTTTAAAAGCTTTCTTAAGATCAATAAAGTTGTGATTTCCTATAGTAATCATAATATAGTAGCCTAATGAAGGAGCCTAGATCTACCTGATCTAAAACCATAGTCCTATTGGCTTTCACTAAGTAGGCTTAGGTTGTAGGGGCCTATGTTTGTCAATAAAATTGTCTAATCAGTATTATCAAAAAGTTTTCCTACAATTTTAGAATTAAAGTTGCAGGTGCAATTTGTGTAGTGGGTAAGGGCCTGAAGACTTTAAAGTAACATTAGAAAGTACAAACACAACTTATTTTCATTCTTCAATTACTTGTTAAAGTGCATAACATTGGGACTATTTTCTACAGTAGGCCTAGGCCTACTGTATATTACAAACAAATGTTACGACTACGTGATACCGGTACACATTAAAGCGACAAACTGTGCCGTACGTAGGCCTAAAAAGGCCAAGGTTAAAGGCAAAATCAAATTTACGACGGTTACCAATACCAGTCAGATCATATTTGCTAATTACAAATTTTACAGAATCCCCGAAATTCTTACCATCATTTTATCCAAAGAAATCTGAAAGTTTAACTATCTTCAATTCAAGACCAAGGCAAAGCGTCATGTTGTCAGGTTAAGTAAAATTCTAAGTCGGTGAATGGTGGAGCCATTTTGTTTAAGTTGAACGTATATTCATCATCTTTGGTACGTTTGTTTACGCCCAAACCAAAACGTGGCGCTATTTCATTTTAAGCACTTGAGAATATATTTATTTATTTTTAGGATAGTTGCATTAAAGTTATACATTTTAATTCAATTATTACAAGATCTGTTCTGATCAAACAACTTAAATGCTGCAAGTCTGTGGGACAATGGAGCTTATATCAGCATTTTTGTCAGTTGTGTGTGATGGGAGGGTGCGGGGATGGAAAATATTTACCAGCCTTTTTGTCAGTTGTGTATGTGTGTGTGAGGGGGTCAGGGGAGGGGTGGCAATTCCTACCTTCCCCAATGGCGTATTCAGCTTTCGGCGCAAGAAGGGGCGAACAGTATTTATCAAAAATGGTTGTATCCAGAGGCGTAAGATGCTGGGGAGAAACTCCGCACTGGTAGGATTTTACCTTTCCGAGCATATTTTTTCCCGGTTGGGAGGTAAATTTGTTATGTATTAATATAAAATTGAAAAAATGAAGGTAAATTTGGAAAAATTATTGGAAATTTTAATAAGATTATTGGGAGTTTGGTTCAATTATTGGAAAGTTTTGTAACATTTTGATAAGATTATCAGTAAAACTTGAAATTTTTAAGTTATTGGAAATTTTTTTTAAGAAAAATTTCTGAAGATTGAAAAATTGAAAGAAATTGCAGAAAGTTTCTCAAAAATCGAAAAACATTTGAAACAAATTTCCCGAACATCTAAAAATGAATGATTTTGTAGAAAATTTTACAAAATCGAAGCAAATTGCCCGAAAACGAAAGACATTGGAGAAATTTTTCAAAACTTAAAGAAAATTGGGTGATATTTATTCTTATATAATCGGGGGTTCCACGAGCGTAACACGGGGGTTGCACGGGGGTTGCATGGGGCACGTACCCTCAAATTTCAAGTTTTCAGACAATTTTAATTTTTTTGTCCAATATTTCTATAATTTTACAATTATTGTTTTTTTAATAGATTTTACCTAATTTTTCTTTAGTTTTACGTAATTTTTCAATTTGATGTTATTCATTTCCCAAGTTTATCTACAGCAATCCAGCCTATGCTTTCTGCCTAGTTTTCTTTCTTTTTTTTGCTTTTGTTTGCCTGATAGCCTGAGGCAATTCTGAATCTGAATCTGAATCAGTTAAGTCGGCAAAAATCCTTCAAGAGGACATGAACGCCAACCGAGCGTAAAAAATATGAGTAAAAAACATTAAAAAAACTAGTTAGCAATACAAGTGTTAGTAAGTTTAGCTTTAAAACAATTGAGACTCAATGCATGTACAATGTCTGACGGTAAAGCATTCCAATCATTTAGTGTGTGAGGGAAGAAAGAGTGTTTATATACATTCTTTTTAGCATAGGGAACCTGGAAATTAGGGTCATGATTATTTCTTGTATTAGTTCTGACGGTGGGGATAAGTTCATCTTTATTGATGGCGACAAGAATGTTATTGATTTTACATAGCATATGTAGCCGGGTGTTGTATTTTTTTGTTTTAAGCAGGGGTCAATCTAATTTATAAAGCATGTTTTTTACACTAGATTTATAAGAGTAGTCTGCCATACAGAACCTGGCTGCTCTTCTTTGAATAGATTCAAGTTTATCCACATCGCACTGGTGATGGGGGTCCCAGACTGCAGATGCGTACTCAAGTACTGGCCTGACTAGAGCTTTATAAGCAGTGGATTTAACGTCGGTGGGACAGTTTGAGAGGTTACGTTTTAATAGGCCAAGTATAGAGTTAGCTTTCTTGGTTATGTTATGTAAATGTTTATCCCATCTAAGTTTATTATCAATTTCAACACCTAGGTATGAGTGGGAGTTGACATGTTTTAGTGGCTGGTTGCATAAGGTATAAACAGGTGATTTAAAGCATTTCTTAGAGGAAATTGACAAGATGTAGCATTAAGAGGGGTTGAAATTCATTTGCCATTTGTTTTGCCATTGTTCAAGTTTGTTAAGATCATCTTGGAGGATTAGTTGGTCAGAGGGGTTATCAATTGTTCTGTACACAAGGCAGTCATCAACAAACAGTCTAACTGTGCTGTTTATATTATCAGGGATGTCATTTACATATAAGAGGAAAAGTAATGGACCCAAGACAGTACCTTGTGGTACACCGGATAAAACCTGTTTAGAATCAGAGATTTCACCATCGCAGACAACACGCTGGATGCGGTTGTTGAGGAATGATGCAAACCAGGCCAGAAGATTTCCATCAATGCCATAGGCGGAAAGTTTGGATAACAGGCGCTGGTGTGGGACTTTATCAAAGGCTTTTGAGAAGTCAAGAATAGCCATAGAGACGTTACTGTTTTGGTCAATTTGTTTAGAGATATCATTTATTGTTAAGAGGAGTTGTGTTTCAGTCGATCTTTTTGCACGGAAGCCATGTTGTAAATCAGTTAAGATATTATGCTCATCAAGGAATTTCATCACATGTGAGTGGATTATATGCTCAAGGATTTTACTACAAACGCAGGTGAGGGAAATAGGTCTATAATTAGCTGGGTTTTGTTTATCACCTTTTTTAAAAACGCTACATATGTTTGCTTCTTTCCACTTGTTATGGATAGTACCATTATCGACAGAGGTTTGAAAGAGATCAGTTAGAATTTCATAGAGGTCTCGAGTCAGCGTGTGTTTTTAGAAACCATGGTGGTATTTGGTCAGGACCTGAGGCTTTGTTGGGGTCTAGGTTATGCACTTGCTTTTTGACACCTTCTGGGGTAATTATTGGTTGGTTTATTTTGCTGTTGGTTAGTGGTTTAGTTACAGGAATTTGGGAGGTGTTTTCTTCTGTGAAAACACTGAAAAACTGGTCATTTAGAATGTTAGCTTTAGTGTTACTGTCACTGCAGAGTTTACCATTATTTAGTAGATCAGACACACCTACAGAGTTACTTCTTAATTTGTTGATATAGGACCAGAATGCCTTTGGGTTTTCGTTAAGTGAGTTTTTAAGTTTGTCACAGATGAAGGTGTTTCTAGCTTCTTTGAGGTTTTTATGGACAGCCTTTCTAAAGCTTTTATAGTCCAGTCATTGGCTTGTTGATTAGTCTTAGCTTTTTTAAACAGTTTATGTTTTTTCCTGCAGAGACGGCGTTGGATACGGGTAAACCAGGGCAGATTTAGTTTAGTTGAGGTGAATTTGTGAGGCGTGTTTTTATCAATAATCAATTTAATTTCCTGTTCAAAGATATTCCATTTTTCATCAACATCAATGGAGTTATTGAATTGAGTATAATATTGCAGTTTTAATTTGGTCAGGTCTTCTTTTATTCGTTCTATGTTAGCTTTTTTCTTTAAATAGATTTTACGTTTAGGTAACTTTTTACGAGGAGGGGAGATATTTAGGGTCAATTCAACAATATCATGGTCACTTATACCGGGAATGACATTAGCTGAGGTAACAGCTGGTGAATTGTTAGTAAAAACAATTCGGTAAGATTTGGGAATGAAACACTTCGTTAGTCTACAGCTGTCTTATTTGTTTGTAATGATCCTCCCGTAAGATCTATCCACCACCACGGGCATTCTCAAAATCAACATTTCATAACTTTTCGAATGAAAATCATTAAACTATTTAGGTACTTCGCAAATTAAACTTAGGGTAAATTTGGATGTCAATCTTTGTCAAATGTCTTAATTAAACACTTTTGCAAGATATAACATTTTGCCATTTATCAGTTCAATTTTGACTGAGCGTGTGGATCATGGCTGGTGAAGTTACTGTGGATGCTTTGCCCTACGTTGATCAAGGATACGATGAGCCGGGTGTTAAAGAGGCGGTAAAATATCTTATTAAATATTCTATGCCAACTTTTTAGGCTTAATATAAGGTAATTTGCCATTACTCCTACTTAAACTGGCAACACTCAACGATCAGTTGCGTGATTTATGCCATAACCTGTTCCGCAAATTTGTAAGATCATTTTAATCTTCTCCTATTATCAAATGTTTCGTAGCCTTACATTGCAAGCTTTCCTTCTTTTTAATACCCTATTAACACAAATATTAAGAAGTTTTTTTTTCTTCTGCATTTTTCATGAGTTTATGGAAGCTAGCGTGCAGAAAAAATAGAAAACAAACTTTTTCTTTACTAACGTTAGGCTAGCTATTATTAATTAGTCCTATCTCACATTACACTTTTGTGACTATTAGTCTGGTGGCGTGTAACATAACAAGAAGATGGGCTTAGAAGGGTGAATTACCCCATATAAATCCCAAACTAACACCACCACCGCTACAAACATGATTATGAAAAAATCTAACACATCCAGAGTTAGTAAAGAACTTAGGCTATCATTGGTTGACTGTGAAATTGTGAACAGAATTGGAGTTAACTACCCACTCAGGCAAACCCAAAGGTGTTCCTAACGTTATGGCAACCTATATGCTTACACTATATATGTATATATTTAAAGAAAGGTAGGACTCTTTCTAAAGCGACTATCGAACCGTACAAAAAAAAATTCCTTTTTTTTTGACCACTCGCGAATCTTAATTAAACTTTTTGACTCTACTCACATTTGCTGGAGACTCCCTTCTTCGTGTATAAGCTACGGTATTTCTTAGTTTTGTTCCGATTAGATGTACAAATGATAAATTTTCTACCAAATTACCGTCAAGACAATCTATCCGTCAAACAATTTGCTGCAAAGTATAAGAATCGTTGCGATGAAGTCATGAAGAAGCAGCGCTGCAATTACGTAATCGCAACGTTTCTTATAGTTTGCAGCAAATTGTTGGACGGATAGATTGTCTTGACGGTAATTTGGTAGAAAATTTATCGTTTGTACATCTAATCGGAGAAAAACTAACAAATACCGTAGCTTATACACGAAGAAGAGAGTCTCCAGCAAATGTGAGTAGAGTAAAAAGTTTAATTAAGATTCGCAGTGGTAAAAAAAGGATTTTTTTGCTTGGTTCGATAGTCGCGTTAGAAAGAGTCCTACCTTTCTTTATATATATATATATATGTATATTGTGTAAGCATATAGGTTGCCATAACGTTAGGAACACCTGTGGGCAAACCATTCCACTCATTAGCAACTCTTTGCGAAAAGCTAAAATGCTGAATATCTATCCATGACAACTCTTTGGTCAACTTCACACTCTTACCACGTGTCACATGAGGATTAGCTGAAACATACAAGAAATTACAGGAAGTTAAAGCATCACTACTAGATAAGAATTTAAAAACCTGAATCTTATCACCACATACTCTTCTCAACTCAAGCATGGTAAAACCAAAATTGGCAACCTAGATTCATAAGAGAGATTCAGGAATAAGTCTAGTGGTTCTTCGCTGAACCAGCTCCAAAATAAACTTATTCTTCTCATAAAAGGGACTCCAAGCCTGAATAGCATACTCAAGGTGAGGCCTGACTAACTGTTTATGCAAATTAAGGACAACCTCTCTACCAAGAAAACAAAAAAACATTTTAATCAAACCAAACATTCTATTTGCTCTTGCAGCTGCTAAAGCACACTATTTAAAAGGCTTCAGATTACTGGAAATGTCAACACCTAGATCCTTTCTTCATCAACACAACCAAGATTTGAACCATTCGTGCAGTAATCAAAAGCCAAATTGCTCTGCACAAAATGAATAACTTTGCATTTATCAACATTGAATGACATCTGCCATGTTTGGGACCAAGAAACTAACTTATCCAGATCAGTTTGCAAAAAGAGATTTGAATAGTATATTATCGTTGACAATTGGTCAAAGTTTATTCAAACCTCTAAAAACTTTTGATACGATAAACAAAAGTATTTTCTAGTTTATTTTGGGATTGTTAACCCAAATTTCATGATTCAACAATCAATATTATACAAGGATTGGGTATAAACTTTTTCTTAATATGTTTTATGATAATTACAGTCTGATTTTTTAATGTTTTTGGTATTTTAAGCGCAATTTTCTTTCACTTTAGCTAGGCAGGCCTACACAAGTGTGTGTGTTAACAATTACTTGCATTCTTCACTAGCACGCAGTGCCCTATACATCATGCACAGCCCTGCACATACGACAGCAGATTTACAAAATACGCCAAAAATCAAGAGCTTGTCGTAACCAAATACGCCAGGCAAAAATTTGTAACGCAACCTCTGACCAGCATCCCATCATGCTGTCTATGGGAAGAATGCTAAATGTAAATACTATAATTGTCTATCGAATTTAATTAAAGGCACTGAAGGTGGCATAGAATTAGTCACCTCACTGTATGCAGACAGTCTGACTGCGATGTAAGATTAAGCTGAGAAAAAAACAGGTTGTACACACTAGAGCTGTGACTGTTTAGCGTACAATACATACTACACGCTCGCAAATCTTGTAAACGTTAACTAAATGCTTCATTGCGAGTAATTGTTTTTCATAGTCAGTCTTGCCGTTGAAAATTAATATGATCATTCATGATTCAAGTCACACACAACACACACATTCTGCTGACAAAATTGCTATCAATGACTTTTTCACAAAGTGAAATTTGTGTAAACTCGATTAGCATAATCCTTTTTAAATGTGCAAATCACAAATGCGCAGTAATCACCAATAAATGGGAATATTATGCACTGAGTAGGCTAACTTGTAAAATGCACCACGAATGTGCAGCAGTGAACAGTGAAACTAACAATAGGCCTAACGTTAGAGCCATAAGGCTTTAAATCCTACGCAATCAAGGCCAGTTTACAAGCTGTTAAATTAACCAAAAATCACTTGAAAAAAACTTGAATCGTGACAATCAGTACATTTACATGTAAATATTACCTGATGAGTCAAATGAAGTTTTGCAAGAAAGGAAAAATATTACAAAATAAACAAACAGAAAAAGGTTTTAACAGAGCTGAAATTCTGCATGCGTCGCAAAGATGGCGGCTATTTTTTTGAGAGGACTGATATTTTAGAACTTCCTGGTGGTGGTGGCGTAGTTTTAAAATGTTTCACGGTGAGGTCTATAATAGGCCTAGTATGCAAGATTTTCACAAAAGAACTTTAAAAACCGTAGCGAATAGGACAAAAAAGTTAGGTGATGTTGAGTTTAAATGACATTGAAAGGATGTTATCTATTCTTTCTAAGCTGAATTTCCATGCATATTTTCAATAAAAATGATGATTTATATTGTAGAAGTAAACTTTTGACGATTTGGAAAGCAAAACTCAGTGTCTATTTGGGCAATGGAGTCAATACTTTTGCCTACTGGCTGCTCATTTTTTTTTTTTCGCCTCGTAGTTTTGGAACAATTTTGGTGTATTTCCGAAAATTACAGTACTAAACACGTGTACATGATACACGCTTGCTTTTTTTGGCGTGTACACGTTTACTAAAACCCCCAAACGTTCACAGCTCTAGAACACAATGCCATAGCCAGGATTTTTGTTTGGGGGCAACCATGAGCTGTGAGAGGTATCTTTGATGGGGGTAACTGAAAGTATGTAATATAGCTGTAAGGCGACATCGCTTTGCGCAAAACCCTAGGGCGTGGGGTAATGGCCCACCCAAGGGCCCCTGGTGGTGGATTTTTTGGGGGTGGTTACTGTATGTGTAATATTTGTCACACAGTCGGAAGGTGTGCATTATATATAGAGTTTGTAAAAGCTCTTTGGTTTTATATGCTGAATTGCTCATTGAAATTTGGCAACAATTGTAGTAGAACTGGAGCAGGCATAGTGATGTTACGGGTAATGGGTCTCGTAATTTTTTTGATGTGTAATTAATTTTTTGGGGTGTGGGATTGTGTGATTTATGTTTTGTTGTTAATTCATGAATTTTGTGATTTTCATCAGAAGAATATACAGCATAAATTTTATTAATTGTTTCTTAGCATTTTTTAAACACCAAGCTTTGGTATGGTACACTGTCTAATAAATAAACTATTGTGATGTGTGCTTTCTGTTTGGAACCAGGTCCTTGTGAGTTCCTATTTGGGTCATGACAATCTTATGGTAAGGGTTTAGAAAATGAAAAATTAAATAAAGTATCAGGTACGAAAAGATTCCTTGTCAAAAAATTGAAAGAGAACTTCAGATCATTTTCTAAAGATTTTAATAATGCAGTGAGCATCTATTGAGAGTAAAATTGATCTTTCCACATTCATAAGAAGAAGAAATTCCAGTCGCTCTTGCAATATTGATGATCGGAGGCGTGTTTTGATCTTTTGAGTGACAAAAATGTTCGCCCTGCCATCGCAGAGGTAGCAGGGGAAAGCTAGCAGAACTGCATAAAGCTGGCATAATGTTGGGTAATCTCTGTGAAGTGGGGGTTGCATAGTTCTAATTGATTTTTTAACACAATGTCCATTTGGTAAAAATTGCTTTTAATAGCAAAATATTGCCTTTTTGATCAAGAAAAGCATATCATGATTTACCGCCATTTTTATTCTTTTGACGCTCAAAAATCATAGCAGGGGGTCAGGGCCCTCTTCCTCTTCCCCTCCACACCAACGCCATCACTGTTGTACAGAGCGTACGACAATACCTTTTCTATGCAAAAAAATAATGAAATCACTCATTCGAATGACAGCGAGGGTCTAGTAAAATGTTGACAACTTAACCTAGGTCTATCTCTAACCTAAACCCTAATCCTATTTTGTCATTCGTTTTCTTGGAGTGTTCCTCAATTGTCATTTGTTTTGCAAAACGAATGAAATGTCATTCGGATTGTTTGAGCTGTTTGTGTATAATGTATATTGTCATTCATGTCATTTGTTTAGTCTTACCATGAATTGCAAAAAAACATTCATATGTTTATGTATCTTATTATGTATATATGTGTGTATATATATATATATATATATATATATATATATATTTAATTTATATATATATAAAATAATATATATATATTATACATATGTTTATATATGTATGTATGTATGTATATATATATATATATATATATATATATATATATATATATATATATATATATATATATATATATATATATATATATATATATATATGTTTATATATATATATATATATATATATATATATATATATATATATATATATATATATATATATATATATATATATATATATATATATATATATATATATATATATATATATATATATATATATATATATATATATATATATATATATATATATATATATATATATATATATATATATATATATATATATATATATAGATATATATATATATATATATATATATATATATATATATATATATATATATATATATATATATAAATATATATATATATATATATATATATATATTTATATATATATATATATATAATATATCTATATGTATATATAAAATAAACAATTTGGAGAAAATTAGAAGCAGCTAATTATTATTTAGGAGATACTGAAGGTAACTCAGTAATAGTATTCAATATGATTTAACCTGCAATATTTATATGGTTAAATGTAAAACAATATGCTGACATCAAGTGTAGAGGTTAAACTGTAACATGGGGGATGGTCACCATCATAATCAGCACACCCTCATATTTATAAAATTATGACTTAAATACTTAGGCACTATGTGCTGCATTCTCATTGACAGGCATACACACTGATTGAGGAAGAAACCAGAAGGTACAGGCCAACTAAGAACTACCTTGAGTTGCTTACACCTATCGATCAGCTTCCATTTGAGACAGAAATCTTGAAGAATGAGTTTGAAAGGATGACTGCTAGGCAGCCAATGGAGCCTCTAAGCACAAAAAGGTAACATAAAATATAAAATAAATCCTTTTGAAAAACTTACTTTTTAATTTTATAAATGGAATGGAAATAATAAACAATTGTTTAACTAAATCACTCATGTTTATTATGTAAAAACCATGAAAATAGAAATAATTTTATCAAAATCTGTTTAGGCTGCTTTGCAATGATGTACAATTTATGTTGATTTTGCAGCTTTTTATATTAATATGCAAATTTATTTGGAATTTTTAATGTATGACCAGTCAGGCTGACTGCTCTATTCTCTTATGTACATATTTTATTTTTCAATAATTTTACACAGTTCTTTGAAGAAGAGTAGCTCATTCTGGGAAAAGGATTTTACATCTTAACCACACCTCCAATTGACCCCTCCGAGTAAGGAAATAGGCACCACCCACTATAGAAATGCTGTAACTAGGTGGGGAAAACAAACCTCAAATCTGCAATCATGTATGGTCAATGCATTGACATTTAGATGTTCATGTGGTCTGCTGCAAGCTTTGGTCCATTTATGGTTTTTCTCTGGAACCTTAGAGTTTTAAACAAAAGGAATAAACAACTTTCTGTTTGCTAACCATTCTGGGTAATGGAAATTTGATTTACAAAGCCTGTAGGCACAAATTGTGTTAACCATCTTGTCGTCAATCAGTCCGTGTGTGCAAAAATTTGTTTTGTGCAGTATAATTGATTTGTTTTACTGCACCAGTACTGTGTACTTAGTTACACAAATTTTGTTGCTAGGCAAATTTATGCTATAATTGGTTGAAAAGGCTGTCAATCAACTTCAATTGACAACTAGTAGGAATAGATAGACATATTATTTTTGCATAGTTAAAATTTTGGAAAAAGATTTAAAGATATAAAAATCAAATCATACACCTGTAGTGAAAAATCGTCTTAGTTCAGCTTGGAAAAATCTAAATATTTTTGTTTTTAAATTTAAGAGAAAATTGTAAACCTCAGTTGAATTGGTCCTTTGCATTTCATTTGGTAAAACGCTTTTGTACTATAGTTATGAAATTGCAGGTAAATTATTCAAATTCAAAATATGTAGAGATGATCTTTTTTTGTTCTTCTTTTTTTTGCCTGGAAGAAGGAAGGGGGGGGGGGTAGGGGGAGAGAGCAGTAGAAGGTCTTTTAGTTTTCCATCAGTCCTGTTTATCTCTTCATTTACAGTATTAGTTACAAAATGAATGTTATTAAAATTGACCTGAAACAACATGTCACTAAACAACATAAACATTATGTAGAACCTCCTATTCACAGAAAAAGAAAATTAAATTTTAAATCTAGAATGTTGTAACCACTCTAGGCGTGAGTCGGGTAAGAAAACATTGGAACAGGTACTGTTACTGTTACCCAGTTCCAATCCAGTTACCTTAAAAAGAAAAAATAGATCTAAAAAAATTATCTATTCACAATCTATTCAGAAGCAATTTCAGCTCATCATAAATGGAAGTTTATGGGTGTGCTTTGAAAAGTGGAGTAAATATTGAAAGAAAAAAACAACTTTTGATTCTTACATTTCAAATTTGGTTCATCAGATTTGTCAGTAAGTGTTGGGATTGTATGTACTGATCGATTTGTATTGGTGAAGATGAGTCCTATTTCTATCAAGTAATCTTGGCTTTATATATTCATGTTTGGTTAACAAGAAGGTACCCTTCCAATGAGAAATTACTGAAGAATAGTGTTCACACTGGATTTTAAAATTTGGGGTAATTTTCCCCTGTTGTGTAATTTTCCCCTGTTGTGTAATTTTTTAAGGGTGAGTGATTTTCAAAATAAAAGAGGGATGGTTTTTTCTTTCAAAAAATTGTCTACCTACTGTGGTGTAGCAGTTAACATACCTGTCTACAGACCACAAGGCCCTGGGTTTAAGCCCGGGCTGGGTAGACATGCCAGTGCACCACAACTGGTTATCAAAGGCCGTGGACATTAACTTGGTTGTCGATGCTATGTCTGTCTGTATGTTGTACCTGTGTTCTGGTCCGGGTCGTATTAAGCGTTTCGTGATAGCATTGTTACTATCATAACCGAATACGCAGGCAACGACCCCATCATTGTAATTGTGTGTTTACTCGTCGTCGTCGTCTTCGAAGAAGAAAAAGATGCCTAAAATACCAAAAAAGGCTGATGTGGCTGAAAAAGGGCCAAATTTGGTATTTTTTTAGCCAAAGTTTTTCCAGGAATTTTCCCCTTCAATTATTTTTATATGGGAATTTGATAATATGTGCGGGAATTCTGCAATCCCACATTTTACTGTGAACACTGCTGCAGAATGAAGATTTGGATCAGGGGGATTTAACCCAACCCCCTACTCTCTCTTCCCCTTCCCCACAAAACAAGAAGGAATGTAGTGAAAGCAGAGAACTAGTGTACAATTATTCTCTGGCACAATCTTGGCTGAAGGTATGCTGGCAGATCTCATCAACCAACAACAATCCTGCAATTTATGATAACATATTTTCTTTTAGGGATGTGACCGTTTACCGATTTATCATATACACGATCGAAAACATTGTTTACCGTTAAACGATCGAAAAAATGGATCATGTACACATCCTTATTTTCTTTGTATTATATTAGATATGAATTACCTCCTCCTCCGATTGGAAGGCAGAATGACATCTCAGCATGGTCTGAATGTGTAGAAAATTCCATGGCACAACTGGAACATCAGGCAGAAAGGTAGTCTATATGCTCTGATAATATCTCATAATTTCTCTTTAGGAAGCAATTTGCAAAACATGAAGAACCATTTAAACACATAATCAATTACTAAGAGATTTTTTTTCTTTTTATCTTCCATTAATCGATTATACATTTTATCACCAGCTTAGATTTTCAATTTATAAAACTAAGTCACCAATTTGTGATATTTGACTTATCATAGAACCAAACATGTATTTTTTATAGGGTAGCAAAGATTCAGAACAAAAACAATTTTAGTGACATTCTTTGGTCCGCCTAATAACATACTAGTTCTGCAAAAATTGTAGAGTAAAAAATTTTTTTTTTTTAGATATATATGTTTTTTTGAGTAACCGAACCTGATGTTTTGTGACAGGTACCCCAGCATTCGGGCACCTGACTCGGCCTTAATTTTTGAAATTTACATTTACCGTTATGATGGGAAGCAAGGTGGCTTGGTGATTAGGGAAACACACTCGTAAACACAGGTATTGGGTAGTGGATGTGGGACAAATCTGACGTTGGGTGTCCCCTTGCTTCATTCCACTCAACATTCTGGAGAGTAAGCCTGCAGTGAACTAATGTCCTATCCAAGGAGAGACTTTGTGTTTTTGTATGTAGCATGGAGCGTGCTTGATGGGCTTCCAAGTTCAGGAAATGGTTCATTTGACATTACATTATCATTATCATGTTTGTTTGTCTGTTTGCCATCAAGATATCTCAAGTACCAATGATTGAATTTGGATTAAATTGTGTGTGTACAGTTTTGCTGCTTAAGGAAGAGCAGATTTAAATTTAAGACATATTGGAATTTGGGAAGGGCACAGATGGAGGGGTGGGGTTGTTTTGGGATGAGATCTGTCATGACTTTATAGTTGAAACTTTTCAATGGCTTCCAATAGAATGTGTTAAACAATGAATTCATGCCCTGAAATTTTTTTATGAATTTTCCCACACTTTGTGTAAATATTGAGATGCAATCCTTTAGTAGCTTGACAATGACCTTTTTTATGAATAATTTAAGAGTTTTTGAAACTGGAGTTCTGCATAATCTTGTAGAAAGTTTGCATTAACTCTGAAATTGATAATGAAGGAGATTACAGTCAAGTCCCCCGAGTGAAAAGAAGTAATAGCTGCAATTGCAATGTTCAAATCATAATAATAACGTTTCTCTAATTACAGAATAGCAAACCTTGAACTTTTATCAAAATATGGAGGGCCTGCCTGGAGAACACATAATAAGTAAGTACCTACATCATAAGCTTTTAAAGGAATACTATGTTCAAAAGTGATGGCTTAATATTTGGGTGTCCCTAAAATATTTAAAAACATTTCTGTACGTTTCAGTACTGATAATCTTTTGTACGAATCTTCAAATTGAATGTTTTTGTTTGGTGTTAATAATCAATGTATTGTGTAATGATGCGAGTACTTAACCTGAACATACAGTGCAAGTAGAGGCTTCTATTATTTGTCTTAGATTTTCATGAATTAACAAAAATAATGCCATTAGTTTTCAGGCAGATGCTTCTTTCAAACAGGAGGGCCTATTTATTTACGAGTCCATAAATTATTAAAAAACATTTTTCTTTTACAATTTGGTATTGATAATCTTGTGTATGAACATTCAAATCAAGTACAATTGTTGATATTAACAATACAGTATTCAACGTATTAATCGCCTCCACTCTAAGAAGTGCCCACCCAACATTGTTTGACTGACAACCTCATTTCTTTGATTAATTTGTAGACTTCAAATAAGTTTTCTTACATTACTTGCTTATTCTTTATCTGACGCTGACAATGTTTTTGTGCATTGGTTATTGTGGGGCTGGTATAGAACCAGTTCACACAATGTACTTCATATAGCACACTGTACGCGAACCTGAAACATGGGCCTTATTAGGAAGAAACTTTGGGCCAAAAAAGTGGGGCAATTATACTTTTGTAAGGGCCCCAGGCGCTTATTACATCGAATATGATATATGTATTGTGTAATGATGTGAGTACATTTGGAGGCTTCTATTATTTTTTATAAGTTTTTCATGAATGAACAAAAATAATTCCATTAGTTTACAGGCAACTCATAGACAGTGGGGTTCCAAGATATTATTTTAATTGTTTTTGCTGCTGTTTAATAATTAGTTTAATGGTCTATCATGTTTAAATTATAAGATACAGATAAAATGAACCTTCGCCCATCCTCTGCAGGAAAAGTATTATTTTCTTCCGGATACCCAGCCTGTTGACATCCCTGCCAACGACAGGGCTGATGCAGCCACTAAGCTTGCCCTCAACCTTTCCCCTACCCCATTTTCCAAAACCCTTTCTGACATCAAACCGCTTATTGCTTCCCTTGTTCGTGACCGTTGGCAAACCTCATGGGACTCCCAAATTGATAACAAACTCAACGTCATCCAGCCCACCATTCCGATCAAACCCACCATCCACAACCTCTCGTGTCGGCAACGTTCATATTACTCGTCTTAAAATAGGTCACAGCCACCTCACACACTCGCACCTCTTCATTGGCTCCCCCAACCCCTCTGCAATAATTGCCATTGCACCCTCACAGTCCATCATGTTCTTCTTGCTTGCCTCAACCTTCCCAGAGCTTCCCTCACTTCCCACAACTCAATAGCCGAGCTCTTCCAGAAAAACCCTCCTGATCAAATTATCTCCTTCCCTCATCATGCTTCCCTCTACAGCCATATTTAGTCCTCTTCCACCCCCTCTCTCTACTTTTTTTTTTTTTACACCCATGCACCTCCTCTCTCGATCCCAGCTTTCTGGCTTTTAGTTCTGGTGTTTCTCTCAATCTCCCCCTGTTTTTTTTCCTTCCTACTTCTGGAATGATCTAACCTCTCAGGCACAATTTGACCTTTGCTGTCATGGTGCCGTTAAGCCCTCATCAAACAAACAAATTGGTAAAGAGAGAATTTTGTAATTAAGTTTTACTTGCGAGATATTCAAGTTTTAATTTCTAACAGATCTTTGTAGAAATGATTTGTATCAGATTAGAAAATCATCACAGCCTCAAATTCCTCAGAAGTTGATGTGTATGTTATTAAAGTATTTATTTTATTGTCGGCTTAAAATTTGGTTGATGATTTCAAATTTATTAAATTAAATCTAACGAGATGAGCATCGGAAAAATAAGTCTGAATCAGTGGCAAAATTGTAATTTATTTTTAATAAACTACATTAACAGTTTGGAGGTGCAGTAGATCAGTGGTTAAAGGTGTCTAACTTGCATGTGATAGGTTCGGGGTTCTACTCCCGCTGTGAGTGTTGCATTGTGTCCTTGAGCAAGACACTTTACTCTACTTGCTCCAGTTCACTTAGCTGTAAATAAGTACCAGCATTGCTGGGGAGTTAACCTGCAATGGACAGGTGGTCCCATCCAGGGAGAGTCAATGCTCATACGTTTAAGGAATTTAAGGATGTGAAACACATCTGGTCCCATGGCATTAATAAGAAATGGTCTTGGATCACATAACGTCACATTATAAACCAGAAGTGACATTATAAACTGGAAGTGACATTATAAACTGGAAGTGCAGTGGCTCAGTGGTTAAGGTTTCTTGCTCGTTTGCGAAAGGTACCGGGATTGACTCCCATCATGAGCATTGCATTGTGTCTCTAAGCAAGACACTTTACTTGCTTCAGTCCACTCAGCTGTAAAATGAGTACCAGCACTGCTGGGGAGATAACCTGCGATGGACTGGCATCCTGTCCAGGGGGAGTCATGCGCTCTCATCTGCTTATGCCAAGGAAACTGAGGATAAGCTAGGCCCTATGGACCTAATAGCCCAGATGGATTTAACTTGATCTTTTTAACATTAGCAATAATTAACCCTTACTTTACCAACCAGAAGTTTTAAAATTGTCAGCCAAATTTTCGTAACTTTTTTTTGTCATATGAATTTTTGACAACTTTCCTTTCATTTTCTTTCATTACAAGTTTGGTTTTACATGAAGCTAAGATATTGATCTTTTGAATAATGAAAGCAAACTTACAAAAAATGGACAAATATTTGCAAATCAAGCAATTATCAACAAATGTGCCAATCTTTGCACAAGTATAATTTCTTATGAATACTGAAAACAGAGTTTTGTGTTACATATTTAGACTCTTTATGAAATTTCCTTTTCATTGATGCTAATCTACGATTTTTAGCTGGAAGGGAAAGATGGGAAAACACGAAAAATAATTTAAGCCAATTGACCCCTAAAAACCTCACCAGAGGCTTGAACCTGGTGCGCTCATGTGCTAGTACGCGTTGATCACCGCTACACTATGTAGTCATTATTTACCCAAAGGTGAAATTTAATTAATATAGTTCTTAGTCCAAATAAAGGGGATATGCCTTTGTTTATATATCAAATGAAAAGAAATTTCAAACAGCTTCGAATGGCAGTTCAACCAAGCATGGACATTGTATGGTTTTGGTACATGATTTTTTTGAAGAAAAAAATGGCAAAAGTTCATGATATTTTAAAGAAATTTTCCCAGAAAAAAAGATTGCAGATAGGTATACTAAAAATTTGACCAGAAATTAATACTATTATGTCTTAGGACTTACGTGTTTGATTTTGAAGCAAAAATGTGATTTTGAATTTTGGTAAGTTAAAAAATATGTATTCAATTTTTACTTAATTTTACCCATTTTCAAGATACTTTTTCTCAAAAATCTTTAATATAATTTCCATCAAAAAGTCTAATTTCCTGAATTTCTGAGCTCTTTCAAATAATACCAGGATTACGTTTATATCACATTAGGCTACCCAAATAATTTTTTGAAAAAGGTGGGTTGAAAAGGGTGGTTTAAAAACGGCGATATTATCGCCACATGGTAGAGTAAGGGTTAAGAAAGAGTGTGAAATATTACTTTTCTAAAGCAGAATTTCTACGCCAGTCATTTCATTTGCAGAGCGTTTATACTTACGTGATAGATACATTGGACCACTGAACTAATCCTATACACATTCAGATCTTGTGCTTTCTTTGTCATATTTTATCAATATCTGCCTTTTCTCCAATGTTGTCATTTGATTGGTATGTTAGTTTATTCCTGTCCTGATGGTTATTACACAGGTGTTCCTTATGTTAGTACTGTTAGTACTACTAATATATATATATATATATATATATGTAATACACAAGGTGGGACACTTCTCCAGCAATCCTGCGCCCAGAACTCTTCTGACCTATAGGATCGTTACTTTATGATGTCATTGCTGTTTGAACCTGTATCAAGTGGGCATCCTATTGGTCAAAAGAGGTGTGGGTGCAGGACTGCTGGAGAAGTGTCCTACCTTGTGTATTATATTTATTTGTGTAGGGAAAGCAGTATAGTACTAACGTTACAAAACACCTGTGGGTGGTAGCAAGTGGCAGTAGGTGTGGTTTGGTTAAACATTTCTTTTACTTGCAGTATACTAGTGGGAATGGCGGAACAAGCCCAAAAACAACTTACGGTCTCCGAAAAGAAATACAGGAGATCAACTGGAAACGGAAAACTGAGCAGGTAGGACCTTGTTATTTCCTCACCCTAACCCCACCCCTACTACACCCTAACCCCACCCTACTACACCCTAACCCCACCCCTACTACACCCTAACCCCACCCCTACTACACCCTAACCCCACCCTACTACACCCTAACCCCACCCCTACTACACCCTAACCCCACCCATACTACCCTAACACCCTAACCCCCCCCTACTACACCCTAACCCCACCCCTACTACACCCTAACCCCTACACCCCTAACCTAACCCCACCCCTACTACACCCTAACCCACCCCTACTACACCCTAACCCCACCCCTACTACACACCTAACCCCACCCCTACTACACCCTAACCCCACCCCTACTACACCCTAACCCCACCCCTACTACACCTAACCCCACCCCTACTACACCCTAACCCCACCCCTACACCCTAACCCCTACTACACCCTAACCCCCCTACTACACCCTAACCCCCCCTACTACACCCTAACCTCTCCCTCACCTGATCCCACCATGATCACATGAGAGAAATTTTACAAATCTGTTGGGGAACAATTATAAAATACATTAGATGGATGTCCCATATTTCTCTATATGTTAATCACTTTTAGGGAAGGCTTGGATTGTTCTGGTCTTTTTTGTAAAAAAAAAAAAGACCCAGAACAATCCTCTTGTCATTGGTCTCTTGTTATTGGTCTCTTGTCATTGGTCTCTTGTCATTGGTCTCTTGTCATTGGTCTCTTGTCATTGGTCTCTTGTCATTGTTCTCTTGTCATTGGTCTCTTGTCTTGGTCTCATGTTATTTTGGAGTTCTTTTGACTCATTTGCAAAAGAATGTTAGTGGATTCATTTAGATGAGCTGGTTAGCAGATTGTTGTAATTGCATAAGTAGATGAACTCTTGCTAGTAGATTAATGCAATAAGATTGTCAGTAGATGTCCTCATAATAGGCTGTATAATGGGTACATTTTTACAAAATTATATTGCATTTACTTTAGGGTTCATAAATTTATAAAAGCTTTTTAATATAAGAAAATGTCATTAACCAAACAGTTTAACCTACATGTGTTAACCAAACAATTTAATGTACGTGTCACATAAGCTTCTTAATAGAAGAAAATGTCATTAACCGAACAGTTTAACCTACATGTGTTAACCAAACAGTTTAATGTACGTGTCACATAAGCTTCTTAATATAAGAAAATGTCATTAACCGAACAGTTTAACCTACATGTGTTAACCAAACAATTTAATGTACGTGTCACATAAGCTTCTTAATATAAGAAAATGTCATTAACCAAACAGTTTAACCTACATGTGTTAACCAAACAGTTTAATGTATGTGTCACATAAGCTTCTTAATAGAAGAAAATGTCATTAACCGAACAGTTTAACCTACATGTGTTAACCAAACAGTTTAATGTACGTGTCACATAAGCTTCTTAATATAAGAAAATGTCATTAACCAAACAGTTTAACCTACATGTGTTAGCCAAACAGTTTAATGTATGTGTCACATAAGCTTCTTAATAGAAGAAAATGTCATTAACCGAACAGTTTAACCTACATGTGTTAACCAAACAGTTTAATGTACGTGTCATAAGCTTCTTAATATAAGAAAATGTCATTAACCAAACAGTTTAACCTACATGTGTTAGCCAAACAGTTTAATGTATGTGTCACATAAGCTTCTTAATAGAAGAAAATGTCATTAACCGAACAGTTTAACCTACATGTGTTAACCAAACAGTTTAATGTACGTGTCACATAAGCTTCTTAATATAATAAAATGTCATTAACCAAACAGTTTAACCTACATGTGTTAACCAAACAATTTAATGTACGTGTCACATAAGCTTCTTAATATAATAAAATGTCATTAACGAACAGTTTAACCTACATGTTTTAACCAAACAGTTTAATGTACGTGTCACATAAGCTTCTTAATATAAGAAAATGTCATTAACCAAACAGTTTAACCTACATGTGTTAACCAAACAGTTTAATGTACGTGTCACATAAGCTTCTTAATATAAGAAAATGTCATTAACCGAACAGTTTAACCTACATGTGTTAACCAAACAGTTTAATGTACGTGTCACATAAGCTTCTTAATAGAAGAAAATGTCATTAACCGAACAGTTTAACCTACATGTGTTAACCAAACAGTTTAATGTACGTGTCACATAAGCTTCTTAATAGAAGAAAATGTCATTAACTAAACAGTTTAACCTACATGTGTTAACCAAACAGTTTAATGTACGTGTCACATAAGCTTCTTAATATAATAAAATGTCATTAACCGAACAGTTTAACCTACATGTGTTAACCAAACAGTTTAATGTACGTGTCACATAAGCTTCTTAATAGAAGAAAATGTCATTAACCAAACAGTTTAACCTACATGTGTTAACCAAACAGTTTAATGTACGTGTCACATAAGCTTCTTAATATAATAAAATGTCATTAACCGAACAGTTTAACCTACATGTGTTAACCAAACAGTTTAATGTATGTGTCACATAAGCTTCTTAATATAATAAAATGTCATTAACCTGAACAGTTTAACCTACATGTGTTAACCAAACAGTTTAATGTATGTGTCACATAAGCTTCTTAATATAATAAAATGTCATTAACCGAACAGTTTAACCTACATGTGTTAACCAAACAGTTTAATGTACGTGTCACATAAGCTTCTTAATATAATAAAATGTCATTAACCGAACAGTTTAACCTACATGTGTTAACCAAACAGTTTAATGCACGTGTCACATAAGCTTCTTAATAGAAGAAAATGTCATTAACCAAACAGTTTAACCTACATGTGTTAACCAAACAGTTTAATGTACGTGTCACATAAGCTTCTTAATAGAATAAAATGTCATTAACCGAACAGTTTAACCTACATGTGTTAACCAAACAGTTTAATGTATGTGTCACATAAGCTTCTTAATATAATAAAATGTCATTAACCGAACAGTTTAACCTACATGTGTTAACCAAACAGTTTAATGTACGTGTCACATAAGCTTCTTAATAGAAGAAAATGTCATTAACCAAACAGTTTAACCCACATGTGTTTGGATTATTTTGTGGTAGTCCTCCATACTGATTATTTGTCTTTACAGACGGTAGCTGGAGCAACGCTACACGATCTACAGGAGAGGTGAGATTTCTCATGGTTTCTTTGAGATTGGTTGCTGGGTGTTCCAGTGGGGTGTAGCCAGTATTACAATTTTTTGTTGTGTGTTTTGGAAAAAGGGGTGCACAGTCTCACTTGGGGAAATAACCTCACTCAGGGGGCAAAAGTATGTTATCAGCCAGGGGTCAAATTTTCCACTGTTCTGCTTATTCTGAGAACAGTGGTTTTTTTAATACAGGAACAGTGAATTTTTAAACATCACTATTCTGTTGGAACAGTGTTCTTTAACAGGCATGTGGCATCAATGATAAATAACTTGATTTCTGCTTAAAAAAAAAGATTATCATCAAATTATTTCCATTAAGAAAACCTTTTCCCACCTTGTATGCAATTGTCAGCACAATTAATCATGAATACACATATGCAAGGCTGCTTGCATGTGTGCGACTGTATGCAACTGGATGCTACATCATGTAAATATTAATGACCGACGTACAGTACATATTTGCACATGTTATCAACGAGTCAAGTAGTTGTAAATTTGCCCATTTTGAAGAATGGAATTTGTCCTGTTATCAGCAAAAAAGTTGGGACAGTGAAATCTGATCTGGAAGAGTATTGTTTGAGAAAGTACTGTTCCATGGAACTGGCAACAAATTTAAATTTGGACCCCTGCCAGCATTGGTGATCAACAGTTTTCTAAATGTGCCATTGAGAATTTACCTCTCTGATTAAAGAAATAAGCCACACCCACCATAGCAACACAGTAACTAGGTGGGGCAACCAAACCTCAAACCCGCAATCATGCATGACACTCATGCATGATAATCATGCATGATGCATTGATATTTAGATGAAAATGTGGCCTGCCACAAGCTTTGATCCATTGTTGGCACTTCTTCGATCTTTAAAGTTTTTAGCAAAAGGAATAAGCAAAATCCCATTTTGCTAACCATTCTGAGTAATAGGAATCTGATTAACAAAACCTGTAGCCGGTCCGTAAGCACAATTTTGTTCAACATTTTATGGTTACTCAGTCTGTGTGTGCAGAAATTTGTTTTGCATTGACTGCATGAGAGCCCACCGCTAGCTAGCTATGCTGTACCAGTGCTGCATATGAATTTTTCCCCACTTAGTACTAGGCAAGTTCATGCGGTGATTGGTTGAAAAAGCTGTCAATCATCTAAGTCAGACAGGTAAATTGGGAAGGGACAAGACTCATCAGCTGGGAGATATTTCTTCTCTAGCTGCTCCACTAGGTACTTGGTGCTATTAAGATTAGTTGCTCCACTAGGTACTTGATGCTATTAAGATTATTAAGAGACAAGACTCATCAGCTGGGAGATTTTTCCTCTCAAGTTGCTCCACTAGGTACTTGGTGCTATTAAGATTATTAAGAGACAAGACTCATCAGCTGGGAGATTTTTCCTCTTCAGTTGCTCCACTAGGTACTTGGTGCTATTAAGATTAGTTGCTCCACTAGGTACTTGATGCTATTAAGATTAGTTGCTCCACTAGGTACTTGATGTTTTTAAGATTAGCTGCTCCACTAGGTACTTGATGCTATTAAGATTAGTTGCTCCACTAGGTACTTGATGCTATTAAGATTAGCTGCTCCACTAGGTACTTGATGCTATTAAGATTAGTTGCTCCACTAGGTACTTGATGCTATTAAGATTAGTTGCTCCACTAGGTTCTTGATGCTATTAAGATTATTTGTATTTGTATTATTTGTATTTATATGTTCTTGTATTTCTCTCAATCTCCCCTGTTTTCTTTCCTTCCTACCTCTAGAATGATCTAACCTCTCAGGCACAATTTGACCCTCGTTGTCGTAGTGCCGTTAAGCCCTCATCAAATAAACAAACAATCAAAAAGCAATATTCTCTTGTTACTCATCAATTAAACAATTCTGACATGATCAAGTATGAAAAGAGCCTCCATGCTTACTGTAGACATTGAATATATTTGTTGACTTTGAGCATACCACTGGTTTTCTCTCAATAAATAGTTTTGTTTTCTTAATTTCTTTGTTATAAAAAATTGTGAGACAGAATGAGATTGTCAAGTAATAGAGCAAGAACTGTTTGAGAACAATTTTCAATAGATAAAAAGTTATTTTCATTTTAAAAAAAATCATGTTTTTTTTTTTTGTTCTTTGTATATTATAGCTGGGTGAAACTTGTCACAAAAAATTACGAGATAGAACGAGCGTGTCAAGAAGTAGAACAAGAGCTAGACAAACTGAAGGAGAGGCAGGAGGCTCTGAAGAGTAAGAAAAAGTCAAAAAGGAGAAGAAACTCCTTGGAAGAAGATATTGAAGAAATTGATATGATTGAGAAGAAGAGGCAACGAGATGCGGAGGAGGAAGAAGAAAGATGGAAGGAGAAATCTAAACCTAAGAAGACTCACGTAGAGTTCAGGGAGGAGGATTATCCAGAGGAATTGCTGTAGGCTGATGACCATTTGACATGTTGGTGACCTTTAAAATATTTGGTGACATTGACATGTTTGCTAATCTTTGACATTTTTGGTTCGGTGAATGACCAATTGCTGTGGGAAAAGGGTATTGGTCGTTGAATGATTGCTTAATGGACGAGAAGGAATTGTGTTTGGAGAATTATCCAGCATAAAAATAACCAGTATTTATAACCAGTACCTATTCTGGAGCTGTTTGATGTAATAATATCGTTTAATTCTGCAAGTTTTATGAATTGCTCCTATTATGTCAGAACATTGAACATGTATTTAAGAGCGTAAGTGATGAATAGGTTCTATTCTAATCCATACAAGTTTTGATTTAATTGAAGTTTATCTTTTGCTCCAGTAGTTCATTTTGAGCACATATATCTCTGAAAAACATTGTGTATAGTCAAAACGAGTCTAGCTGATTAGAATCATCACTTGAAGAGTATCAATTTCATGGTCATTTTTGTTATCAAGTGCTTGCTTTGTGGAACCTGAACAGTGTCATCAGACCTTTTATGGTATAGTGACAAGTAGAAGTAACATTTCCCTTGTGGAATGTTAGAATGGTATGTATGTCCCACACTTACAGTTTCAAGAAGTATTGTAAGTTTTTTTAAGAGGGGGGGGGGGGGATTATTAGAGACGGCATGAGCATTTTCTGTATCAAGGAAATTATGTGTGAGGAGCCAATAAGTAATTTCCATTTTTGTAGTTTTATGATCAGAGTACAATTGTTATGGTTACAGCCAGGGAGATGTTAGCAGGATCGAGCCTTTAATTTTTAAATATAAATACTGGTCACATGCCAACCTGCATATTTTGCAAAAGGTTTGTCAGCAATTTTCATATGATTTGGAGGGAAACACATTCTTTCAAGGGGTAACTTTTATGTAAAATGTTTGGAATTGTGTTTTTTATGAAAATAGACAAGTGGAGGATCTGCCTCTTTCACACCACCCCCTCCTAACTCATTGACATTATTTTTGACCAAGTGATTCACTGTGTATGGATGCCATTTTTAGATGGGGAACAAAACTGAAGACAACGACACGTAGGACAAAGCACATCAAGAAAGCAGAGAATGCAGCATCCGTGACATGGTGGCATTTTGTGACAAAATTTCATTGTCCAAAAATCTGTGACATTTTGACAATTTTGTTACAAAATTAACATAAACAGATGTATTAAAATTTGTCTGACATTTTGTGATATGTTTTATCCACTACACTCACACTCATTGGTAGTTTGATGTTGCATTTTAGTGGTGGATTCCTTTTTTCATGAAACATATATAACCAAATGATCTTTTCTATGAGTATCACCGGTCGACTGGTCATTATGCGTGAATTTATGCCAATCAAAATGTGACAAAGGCAAAACTGATGTGGTATTCTATGCAAAAGGTGACAAACAATATGCGACATTTGAGACAATTATGCGAAAAATTTGAAATTTTGTGTGATGTGACATTTTGTGACAAGCCATTAATCATCACTCCATTCTCTGAGAAAGATGGTGTATCACAACTGATATGTTCAGAATGTTATATAAGAATTTTATATTCATTCTAAAGCATTGCTATATTGTATCTTGTAAAGGAATAAACACAAATGCAACCCGATTAATTAACTTGAAGTCAGGTACACCATATATAATAATACAAATGCAACCCGATTAATTAACTTGAAGTCAGGTACACCATATATGATAATACAAATGCAACCCGATTAATTAACTTGAAGTCAGGTACACCATATATAATAATACAAATGCAACCCGATTAATTAACTTGAAGTCAGGTACACCATATATGATAATACAAATGCAACCCGATTAATTAACTTGAAGTCAGGTACACCATATATGATAATACAAATGCAACCCGATTAATTAACTTGAAGTCAGGTACACCATATATGATAATACATATGCAACCAATGCGATTAATTAACTTGAAGTCAGGTACACCAGATATGATAATACAATGCAAGCCGATTACCTAACTTGAAGTCAGGTACACCATATATGATTAAATATCCAGCCTCTCTTATCCATAAATCTGACAACACCTTTTATGTATTTATGACATGCGACCCAATGCTCCTGGCCTTTAGTGAGAGGTTTAAACTTCAATCAAATGACATAATGTCAATATCTTTGAACACTAATAAGCCAATCAGATTAATTTCTTGATTGAAAGTGTAGCCTAATGCCCTACGACTCTAGTACTGGTGTGATCATTGGCGTAGGAAGTGAGAGGAGGGACAATGACTGGGCGGTTTAAATTCCAGTGTCAAGAATGTGAAATGTGGGAAGTGGCTTTATGAAGGAGGGGATTAAAATGATGAAACATTCAATCCTCCACTGAGGGATCCAGGAAGATTTTCGGGAAGGGGAAGGGGGGGGAGGGGGGGGTGGGGATCACAGCAAAATACGTCAGAAGAATTACAACGTGATGCTGGCAGATCTTTAAGCAGGTGTGTCATCATGATTTCCCGACAGGGAGATGAAGTTTTGACATGTCTTAATCTCGAGTCCCACAAAATGTTCTTTTTACTGCCCGACAAGCTTGATAACTTTTCCTGACATTGACTTTATACCCCCAATGGCACCACCCTAACCCCGTTAAACTCGTTGTCTGACATCACTTTTTGCATTATACTGGTCAATCACAGGATTGAGCCAATAGTGGAGATATGACAGACAGCAGCTCCACTCACGGGTGTAAAATTTGCATTTGCCCAACTTATCTATAAATGATATATACACATGTCTACAATTACACAAAACAGATCAGTTGTGAGCAGATACCACCACCACCTACACCAACACAACCACCGGTGGCGTCGCCAGAGATTTTGGCTTGCAGGAACAGTAGTCAACCGCCAAATGCGGCACTGTGTAACAGTGTGGGCCTGCTTAAGGGTTCCTGGCTGAGTCCAAGAGTGCATCCTTAGGAGGGGTATAGGGGAAAATTCCTCTTAAAGATGTTTTTGTATTTGATGCTCCAAAATGGCTGAAAATCTATATTAACATAGTCCTATATAAGATTTTAGGTTAAACCCACCTCCCTGATTTATCTCTCTGGTTTTGGCAATTTAGAAAATAATCAAATTTCCATGCCAAGTGTTTGGACTCCTCCTCCATCCTTCCTCCCATCCCATATTGCAACAGCACTGCTCGGCATGATGCTGACAAGATGATTCTCGGGGTACCAATCTGAATCCGGCAAAGATAGAAAAATAAAATGTCTGATACACTAGCATAGTGCCTCGTAAATGTTCGGGGATTAGGAATTTTGACAAATGTCACTTGAACCTTGAAAAAGTGGGGGATGCAAGGGACGTTGATAATGTTATTTCTGATTCTGAAGTAACTTGGTGGGGGAGGGCTGATTGGTCGGATGAACTATTTTTATAAGAGATTTATGGCAATCCTGTTGTCTCCACTTGATCGACTAGGCATGATACTGAAACTGGGACCTGCGTATATATGAAAGATACCCTACCCACACATGTTTAAAATCATGAGCTCCGATGACAAAGGCCATTTTGGGAGATCGAAAAACAAGAAATTTTCAGAGCTTCTGTGGGAATTGAATTTATGGTCCCCCTCGATCCCTATTAAGACCTCGCCCAGAGGTGTAAATCCATTTTAAAAAGTAGGGGGATGATTTATAATTTAGGATTAATTTATGTGTGCCGAGGGTGGCACTTCGAGCGTGAATCGCTTGATTTACGGAATGGGATCCAAAATTGATATTTTGAGGGCAAGAAAATACATCCCAGCACAAAGAAAGGTGTTTTTTCAAAGGGCAAAATAAAAGTCTTGATTCCTGGTAAACGTGATCTATAATACCACAATATATAACAATGTGGGAATAGAAATCTTTTATTCTTAACATTTCTGTGGATATACATGTAGGTCTATGATCCCTTTTTGGTTCCGATGCCATCAGCATTGAGACCTATCCAGTCCGTGTCATGTATGTGGGTGGGTGTTATGCCTAGCTTGTGAGCACTATATCTCAAGAACAGTACATTGGATTCATGTCATATGTAGTACACAGGTAGCTTATGTTCCGAAGATGTGCCTTGTTGTTTTTGGTGATGATTGCATGCATATTAATGTGATTTTGCTAAATATAGCTCGTAAGCACAAATCTCCAGAATGACATGTGTTTATGTCATATATGGTACATAGGAGTAGGTGGGGCTTAATGAAAAATCTTAAAATGTTCATGTTTTACCAACTGCATGTCTGTTTTGATTCATACTTGGTATGTTTATGTTGTTAGCTAGTGTATACATATTGATGGTATAGAATAGTTGAATATCATAAATATACATGTACATAGTGTAGTGGGGCTAAATATGGTTTTGCTGAAAAGAGCTTCTTTTAAATACAGTAACTCAAGGACAATACATTGGGATACATGTCATATGTAGTATACAGATAACCCATTATATGTTTGTGTGCCCTATGGTTCTGGTGGTGATGTCATGGGTATTGCTGTGGAGGGAGAAGGGGGGGGGGGTGGGGAAGATTAATATCAAATTTTAAAATCTTGAGAAAGTATACTTGCAAGTTATTTGTCAGTTATGTGAATTATTGTGTACATGCTTCCCGGGACATGCTTATGTTCTTAACAGGCTCCATCACTAATATGCATGCCTTGATGTGAAAATACTCCAAAAAACTTGTAAACACATTGTACACCTTTTTCCTTGGCTGAGTTATGGCCCGTATATGTGACTGATTGGAATTGGTAGTGATGTCATGTAGGTGAGGCTGTGTGTGAAATTCTTAAAATAGTACAGGCATTATTTTATTGATGTTCATAGTGGGCGTGGCTTATGAATATATATTATTTAGCCTATTTCATTATATACATTTTTTTTAAACTCTACCATTTATTTAACTTTTCTCTCATTCAAACATAAATGCATTTCTTTTCTGACATACACAGCAATTTTTCAAAACTAAGCTAAAAGCTAAATCCATCCAAGCCATCAGGCTAATTGAGCCAGTGCTTATCCTCGGTTTCCATGGCGCAAGCGGATGAGAGTACATGACTCCCCCTGGACGGGACACCAGTCCATTGCAGATTAACTCCCCAGCAGTGCTGGTACTCATTTTACAGCTGAGTGGACTGATTTTTGTAAAACATGAAATATAAACATATATTACAAAAACATATAGAAACATTAATTGAGAGCAACTCAATCTCAATGATACATTTGGATTTGTGGAATTCATAAACGAGTATTCATAACATTTCAAACTATACAATAACCACCATAACAAAGTATAGTGAAATATCGAGAGCATAATGTGTATCATTTGAAATAGTTATAAGAATTTAGCATTAGCTTTATTTAAAATTCTTACAATTGATAAATGTGCAACTGTATGAATGTTTTGCATCATACAAGTTTTGTCAACTTGAAATCATGACAGATTGAAATCATGAGCCTGTTTTTGCAGTCATGAAGCCCTTCCCACTTGAGAAAATTATTTTCAAATCCTCCTCGTGCCCCATCTCTATCGTAGTTCCTGTATTAAATACAATATCGAAAACAGTGTAAATATAATACTTTATACTTACACATTTTTTACATTTACAAACATTTCTCTAAAGATTGATATCCATAAGAAAATAAATATGGACTTAAGATTTATTCAACAAGTCTGCTCTTTATTGCATGAAAACTAGATGTTACTGCAACATAACAGAATGAAACGGGCAGCTTATAATTCACAAAGAAAAGTTAGAGGTCTTAATACAATTATTTAGCATAGCATAGCAAAGCAAGGTTTAACATCCCAAAAGCATCCAGTGCATGGATATTATATCAAGACGACCACAGCCTTTGATAACTAGTTGTGAACTCACTGGTTGCAGACCCACCGGTATTTGTCCATGTTTTGTGATTTTTAAGCATACAAGTGAGCAAACTAAAAGTTCAAATTTCTAAAGAATTCTTTTTTCTGAGGCATTATCTTGAATGGGTATCATATGAACTGGAAGATCAGACTGGAACTATATACGAGCTTTTAGAAAATTAGTTTATACGCTTTAGGCAATAAAACTGTTTAAAAACATGGCTCAATAACTGAAAAGAGCAATAAATCGCTTAGGACATATAATCCCGACTGAGTTAAATTGAACTGAATTAGCATTTGGTTAAAAGTTTTTGTCATTCCCATGATATCTATAACATCAAACATTCAACTCTGGATTTATGGATGGGGATGTACAGAAATAGTTTTATTGGAGGGGGAATCTCACTGTCCCCAGCTTGTTTCCTATGCTTCTGAATACCAACCAGCCAACGTAAATCATCACTTAGTTTTTAAGTACCATTGGCCCAAAAACTAAGAGGGAGGTGGGGTGATAGTATGGATCATCCTTGTCAAAAAGTGTGGGGTTATATACACCATCCCCCTCCTCTCCCCTCTTCCTCCAGGATTTACGTCCATTGCAGTCCTCGCCACTATCAGGACATCGTCTGTCATTTGAGGGCATCAAACAAAATTTATTCAGCAAAACTTCCAGGAGCTTCTCCCCTGGACCCCTATCAGGGCTTTGCTCCCTGAACCCCTATCAGGGCTTCGTCCATGAACTCCACAATGTTACCCAAATTTTCTCAAAAGTGAACTAAATTACACTTCGGCCCTCCCCCACCACATCCCTCTCCCACATTTGTAACTTGAGGGACCAAAGCCCCCGTTTTTTATATGCGGGAACTGCTGTTCTACAACGCTGCATTTGGCACTTGGAGTACTGTGCATGCCGCGCCTCTGGCAGGCCAAAATCTAAGAGGTGTTTTCCTAATTGTGTGATTATAGACAACATGTATGCGATTTTCTAACTGGCACCAACCTTTAATGGAAAATTAATTTGCTAATGCCATTTTCCACTTGTAATTGAGAATATTTGGAAGTTCCCTTTAAAAAAAGCTATGAACGAAAGTAGTGGGAGGGGGAAGACTGAAGTACGAAGTACACTTCAGCCCCCACACACATTTGCGGTTTAAAGCTCCAGCCCCCGTTTCTTATTATGCATATGAGCGGGCACATTTTGTCATACAGCACCGCGTTTGGCGCGTCAGTACTGTACGTGCCTCATGCCAAAATCTTGTGACGCCAATAAGGGGTGGGGAAGGTCTGTTCCTATGTGTTCTATGATATGTGATTATAGACACATATGTTTGTAGATAAGTCGGGCGAGTTTGTCTTGCAGCCCTCTCCCCAGCGCTCAATGTCAAGTTACTCCGCTGCTTAGTACCCTCTGCACCAGGGGGTATCTAGTTTTTTTAATTTGGCGGGGTGGGGGGAAGTGGCGTAGCCAGCAATACAAAAATGAGGGGTCTGAGAAGAGACACCAGATATAAGGTAGGTATATATTAACAAATCGCCCCACCTTTAAGATTACAATGCCCTTCTTTCTATATGTTATTCTTTGTATATATTTCTTGCCATTGAGAAGACGGGTGCCTTCTCGGTAGTAAATCTGACGGAATAGATTATATTTGAATTCCAACACAATTAATTCATGACCCACACTCGTAGAGTATTTTATGATTAGCTTGAATTCCAAATCAGTTACGAATTTCAATTGGTAATTTCGAATTCCAAAACACGTGAAAATAGTAGAATGGTTTTTTCTCTCTTAAAAATTGTGTCCAATTAGCGTTTACTTTCTGCGCATGTGACATGATATACATTAATATTTCCACAGAAAATAAAGGAAAAACCTTCCACATGTTAGCAATCTCTGGACATTTAAAAAACATTGAGGGTTTTCGAATCATTTACAAAGCGGATGTAGAAAATGATTTTTAATTGAATTTACCAGGTACTGAGAACAATATAACTTTTATAACGAAATTATACTTTGAAACCCTGTAGTCTATGTATTTGTTCAACAGTCTGTTAAAATCTCTCATATCCTTACAATTTCGCTTTTGATTGTATATTAATTTTTCTTTGCTACGTGTTGAGAATATCAATACATCGAATTTTGGAGATGATTATCAATACAATCATGTCCTCATTAATGGAAGGGGTGTAGGCACAGTGGTACCCATGCCGCTGTAGTCTAAACTGTCCAACCAGGAAACTGTAAGACACTTCCTTGGTCCAATCATGAAGTCAGGCTCTGAAACTCTTTAGTGACCAGTTTCTCCAAAGTTCCAAACTATATTTTACCAATTGAAGAATATAATTCACACACTATCTTGATGGTATATTACATGCAGTGAAATCCAGATAAAATTAAAGCATTTTTAGAGCTTATCAAAGATAGAAACAACTGACGACTCGGAATGATTTTCTATGGTACACCATGCCCATAACTCGTTACAACTTTATTTTTTCATAACTGACGTGAAAGGAATACAAACAGTCATTATAAGATATATATTTAAAACAAGGCAGAGGTTTAAAGATGGATATAGTTTTATTTCAAAAATACTAGAATACTAACATGAAAATTACAAATTCACAATTTGAGAGGCACGCAGGAGGCTTATCAAAAATAAAAACAACTGACGACTCGGAAGGATTTTCTATGGCACACCATACATAATAACATGTTATTATTGCAACTTCGGTTTTATTCCAAATCTCGGACGGGAAAGTAGCCTACGTACATGACAAACAGACACGGGACAGCCTCATTATTTATTTTGTTTAAACATATTTAAAAAATGAGGGTTTAAGATGACTATGATTTTATTTCTAAATTGCATAACTAACTAGACGTGTACAATTTTCTAGAAGAATAAATTTCAATTGATTAAGGGACACATGCACATGATAGAATACCAGCTCCAAGTTCACATGGTTCTACCTTCATTATTTTATGCATACAAGCTACAATTACTGAGAGATGGGAACCTGTGCATATTAAACGTTTGATTTGATGTAAGTGGTAAAAGTTCTACATTGAATTGTGAAATGTCTTAGCAAAAAGTAAGAATTCTAACTGTCTAAAGGGATAGTTAACGGACCGCTTCAACTTGTTTCCTTGTGGATGCACCTAAGAAGTTCTTCAGTCCTTCCTTCTATGCCATTTTCTCTTACGAGAAGTAGCCCACCTGTAGAAGATTCCTGGTGTCGTATATATTCTGTAAACAATATTAGCGATAGCGACAGGCATTTTTGTCATTTTCATCCTTTTAAAAACATAAGAACTTTTTTTATGGTTTACATTTATTCAACTTTGACAACTCCTTGGTTGGATACACATAAAACATGATTCTTAGAGCATTATTTCCAAAGACTGGTCTTGTCGTACACCCGGGTGGAGGGGTGTGCAGCCCATCAACCGAAAAACATACCAGCAGTATAACATATTTTTTGGTAACTGCAGTATGAAAGAAGTCAATTTTGTTACCTGCAGTATGAGCATTTAACGAAATTGTAAAAATGGACCAGCAGTACAAAATTAGCACAGTAAAACCTCATTTTTGGGGACCTGCACTACCAAAATTATGAAAAAAGACATTTTTTTTACTAAAAAAAGAAAAGAAATGTTTTAGTACAATTATTTTTTTAAATAGTAAAAAAATACACCTGCACTACGAAAATGGTGCGAAAAAGGATGCTCGGGTGGCACATATGCATATACCTCACGTATGTAACTGCCCCCTTCCTCTCCCGCGGGCTCGTACACTGGATTTAAGGTCATAAGCGGAGACGACTGCTCCTGAAAATGATTTGTGAAAGAATAGTCTACTTGCGGTTTCTCCTCTTTTAACAATCAGATCAAGAATTGAAAAGGAAAAAACGAATAACCATCCAATCAACTGCAAGTATCGTTCCCCATATTGCAGTATTGTTGACCCTTGATCATCCTGTCAGCTCCCATATTTCTGATCTTTGTATAGGATACTAGATTTCCAGCGGTGTAACTTCAAGTATTTTCACAGCTCACAGCTCACTTGCTTCGTTTCAAGCGATGAGATGAATATTCATGTCTACAACAGCTGCAAGTCTTTGCGTATAAGTTTCATTTAAATATTATATTGCTGATTAACAGTAAAACATGCACAGTAAGAAGAATAATAATGAATGAAAGAGACTTTTAGCTGTATTGGAAATTTGAGTCATCCTTTAAAGCATGCGCGATATTTGCCGACTAAAAGTAGGGGTGAAAAATCAAAAGGGGAAGGGAAGGGGGAAAAAATCACAAAACTCACGCTTAGATGCAAAAAATCACCATGCAAAAGCCTGATTCAAATTGGGAAAATGATGGGGCAAGTTCTCCCTTTGCCCCCTCAAATCCCGCATATGCTTTAAATGAAGAAAATTTCAGGAAAATAAAAGAAATTTCTCGAAAATTAATGACAATTTTCCCTAAATGAAGATAAATTCCCCAAAATGAAGACAATTGCCTGAAAATAAAGATTTTACAAAAATTGAAGAAAATTTAGCAAAAATTGATGCAAATTTCCGAAAATGAAGGAGATTTCACAAAAACTGACGAAAATTTCACTCAAATTGAAGCAAATTTCACGAGAATTGATGCAAATTTTCCCAAAATGAAAACAAATTCCCCAAAATGAAAGATATTTCACTCAAATTGATACTAATTTTACGAAAATTAAAACAAATTTTACGAAAATGAAGACAACTTCCGAAAATTGAAAAAAAATTCATGAGAATTGATGCAAATTTCACGACAATGAAGAAGATATCCCGAAAATAAAAAAAATTCACCAAAAATTGAAGCAAGTTTGAGAAAACTGAAAATAAATTCCCAAAAATGAAGAAAACTTTTTGAAAATGAAAGAAAGTTCCCGAAAATTGAAGCAAACTTCGTGAAAACTGAAAATAAGTTCCAAAAAATGAAGAAAACGTTTCGAAAATCTCGAAAATTGAAGATTTCCAGAAGAAAAGATGCCATGATGGAATCTGTCTCTTCAAAATAAATTGGTTAGATCTTCATTGGGAAACAAACCGAAATACATCACGTTGATTTGATTGACAACTGTTTGATATATTTCTTTCGAGTTGGATAATTCCAATGTACTTTTTTCAGCAGTCTTGTTTCTGAACTAAATTGGGGTTAACGACATTAAAAGTGATAATTGCTTTCCATTGCTTTCATATTTCAACAGAAAACAACGAAACCTGTATTCAAAAAGACAAAATGGCTTCAGGAATGAGCACAATTAAAGACAGAGAGGCTCCCAGTTGCGGCGCTACGTGGGCATATGATGAATATGGGGCATGGGGGAACTTTGCAATGATGTGACATATTTTGCTTCATTTATTGGCCATTACTTCGCCATAAGACAAAACTACCCTCTCTTGTCCCCATGATCAAATTCCACCAGTAGGCTAGGTAACGTCGGGAACGTAGCTGGGGTGGGGTTAGGGGGAGGGGGAAGCAGGCGCGTAGCCAGGATTTTTTTTAAGGGGGGGCCTAGACCATCAGCCCTTGGTGAAGTTTGCCCTATTGTAACTGCGCTACGTACGCACCACTATGGGTTGGCGTGTAACGTATATGAAGGAAATTTTTGAAAAACGCCCCCTAGACTTGCAGGAACTGCCCCCCAAAATGGGAGAAAGTGACAATATATTCTTCAATTTTAGTTAGTTTCCCCTAAAGAAGGTTCCTTTACCCTCTCCAATGACGAAATGATCGATTTAAGTCCCCTTGTTCTCGCATTTTTCCTTAGAAATAAAAAACAAAACTCAATAACAAAGGAAGTGATTTTTTTATCTTTCAGAAAAGTGTGCATGAAAGTCTGGGGGTATTTACCCCAAGGTTCTCCTGTAACTACGCTACGCGCAAGCGCGTACCCAGGATTTTTTTTTATCGGGGGGTAGGCCTGGACCATCGACCCATTTTCAGAGAGAAAATTAGTTCCTGTTTTATAGTATATACCGGTATTCCTTCTTTTAAAGGTATTTCCGTAGTGAGTGAAAACTTTTTTTTTTTGCAAAGGGAGGGGGGGCCTAGGCCCCCAGGCCCCCCCTCTGGCTACGCGCTTGGGGGGAAGGGAGAGTGGTATAAGCGAATTTTCTTCAATTTCGGAAAATGTTCTTTAAATTTCGAGAAATTTTCTATTGTCTTTGGTTTCCGGCAAGTGTTGCAAAATTTTCCTTTCATTTTACCTGATCAACTTTTTTATAATTTTACCTAATCTTTTTTTTATAATTTGGCCTAATCTTTCAAATTTATGTTAGTAATATTTCCCCCGGGAAGAATGCATTAAAGCGGAAAGGTAAAATCTTTTCAGATAATCCCCTCCCCCCCCCCCCCTCCCCCTTCGCCCCTCTGCCGCTTCAACTTTCGATATCTCGATCTGGTTCAAGTTAACTTCGTGTGGAAACGAGTGTAATGTTGTTTCGTTGGGGAATCGTCCGAATGTGTCCCCCAAATCGTTAGGTCTAGCTACGTGCCTGGGCGACGTATGCCCATATACGATGACGTCAGTAGCGATACTGGGCCTGATGTCAGATTGTTGGATTCACCTGTTTATTTGGACAACTCCCTGGGGTAGCACGGAACTAATCATTAACCTATAATGAAAGATTCGAGTTCGGGGTCCTTATACCAAAACGCGGAGGTTTTGGCACTTTTTTTTTTTAGTCTGATGTGAAGAGGTGTTGACACTCTCACCAAATTATGGTGTGGGTCGACGATAAAATAGCTCCCCTTAAAATTTTCTGAAACTTATCTCCTCAAGTTTGGATATGCATAGTCAAGACCTATCCATTTTCTATACCACTCCTGCCAGCAACTTCTCAACTTCCTCTTCAATGAAATGGGACCTCTCGAATTTATGATTTCTATTAGCCTTTTACTGGCCTGGGAGTGGAGGATGGGGGTGGGGGTGTCTCATTTTGATCAAATCCCGTCTATGGCTAAATTGATTTGAAATTTACTAAAAACAGAAAAAACACGAAGAAAGTATTAAAAAATAATTAAAGACGGTTAAAAATTTGCTATTGTATAACTTTTTGAACATTTTGTACAATTATGCAATTTTTGTGTTGCTCTTCTGATGTCTGAACGGGACATAAGTCTTTATTTTCTTATGTAAGTTCATCGTTCTTTAACCCTATACGTATGCCATTATTTCTCTTTCAAAATGGGAAGATAATTCTAATGAAGAAGATTTGATCTTCACCATATACCCCCAACCAATCTCAAGCAAGCATTTTGAACATTTTCAAGGTCTGATATTAAGGGGCGAAATATAAGGAAAAACAAAAGCATTTTAAGGTGTTTAATTTTTCATACATCACATTTTTAAAGTTCATTAAGTTAAAACGGGAGATCTTCAAACTGTTATTACATATAATTTGAAAACTACACATGCTATTATCAGATTATCAAAATTCAAAGTCACTAGTAACAGATTATCAGATCACGTATATACCAAGAAAATAACCGTGCCGATCTTACTTCAAGTTACTGTTTCATTTATGAACATAAACTTACCAAAATGCCAAAGCAGCACATATATGAATTGCCCATGGGATTTCAGGCATAGAATAAGTCGCCGACAAGGGATGTCACTGGTAAATTCACTTTTGATAAGGGAGGGCAGGGAGGGAGGGGTATACATTTAAAAATTCAAACCCCTATGAACGATTGAAGCTGCTTATTGTTATAATGTCCTGTAACTTATAACAATCATAGACGGCTCAGTAAGGCTAGGCCCCTATTTCCCCATTTGTAGAAATACATCTCATTTATTGAGTGATCAGGGGGCTTAATTTCCGCAATAATTTTCAGTGTATGAATATGTTTTATCCTTCTCAATACGGATTCCTCAAAAATGTAATCTTTGAAAGCGCAATCGAACAGCAAATAACAGAACACGTCGACACGTCCTGCCATATTATTCATATCTTATTTGCTGCGAACATATAAAATTACGTGATTTCAAACTTTTTTCAGGTCCCGTAAATTATTCCATAACTTGCAAATCCGGTTGGAGAAAAAAAAATTGCGAATGAATAAATATTATATTGCGTAAAGTTAAATATATATAAATATTGTGTATTGAATTTCATAAATATATTTTCTTCATAATGTCAAGGTCCGAAAAATGAAGTTCTGAAAGTCATATGGGACCACAATGATGTAACAACAACGTAGTATTGGGGGAAAGTCAAGGGAAATTCCAAAGTTCATTCTAACCAATCAGAGTGTTTCATTGGGAGAACGTGAGCTAATTTTGTCGTTCACGGTCAAGCCCAGACATACAGTAGCCTAGGCTACACAGCTAGCTGTGATATGATAGTCAGACAGTATGATTTTCCAACAGGTGAACAACAACTGAGGCTATGATTTTCCAAAAGGCAGTTAAGTGAACAACAACCGAGTAGGCCCTGGTTGGCTTAAACAAGTTAAAAATAGGCTGTGGGTTTTTACTCTGCTGTAACACTGTGAGGTTTTTTTGCTCTGAATTTGGAAGAGAATTCTTCAACTTTTAGCAGAATATGAGACAGGAAAGATGACATCAACAAATGGAAATCAGCAAGATGTGAATTTCAGACAAGGTTTGATAACGACAGTTCTTCAACTTTCTTTCGTTCATTATACTGTAGGCCTACATGTAACAGTTAAATAGGCCTATACTAGAAGCATTAGGGCCTAGGCCTACTAACGTTAGTACACTAACATTAAGGCATTAGTTAGTAGCTAGGCCTACAATAACTAGGCCTACAAAGGCTACACCTTCATCAGCTTCACTTCTCAAAGTTTGCTGATTTTAGGTACAGGAAACCGTTCATTGAGAAAGAAAAAAAACACGCTGAAGCAAAAGTCATTGAGATGACATAATTGAGATGACATAATTGCGATGACATAATTGCGATGACATAATTGCGATGACATAATTGCGATGACATAATTGCGATGACATAATTGCGATGACATAATTGCGATGACATAATTGCGATGACATAATTGCGATGACATAATTGCGATGACATAATTGCGATGACATAATTGCGATGACATAATTGCGATGACATAATTGCAGTGCTGCTTCTTCATGACGTTATCGCAATGTTTCTTATAGCTTGCAGCAAATTGTAGGACGGATAGATTGTCTTGACGGTCATTTGGTAAAAAATTCATCGTTTGTACATCTAATCAGAGAAAAACTAACAAATACCGTGGCTTATACACGAAGAAGGGAGTCTCCAGCGAATGTGAGTAAAGTAAAAAAGTTTAATTAAGATTCGCGAGTGGTCAAAAAAAAGGAATTTTTTTGTACGGTTCGATAGTCGCGTTAGAAAGAGTCCTACCTTTCTTTATATATATATAGTAAGCATATAGGTTGCCATAACGTTAGGAACACCTGTGTTTGTTTCCGCGTGTTTCTAACACGCACAGAAATGCATCTTTACGAATGTTTACGATTGATTGCGCAGGCGCATTTTAAATGTCTGGCAGCTTACATTGAAAAGACTCTGTAATGAGTGTGGATTATGCTTGAATGCTTTTTACTGGTACGCACGGAGAAAATAAACGTGAGCAACACGTACAAAAGTAGATTTTTTTAAATAGCTGGCGGATCTGTCAAATTTTGATTACATGAGTACACGTGTCAGTTGTACATTTCATGTATTTGTTTAGTCTGACTACGCGATACTCATGTTATTCAAGCATTTTGAGTCAATTTGTCAAAAAACATGTTTTTCTACTCCTGAGGAACAATTTTGCAATAACCAGCCTAGGCCTACCAAGTTTTTGAACATCCTAGCTAAAAGGTAATCTAATCTTTGTAACAGAAAGCCAGAGTTACTAAAAAATAAAACTAAGATCATCGTTAAACTTTGCATAGAGAAGTCAAGGAAGATTTCCCTGTTTAGGCATTAGTCTGATAGCATTCTGACGGTAGTATACGCTATAGCCACTACATGGCTGCTATGCATGGTCAAACAATGCTATATACTTTTTAACGTTGAAACTGCTGCATTGGCTTATCATAGAAGCGTAGATGAATTTCGACTACGCGCTAGAATACAGTAACTGGGCCTTTCCGCGATGATTCTAAGGTAAACTTTTGACAATGCATATTATCGTTATGGATTTGACATAATGTGAAATCCATGGAGGCCTATACATTCAATAATACTATACTGAGCTCTTTACTTACGTTTTGGGTGTGAGTTTAATATAGAAAACTATGAAAAGTTGCGTTTGTGCAAGTGCTTTCGCTACTGACATCTTTCAAACAGTGCCAAAGTGGATGTACTGTAACATTGCCCCACTGAAAAATGAAGTTTAACAGCAGAAATTTTAAGTAATATATTATGGAAGAGCACAAGGAAATAAACACAAAACACCAAGAATCATCAAAATCGGTCAAGGGAATCCCAAGATATGACCAGATGAAGTGCTTTTGTTTTTGTTGCTAATTTGAAGCGTTTCCACACTCACTAAGCATTAAGTAAGTCAAATTAAACTTGATTTATTGTGAAGTATGAGCCACTTGCTTTCCAAACAAATGAAAATCAAGCCCAAAAAGGTTATTAATCAATGTTTTTCGGGACCTCAAACATTGTTGGAACTCGTCTAAAACACCTGAACGGTCATTCCAATTTGCAATAATTGCGGTACATGTAGAGGTGTGAAATCTCCATATTCAATAATCCATAGCTTTTCAGTCTTACAAGGTATTGACTTCAAACTTCTGCAGGTTATAGATATTTGCCACTAAAATAAGATTATGGGCATTTACAGGACAAAACAATTTCATTCAGTCAATCATTGATTTACAAAATTGATGATTTCCCTAATGAGCGTAATATCCAATATAGACGGAAAGTCATGCAATTATTCAAAAAATGCTTTTTATGAGATCTGTAAGTTCCATGTGATCAATTTATTTTCATTTCTATTGCCCCTGTGATGCTAGAAAGCAGTTTTAGAGTGATAATAATGTTTAATTATTGTTGATTACTGTTAATTAGTACGTTATGTATATACTATACACATGTACACACACTATATATAAACATGTACACAACATATATATATATATATATATATATATATATATATATATATATATATATATATATATATATATATATATATATATATATATATATATGTATATATATATATATATACACACACATATACTCTATACGCAGTGATGAACATGCATTTTTATGAAATAAAGTGTTAGCACAACCTGCTGTTTTATCCTCAGTTTACACTTGTGACCATTAGTTCAGCTGCATATGGACCTTTTGAAAGGCCCTATCCAGCCTATCCAGTCTTGCCACGAGGCGGTTGATCACATAAGACTATTACTCATGAGCTCTAATATTAATGTTCTGCATATTTTTATTTTTTTCCATTTTCTAACAAGTTTTCTTAACATACAATACACACCACGGTAAAGGTGGTATAAGCACTATCAAAAGAGTTTGCGTCTATCAGCAGCCTCACTTTCTGTACAAAGCTATATACAACTATATATATATATATATATATATATACATATATATACTGTACAAGATATATTTCATAGAATTTAGTTTTAAGTTAACAACGAAAAAAGAAAAGATGTTTCCATTATGCTTACACATAACAATTCATGAGTTTGTTTTGAAACTGTCACATCTGAGGCAAATAAGTGCTAGATGTCACACAAAATTTGTATATAATTACTAGATTCAATCACCAATCATCATGCTCAATATTGGCAATGTCATGACTTTCAACTTTGTATAAATAAAATGTTGTAGCAACCAGTTTACAGCAAATAATCAAAATCATCAAATATTTCCAAGATTCAAACATTCTTAAAGCGCACAAAAAAAAAGGTTGTATATTAACTGAATGGTTCTTTATCAGATACTCTTCTTCTTCTTCAACCAAGCAAGTACCTCTTTTTCCAAGGTTTCAAACTAAAAGAACACTGACAATCAATAAAACTTCAAAGCCTTAAAAGGCCATTGGGGTGTACTTCACCCCTCCATTTTTCTATCTTTGACAATGAAGAAACAAATTACAAAAACATTTTCAAAGCCAATATCTATGGGCGGCCGTTTATGAAAAAAATAAAAAGACAGAAAAATACTAAGAAACATGAATTAAAAATGAGGGGAAAAAAGAAACCCATAAAAGGAAAAGTATGTAATAAAAAAAATATAAATTTGAATAGAAAATAAATCAAAAGAATTCAATGCAAAATAAACTGAAAAGAAAAATAAATAAGCAGAAAAATATAAATTAAAAATGAAATAAGTAAAAACAAAGCAATAAAAAGAAAAGTATCTAATTAAGGAAAATACAAATTGAATATGAAATAAATAAAAGAAAACCATTTTGGAGAACAATAAAGAGAATGCAACAAAAATAATAAATAGAAAAGAAACACAATTACAATTAAAAATTGGTAAGATCTTATAACACACAATGTTGCACTACAATAACAAAGATAATAACAAATACTATACAAACAGATAATATATCTCCAAGTAGATTTTTTCTCTGAATATATAATAATAATGATAATAATTATGCATTTTAAAGCGCCAATCTATCTATGCTAACATAATCCAAGGTGCTGAAAAGGAACATAGCTAATAAATTGCATAGAACATATGAAGCATTACTATATCTATAAAACAGTGATATATCTTTAAACAGAATTATAAGTGCAGACAGCCTTTTATCTGTTTATAAATTGAAACAGAAATACATGTATAAGTACAAAAATATATATACGAATTTAAAACAAATAATGAGGAGAGAAAGAAAAAAAACGACTATGTAAAAAGAGAAATTTTCGCAGCACTTTGCGCAGCACAATGCACTTCACCAGGATTTGCGCCCAGGCGTGGTGAATATGGGCTGACACTAGCGCTCAAATGCGTTACGTTTGTGCAAGGTAATGCTATGCTCAGCGTGAAGCCAACTTAAACCCTTAAAGACCCAGGGGTTCAAAACGTGAAAAAAAATTATTGGAATTTTGTTCTCAAAATTAATTTTTATAACTTTCCTGTAGTTTTCTACCACTACAAGTTCAGTTTATAAGAATGTTAAGGCAATAAACGTTTCAATGAAAAAGTCAAATTAAAGAAATTATAAACAAAAATATGCAAATTTGCACATTTTAGGCCAAATTAGGCCAATTTTTTTGAGCTTGTATTTTTCTTGTAAATAATGAAAAATGAGGATTTTTTTTACATGTTTAGATTGTTTGTGAGATTTTCTTTCCATTGGTACAAGTCTAATTTATCTTATCAAAGCAAAACATACAAAAACAATGGAAAATTTTTGTACTTATATTTCTGTTTGTATATATAAAAGGCTGAGACTATACTTACATTTCTGTTTAAAGATAAATTTATTTGAAGATACATTGATTTAAAGTTATAATGATTAAAAGAAAAGATTTAAAGACAAACTTAAAGATAAACTGCTTATAGAAGCATTTTTATTATTAGATATATTACTGTTTATATGTAGGTGTGGTAGTTATATTTGTAGATATATTTTCTGTTTGTATATTACTTGGATTTTGTTTTCTTTTAATTAATTTCATATCTAATTTGTCATTTTCTTAGTACTATATACTTAAATTTTTCATTTTTTCTATTTGTGTCATTTTTAGTTTATATGTTTCTTATTATCTTTTGTAATTATTTCATTTTATTTATTGCATATTCAATTTATATTTTTCTTAAAACATACTTTTTTTAAAAATTGATTTCTTTTTTATTTATTTCATTTTTATATTTGTGTTTCTTACTTTTTGTATTATTTTTATTTTTGCCCAAACGGCCGCCCATAAAGATCTGAAGATGAACTTCACCCCCACTTTATCTTGACAATGAGGTTAAACATTAATACAAAAACATGTTCAACGCCAAGATCTAAAGACGAATTTCACTACCACTCAATACATAACATTCAGCATCTTCTTCCCCCAGCTCCTCCACAAGTTCATTCTTTACTAGCAATTCCTCCTACAGCTTTGCAATCTCGAGGGGACACCCAGAGGAAGGAGCTATTGATGGCAGGTCAACACTAGGTCCTGGTTCACTACACAGTTGCTGGGTTGAAAAAGAAAAAAAAGACCCACCAAAAAAGTCATCAAGTTTTCTTTTGCCCTTCCTTTCAATTTCTTTTCTTCCACAGCAGTTTTTTGTTTGTTTTGCAACAATTCTGTCTAATTTAGACCGAAAGCTACCCAATTTCACAAGAACCACCTCATACCCCCCTAACTGACAAACAATTGAAATAACCCTCTCTACTTTCTCACGTAAAATTTTACCTTTGAAAAAAAAATACCAAAATTCCATACCCATTCCCGTATTGATTTTGAAAACACCACCCTCCCATTAACCCCAACCGCAACACAAATTAAAAACATCTTCCTTTTTCAACCCAGCACTTTCACAATAGGGGCCAAGGCTTCCCTCCTTTTCTGGGGTAGTAGACATACTGCAGGGAAACCGGAGCCTAGGGTTGACCTTTTGTAATGTTTAAAAATTACTGTACACATAAAATATAGAATCTTATGTATTTTAGCCTGACATTACCTTCATAAATGTAGGCCTTTGGAAATAACACAAAAATACCCCACAAATTTTTAAACCAGGCTTTTCACTAACCTGTTAAAAGTCAAAGTCACAGTCAGTTTTTGTCAATATTCCATAAGAACGTTAATACACACCAAATGGGACAGGGCGAGTGATTTTGTAGATTAATTATGCAGACAGGAAAGAACTATGATAAGACGCTTTGACTTATTGCTTACACACGATAAAGTTTATAAGTGAGGCTTTCTGATGATACTGGAAAATTTGCTGTTATGTTTTGCTTAGATGAGCGATTTAAACAGCGATTTTTTCATAGATATGCAGGATGCTATATGCTGCCATCATGCGCAGAGGTCTGTCTTCTGCATCACACTTTCTCCCTCACCCAGCCTTTAAGATATGCGGCCAATGGTTGGGTGGTGCTCATCGTCCTTCAGAAGGAACTTAAAGCTGTCAGTCCTAAAGGCAGGGTTCCTCACCCCCTACTTGGTTCTCTGCTCATGCACTGATCACGTCTCCAAAAGAATAGGGAGAAAACCTGTGTTCATTGATTTCCATCCCATTTATTGCTCGTCCAGATGCTGAAGAGGTATTGACAAGTATTGTCTTAGAAGTAGAAACGCCCCTTGAATCATTTTTTAATTATCATCTGAAAAGCCATATCAAGTGATGATCCATATCTATGAAGAGAAGAGGTCAAATTGTTTCTTAACTTTCTTTCCCTTTGTTTTATTCAATTTTATGTAAAAAGATTGCTCGCCATGTTGCGTTCGTTGTGTAATGGCCTTTGGTCACTGACTAAATTTCTTGGATAAAGAAAATCCCATCTCTCTGATTGGATGCCTGTCCCCATCAAAATCAAACGTTGATGTTGGAGTCACCGTGGAAGCCCATTTGGCCTATAATGATTTTATATGGATGCAGGTTGATCCTTGGTGTTGCTGTCACTGTCGAGGACCTGTCGTGGTACCGTTGGAGTTCATAGATGAAGAATGATTTTATATGTGCAATATCTAGAAATCTATGAAAGCACATACCTTTTAAGAGTTGATCAATTCCTTCTTTATTATTCAAAAACTCAAAAACCTCCCCAGGACTTCCTTTGACATCCTGCTCAAGATTTATAATCACCTCTGGTCCTCCAATTCTTTACCCATTACTTGGAGAGAGGCCATCATTACTTACATGTACATCCCCAAGCCTTACAAAGACAGGTCCATTCCCACCAACTACTGGCCCATTGCTCTCACTTTCTGCCTGTACAAGATTATGGAATATATGGTCAACTACAGGCTCTGCTGGTACCTCGAGGAGAATGCCATCCCCATCTCAAAATGGTTTCAGGAGAAACCGGGACTGCCTGGACCATGTTCTCAATCTTGACACTATGTACGTGAAGCCTACTTCAGAAATTACTACGCCATCTCCATCTTCTTCGACCTCGAAAAGGCCTCCAACACCATCTGGCGGTACGGTATCCTTAAGGACCTACCCTGTTGAAAGTTCTAGTTCAGCTGGGTTGAACTGGATTTGTTCAACTAGGTTAACATGGAAATTAGAACAACTGGGCTGAACTGGGTTGAACTAGGTTATCTACTTTGCCCTATTGGAACCCAGTTCAAACCTAATTCAACCTTGTTGAAAACTTCAAATGGGTTGAACTGGAATCTACAGCAGGATACAAACTTTCTCCATACCCACCATTTTAGGGTATGCATTGTAACACCTACTCCTAAAGGTACACCCAACACCTGGGTGTCCCCCAAGGCAGTATCCTCTCCCCACTCTCTTCATTCTCAAAATCAACAGCATCACCAGAGCCTAACAGCCTAACATTAAATGTTCCCTCTATGTCAATGATTTTTCAATTCTTTTTTTCCTCTCCATGCTTCCAAACTCTCCAAAATAACCTTCAACACTGCCTGGACAACTTAGCCCACTGGAGCGACTCCAAGGGCTTCAACTTCTCAAAAGACAAATCTGTTTTTATCCACTTCAACAACAGCAACTCCTTCTTTTTTTCCCCCAGCCTCTGTCTCAAAGATTTCATTATCCCCAGTTCTCGCTTACTCGGAATCACTCTAGATTCTAAGCTCTCCTATCTCCCCCACATCAACACCCTCAAAACCAACTGTCACAAAACCCTCAATCTCCTCAGGGTCCTCTCCAGCACTGACTGGGGAGCCAGTCATCTCACCCTGCTCACCTTATATTGCTCCCTCCTCCGGTCCAAACTGGACTACTGCAGTTTCATCTACGCCTCCGCCTGCAAACTTTACTTGGGGTTACTGAAAACACTGCCCTAAGGCCCTACCTTGGCGCCACCCATACCACCCCATCACCAGGGTTCTAGCTAGACAAGTTTGAGTGCTGGGCTCCAGTGATAATCCAAGGTGACCTCCTAGACCCCCTCCCAGAAGAACTGTTCAAATTTAGTCCACTTGTATTGACAAATTGTCAATGAATTTTTTTTTTTTTTTTTTTTTAATCGGAATAGTAGGATTTACAAAAAAATGTTTATGTACAATGGATATTCAAAATACAATGGATATTCAACTGTCAAAGTGCCCTCTCCCCCCCAACAAAAGTACAAACATATGCCGGAAACTCTTCTCTCAGTTCCCATTGTTATTCATCTTGCCCCAACTTTTTACCGCTTTTATTTTCGTCCCAGTATCTTTCGACGAAAGCCAAGCAGCACATCTTCCTATGAACTACGCAACACTTTTATCAATATAAAATCCCCCACAAATCAAAAGAATATCGATCAGTCCTTTATAATTTTAAGTGCTTATGGGGTTTATAACCAATGTGATAGGTTACTTACATTTGGACCGGTCTATGAGCACGCCTTGGGCCTTTGGGGTGTAATTGTTACTTTGTTAAAGTTCGTTTGTATGGCAAGTGACGGACTTAGCAAGCTGCCAGCAGTAATTCACAAGGATTAAAACATGAACCTGAACTGTGTGTATGTACGTACGTTTATGCAAAGAGCTTCGTGTATGGGTGATTTTATGATAATACAGTATGTACATTCAATTGCGTTAAATTTCTATAGTTCAGTTGTTTTGATTGGAATTTAATGTGCATAATGTATGTTATGTTAAGTGTGTAAATCAGCGGATGACATAATTAGAAGGAGATTAAAAGGAGATCTGTTTAAACACTTAATTATTTAACCAAATTGAACTTTTGAGTGCTGGGCGGAAGAGTGAATCTTAGCTAGAACCCTGCCCATTACCAGTCTCTATGTAGAGGCCAATAAATTCCCCTTTGACCTCAGGTGCACCAGAACCGGCTTCTCCTTTGCTCCTCATATCCTCACTGATCCGCAAAACCCATGCTTCCATTACATTCCCTTTCCCTCCTTCGCCAACCTCTTCAACCTCAACAAATGCATCCCCACCTTTCGGAATCCAGATGCACACTTACTTTCTCGATTGCCAGGTACACTATCCCTCCTACGCCCACCTGGCTTATCAATATCTTCAAGTTTTCATTGCCTCACCCTCTCCTCACCCACTTAGTGGGTGACTGTCCTGGCCTCACTCGCTCCTCAAGGTTGCCCGATGGAACCTCGATCTACTCTGCTGAAGCAAGGGCCATCCTCCCGGCCTTAAACTATGTTGAGCTCTCCTTTTGCCCCAGCTTCGTCATCTTTTCCGACTCTAAATCTGTTCTCACTGGCATCCTCAACATGCTCTGGTCCAATCCACTCATCCTACAAATCCTCAATAAACTTCATGCTCTTTCCTCCTTAGAAAAAAAAAAAAAAAATTTGGATCCTCAGCCACGTCAGCATTCCCGGCAATGAGAGAGCCAGCAGAGCCGCCAGCAACACTCGGTTGAATCACATCTCTCCTTTTCCTATCCCGCACTCAGACCTACGTTTCTTTACTTCCAGCTACCTCAGTAAGACCTGCAAGACTCATGGAATCTTGAGACCAATAACACACCATTAAACCCAAATTCGGGACCAACGTCCTCCTGCACAGTCGCAATCGCAGGGAGGACGTTGTTATCACCAGCATCCGCCTCGACCACACCGTTCTCACCCACTCTCACCTACTTTTCGGCTCCCCTGCTCCTCTCTGCCCTATGGAGCACCCAACCTACTGTACAGCCAATGTTTACCACAGTAGGGCATGGGCTGCGGAGCAGTATTTTACACACTTTGTAAACGACTGATCTGAAAGACGGAAATGCCAAATCATTAAATTGTTAAGTAATTAGTCTCTTCGGTTCAGAATCTTTTGTAACTTATCACCTCCCTTCCACCCCCATCAAAAAGGAAGAAGAATATACTTTTTACGTGATATTGCTAAATTGTTTATTTGGTTATAAAACATGCAAAAACCAATACATGTGATCAGGTGATCGTGTCAGGGGCATAGGAAGATGTATGAAAATGTATTAGTCTCTTATCATGGTCCAAAAACTATCATTGTAGGCATAAAGGGAGGGTTCATAAAATGATTGAAAATTTAGGTACAATTTGGCATATCCTGAAAATTGAAAAAGAGTCCCGGCGAAAATAAGGAAATTTCCCGGAAATTGAAGCAGATTTCATGAAAATGAAAGAATTTTTTACAAACTGAAGGATATTTGCCGAAAATTGAACAAAATTTATATTAAAAAAATGAAGAAAACTTGGAATCTGAGGCTGTGATGTCACAACTAGTCTGATTTCAATCATTTCAACATAAATGATACCAAACTTTAAATTTGAATACCTCCTTAGAGAAATAAGATTTTTGAATGCTTTCTTGACCATTTTGTTTCTTTTGAAGTTCTGTTTCATATAAGATTAACATGCCTGACCACTGAACTAATCCTTTGAAATGTTATGAAATATTGTGACTTCTGCTCCATCCAGTAAGTGAGACTAATTACTGTATATGGGTTATTCTATAATTAAGCCGGCCAGCTACGTAATGTTATGTATGTGCAGAATGTTCTTTGCTATATCTTCTCCTATGAGAATGTTTTGTAAAATGTCAGTTTATGTACAATTATGTTGAACCTGTAGTTGAATGTTATATTTATTCTATAATAAAAGGAGCTATACAAACCATGTGGGGGAAACAGGATGCTTGCCACTCCTTGATTTGTTTATTCTTACTGTAGATGTTATCTGGTCACTTGCAGAGCAATTGTAAACAGGCCTACCCAGCTGACCACAAATCACACCTTATCTCGCTTCATTGCATTCTGCTCTTGAATAACAAGCATGCTTACTTACATATTTGTTGATTTCTTGAAGATATTGCTTTCTTTTTATCTTGAATCTGAAGAATACAGTTAGGTTTAAGTGAGTAGAACGTATTTTTAATAAGTGTTGCATTGAAATTGTATGTAATATCTATTGTGTTCTGCCTTTTAATACACCACAAATTGTGGCATGTGTGCTATTTATTGCAATTTTCTGAAATGATGATATTTAAGTCATAAATCAAAACATAATTATGTTATTGTCTAAATTTAAAGACTTTCACTCAGAAATGTTAATCTGAGACAAATTTACTGTATGTAATGAGAACAGTGTTTGAGCTGCTTCCAGGCTTTCATTTCATTCCTAACAATTTTGTCATACAGTTACAGCTTATCATACAAATCAAACATAGCATACATGTAACAAGAAGGTGGGATATCGTTAATAGTCACACCCTCAAAAAAACATGCTAATGCCACAAGCATAAAAGAAACACTATGCAAAATCAAAGATACCCAGCAGAAAGTACATTTTAAGTGTATGCTATTTGAAAAATTAAAAAATCATTTCAGAAAGAAATTTGTAATGTTGCATACTGATTTTGAGCTGTCGCTTCAAAGATTTTGAACTCACACACTCTGAATATTGTGCACTTTTGAATAAGTAAAGTAACATATTTCCAATCAGTGGGGTAAGTTATATATTTGCTGGTAAATTTCTGCCTCGATGACAATGTTCACATGTTCTAAATAGACTGGTTGCAAACAGCTAAAAGATACTTCTATATCGAATTGCTAAACATTTGGTTAAAAGCTGGAAACAAATCTAGGTACATGAAATAGGTATATAGGATATTGCAAATATATTTCATGTCTTTCTTATGGCTGCCATTTCAAATTTCAAAATGGCTGCCTACTTGCACCTATTCCCTGGCCTCTATGTTGGATACAGGACTGTTGTGGGTGGCTTAACTTCTCTTTTCTATACCAGATGACTTCATTGAAGCAATTCTGGTTGTTCAGCATTAATTTCAAAATAACTACCATAATGTACTTCAAAATGGCCGCCATCAAAAATGTCAAAATGGCCACCATAAAGCTTTTGATAGTGGGGTACATAGTCCATGAGCCGGGTGTATTGGTAACAAAAAGACTACCAAACGTCCTCCACACCATATATCTAGGGTGGTCATGTGTTGACGAAACTGTTTTCTGGACAGTACAGATGAGTAGCTTTTAAAATTTACAGCTGGTTTTAGTTTTCAGGCAATGGGGTGTGTTATATATATAGGCCTACATAATAAATGCATTGCATTATGAAGCTGGCTAACACTAATTATGCTAATATCGTTTCTGAAATGAATTCCATAACAGTGATTAATGATACTCAAAACGGAATGTTTTCAATTTCCCCACCTAGTGCATGCTTATGTAATTAGATTAATTCCCAAGAAACTGAACCATGTAGACAAGCAAGTATGTAAATTTGTCCCCGAGTATTGAAAACAATCTGAGGAATATTGAAACTCTCCGAGATCATGAATGTGCCACTTTTCCTGCTTTGAAGTACAGTAGTTTAATTGCTAAGCAAGGCTTGGCTTTGAGTTTTTTCTCACTATGACTGTGGGGCAATAACAAGACGACCTGTTATAATCAAACTGGTTCAACATGGTACCCTCACCTGTAGGCTAAAAGAGGCAGGCATTGGCAATCAAAAATGTTGCATGGGCATTGGTTTGCCATGCTGTTCAGAAGTCTTGGACTGGATTGAGATAAATAAGAATAAAAAAGGATATAGTTGGACCATAAATCAACATATCTGCCCAGTGGCAGCTGTTACAGGACTACCCTGTATGTAATAGTGTGTAGCTACCTGGTATTGACCGATGGGTCATGGACAGGATATAAGAGAACATAACATGCCGTCGTAGACTAATAAACTCATGCGAATGTCTCTTTATTTCACCTGTTAATGCCTATCGGCCAGCCAACATGGTGTCAGAAGTGGAAAAGTAGTTGTGAAAGAACTTCAGACAACCATCTGCATGAGACTTAAATATTAGAACGAACAGACAAATGGTAAAGAATGCATGGAACTTTGGGTAGTGAGTGCACATGAGTCAGCGATACGATTACCATACAAGCCATATGGAAGTATTAGTAGGTGTTATTGGACCATGTTATCAATGGGAAATTTAAACAATGAATTACAACATGCATGAAGACAGCAATTATGTTACTTGAGCCCCAAATGAATGACCTATTGTATGTAGTGTAGCAGTAGCTGGTTGCTAATAAGTGGAGCGTGAATAGACTACGAAAATGCTGTCAGTTGTAATTAGGTATAGATTACCACCTGTGTTGTGTATGGTGTAACAATAGCTGGTTACTAGTGAATGAAATGTGATGAGTCTCTCAGGTTGAATCATGTGGTGTGGATTTCCCCTAATTTTGATAAAATCAAGGGTGTCAGGTTGGGGGGGGGGTCTAAGGGCTCAAAATTCTTAATGGAGTAAACAAAAACAAGTCTACAGATAATGGACAAATTACAAGAAAAAAATGGCAGCATTTTTTACCAAGTCCCCCACCAATGATTTATAAGAGAGATATAGAACAGAACTGGAAACATTCCAAAGAAGCATATGAGGACTATATTATTGCTATAGAAATAGTAGTAAAGGACAAAACAGTACAAGTAGCCACTCTAAGAGCCTTGATGGGACCAGAGTGCCCAAAAGTCCTAACAGGTTTGAAATTGGAGGCAGCCAATTCAAAAGACCTTACGGAAATAATCAAAGCTTTGGACGATCATTTTCTTGTGAAACAACATCTTATTTGAAAGACACTTGTTTTACAGTGCACAACAGCAAGCAAATGAAAGTATAGAACAATATCTAAGGAGACTGAGGCAATTAATCACACCATGTGAATTTGGTGAGTTTGAACATGAAATGCTATGTGATAAATTAGTGCTGGGATCCCAAGGACAAGCAAGCTAGGGCCCACTTGTTCAGACAGTAAGACATTTGTAATCTCAAGTCAGCAATAGAAGCACTGAGAAACAGTGGAAAAGCTGAACAGCAGATGGAGGTGATGGCAGATGATATCACAAGAACAGACAACTTGATAAAACATCACACAATCAAACGCAAAACATGTCTCGTTCCAAGATAGAGAACGAGCCAGTGCACCACAACTGGTTATCAAAGGCTGTGGACATTGACTTGGTTGTCGATGTTATGTCTGTCCGTACGTTGTACCTGTGTTCTCGTCTGGGTCGTATTAAGCGTTTCGTGATAGCATTGTTACTATCATAACCGAATACGCAGGCGACGACCCCGTCATTGTATTTGTGTGTTCACTTGTCGTTGAGATACAGAAAGACTGCAAATATTGTGGTGGAATTAAGACATGAGCATCAGAGAGAAGCATGTCCATCATTCAGCAAGAACTGTCAACAATGCGGTAAAAAAATTCATGCAAAAGCTGTGTGCTGGTTCAACAGAGGTACATATGCAAACTTTGTGGATGAAGTTAAAACTGAGGAAGAAGATGAAGGAGAATCAGAAGAAGAAGAAGAAGAAGAAGAAGATAGAAACCATCGGAGCAGTGAATGGGACTGGGAAAATTACAGTACCACTGAAGATAAATGAAGATGGCATACAGTGTGCGGTTGATACGGGAGCCAGCGTAAATGCAATGTCATTTAAATGCCTATATCAACTAGAGCATAGTAGTCAACCGAACATGGACAAAACTAACACAAAGCTAAAGCTGTACAATGATGAGGTAATCAAAGCCATCACAGGGCAGAAGAACTTGACCTGTAAGTACAAAGGCAATTAATATGACCTTTACTTCAAAATTATGGACTTTACATAGATACCAATCATTGGCAGGAAAACAGTTCTAGAGATGGGGCTAATACAAAATAAATGTGGAACCATAAGCAGAGATATGCGGTAACAGGAACACAAGAAACACAAGAAGACATCCTCTCCTAATAAATACCAAGATGTCTTTAAGAGCTTGGAAACTTGCCAGGAGAATACCACCTAGATATAGACCAATCTGTGCCACCAGTAAAGAATCAACCTAGGAGATTAGCAGTTGCTATAAAATCAGAACTGAAAACAAAACTAGCTGACCGAGAAAAAAGGCAGATAATTGCTAAAGTGACAGAGCCAAGTGATTGGATAAGTAGCATGGTTGTAGCCAAAGCCAGAATCTTCACAGTCACAGTGGAAGATATTCTACCGAACTTAGCAAAAGCCACAATCTTCACAGTCACAGTGGAAGCTATCCTACCCAAGTTAGCCAAAGCCAGAATCTTCACAGTCACAGTGGAAGCTATCCTACCCAAGTTAGCCAAAGCCAGAATCTTCGCAATCACAGTGGAAGATATCCTACCCAAGTTAGCCAAAGCCAGAATCTTCGCAATCACAGTGGAAGATATTCTACTGAAGTTAGCCAAAGCCAGAATCTTCACAATCACAGTGGAAGATAATCTACCGAAGTTAGCCAAAGCCAGAATCTTCACAGTCACAGTGGAAGATATTCTACCGAAATTAGCCAAGCCAGAATATTCACAGTCATGGATGCCAGAGACGGCCTTTGGCAGGTGACATTAGACAAAGAAAGCAGTCTACTGTCAATGTTCAGAACACCTTTTGGCAGATACTGATGGCTTTTGTATGCCATATGGAATAGACGCTGCTCCGGAAGAATTCCAACGCTGACAACACCAAATCGTTGACAACACCAAATCGTTGAAGATCTTCCAGGAGTAGAATTCATTGCTGATGATTATCTTATATATGGAAAAACCAGGAAGCAAAGGCAGACCATGACAGAAATCTGATCAAATTCCTGGAGAAAGCCAGAAAGGTCAACCTAAAGTCTGGCCTAAAGATCAACAAAAAGAAGGTGAGGCTTAGACTGAAAAGTGTGGCATACATTGGATTATCATCACTGCAGAAGGATTGAAACCTGATCCAGAAAAGGTCAGAGCCATAATTGATATGCCCCGCCCACACAACTAGCAAGCAGTACAAGGACAGCCAAACTCTCGCCCTACCACAACCAATAAATCCATGAGAACAAGACAATACATTAGAAAACCAGCTAAGTTAACCAGCTTGTTAAACTGTCTCAAATGGTTGTTGTTAAAATGTATGATGTGGTCTTTGATCATGAAGGCTCCTTGGTAAGGTTAGTATGGATTAAAACTTCATCATAAAATTTTTCAACTAAGTTGTGAATTAGACAGAAGGTTAGGCTAGCTGATCAAGATAAATTATCATGCGTTCTGTATCCTTTAGGGGGTAGTTGATGACCGTAGTGTCATCCTCTCACGACGAAACCGGTGGACTTGGATCTCAGCACCCTCAATGAAAAAAGTAGGAGAGAGGGCAGAGAGAGAGAGAGAGGGGGGGGGGGGGAAGGGTGTTCTTAAGTGTATTTGGTGTCTTGAGTGTCTTTTAGTGTATTAATTATCAGCATACAACAGATCAAGGCAGATTTGCAATCTGGTTGAAGCAGGTTTTTTAATTGCAGGAATGCCTAAAATCGCATAGCTTCTGGGGGTGTTGCCCCTTGGACCAAACAAGGGGCCCTAAGGCTGGCCTCTGGACCTCATGACCCTCAGGCTTTGCTCTACGCTGCTCTGCTTCAGCAAAAAACATTGTCCATTTGTGAAGAAAAAAAATAAACTTTCTTTAAAATACAATGATTGTTAAGAATGTGAGGATGAAGACGCCAACTTCCAATAGTAGATTTACCACACTGGTCAGTCATTTTACAGATAAGACAAGAGCTTTAAACTTGAATATCTCTTTAAAGGAATAACATTTTTGAATGCCGTCTTTACCATTTCCTTTCCTTTGAAGTTCCCTTTCATATAAGATGGAGTGCTTTACCACTGATCTAATCCTTTAAAAGTTTTTGTGAAAATATGATTATCATGAAAATATTCTCAATATGGCAGCCATTTTTATATGATGTTGTTATGTCTTTATGGTGGCCATCTTTAAATAAAAAATGGCTTCCATATACAAATTTCCTGAATGATACAAGCACCAGGACGTTTTATTTTCTATCAGATCATATATTTATAGACTATTTTCCACCATCATTGTACTTAAAAGTTCTTGTGACAATATGATTATCATGAAATTATACTCAATATGGCAACCATTTTGATATTTGTTGTCCAAAAAACTAATATCCACAAAACCAAATTCTTTATGGAGGCCATTTTTAAATCAAAGATGGCTCCCATATTAAACTTTTCTGAATGATACAAGCTCTAGGACATTTTGTTTCATATCAGATCATATACATACACTATTTTCCACCATCATATAACTTTAAAGTTATTGTGAAAATATGATTATCATAAAAATAAACTCAATATGGTTGCCATTTTGATATCCAAGATGGCTGCCAACAATAGATTCCTAGCTTCATGTCAACACTTTTTATTTCATTTATTAGAACAACAGTTTTACTCTATTTTCTATATTTATCTTACTTAAAACTCATTGAAAAACTCTGATTTCCATAAAAATATGCCCTACATGGTGGCCATTTTGAAATTCAAAATGGCGGCCATGGCAGGGACATGATATTTTGGAAGCAGGTTTTTTTTCAGACTCTTATAAACCAAAACTAGCTATTAAAATCCATCTCCCAGTTTGTAACCAAAGTGTTTAGCACATCTCATTTTTTGGCCATCTGCTTCAGACTAGAAGCTTGAAAGAGTTATACACAAATGTGCACAACAAATCAAACAGTATTACTTCTACTGCACAGTGTATGTATGACAACAAAAAATTATCCAAAATATTTTGTCTTATGTAGCATTGCTGTTTATACTTACATATCAAGGGGACCTATCCATCAGGAAGGGGGGGGGGGAACCTTTCCATCAGGGGCATATCCAGATGGGGCATGGCTCCCCCTAAAAATTTTCCAATGATATTTTTTTTTACCATGAGATAATTCTTAGCCACTACAGTTTATATAAATTTTATTCAATTTTTGGGCAATATCATTCAATTATTGGGAAATCTCAACTTTTCCATTATTTTGGGGCAATTTTTTCTTCTTCAAATTTAGCCGGGTAAATTTTCTTTAATTTTTGTGATATTCTTTCAATGTTTGGAAAATTTCTTTCATTCTCGTGCCATTTTCAGGAAATTTCCATCATTTTGGGGGCAATTTTTTTTTGGATTTTTTATAAGTTCTTCAATTTTGGGGAAATTTTCTTCAATATATGGGCAATTTCCTTCAGTTTGGACCATTTTTCCTTTGATATTTGTTAAGTTTTCAAGTTTTGGGAAATTACTTTCATTGTTTGGGAAATTCATTTCTCGTGCAATTAATTGTCTTCAATTTTTTAAAACTTTCCTTTATTTGGTGGCAATTTTTCCAGTAAATTTTCATCAATTATTAGAAAATGTTGCCAAATTTGACCAAAAGTCTCAATGATTTTACCAAAATTGCCTTCAATTTTGTGTCAATAATTTCCAATGGAAAGAAAACTTTTCAGGGTGTATCTTTCTCTCTGCTTCCCGCTTATAATACTGCACCCTTGTCCTAATATGTTCTATTAATTATGACAAAACTGCTCATAAAACATGTAAAACATGTCATCACATCATCCCTGCTTTGGTTTGGCTTGCCCCCTGACATTTCATCCTGGCTCCGCCTCTGCTATGAAATAAATATATAGTCCTATTGATTAATTTTCTGTAAACAAATGTTGTTTTGTTAAAAACATCAGGGGAGAGGGGGGGGGGGGGCACTAAATACTAAAAGTATTTACCCAAAGAAATACTTGTGTTGGATTTTGGCTTAATGACATCACACTGTACACTGTGAGGTCACTTTCAATACACTTACACAATCTTTGAATAACTCCTAAGCATAAAAAGATATTAACATAATTCCTTTAAGACATTTGCTTCTTCTGGAACAGTAATTTATACCATTCTATATAATCATTCCATTCTCATTATTACCTCCTTCCTCCTCATTCTCTCATCTTCCTCTCCTCACTGCAATTCCTTTCTACTTCTCAACCCTCCCTGTTCCTCACTCAAATACCCTTTCTTTACCCTCTCTTCAATCTAGCACCATGATTTTATAATACCCTCTTGGCACATTTGACTCTGCCTGTCACAGTGCCATTAACCCTTAACAAACAAACAGAAGCATGTTGATGTCATGGTACACACTGTTTTGAGTGACTTATGGTGAGTGGTAATCATTAATTGAACTAATTCCAGTAATAGGAAGATCCCTTCATGGGGTGCAAGGTGGGGGAGGGGGGGAGGAGGGAGGTAGGGTGTTTTTTTAACGATTTCATATCTTTTGTATGGTGATTTTTGTATTCTAGAGTAATTTTCCCCACCCCTGCACTCCTGCTCATGTTCCTTTCTGAAATTTGAGCTTTCCTGAAAAACCTATCTGTTTTGTTTGTATTTCAGTGGCAAATGATATCCTGTGCGAATTCCTGGAGGTGGCTATTCATCAGGTGCTTCATGTCAGAGAGCTCTACCCACTGGGAATCTTTGAAAGGAGGAAAAAATATGGCATACCTGTATTTGTGAGTCCTGTTGGTTAATGTTAAGGACACCTTGTCCTAATTTGCATAGTGGGTGGCAGTGGCATAGCCGCAAGGGGGAATGGATGGCCTGGACCCCCTACTTTTTTGAGGATTGACACAAATTTGGAATAATCTTTGTTTTGTTTTCATATCGTTTTTGCTTTTAGACAAAACTGCCCTTTAGAAGTGGACAAATTTTGAACACTTTGTCTTGAAAGGGAGATCAAAGGCCTTTTCGGACCCCTCACTTTTTAAATGCTGGCTACACCACTGGCGGGCAGGGTTTACTGTGGTTTTGTTGTAAACACAATAACTCAAGAATGATATATTTGATTTCAGGTCATATGAAGTACACAGCCTTATTATTTTTGTTTGTGGTTTTATGCATAGTAATGGGTAAGCCGGGGCTTGATGTAAAATCCTAAAATAGGATAAATGAGCAAGCTTATGCCTGTTTTTCACCATGCTTGCTATGATAATGTACATTAATGTCTGCATGTTCTATTATATTGGTCTCCATAGTGATGAAGAAATATCGTGGAACAAATATTTTATGATATGCAATGACATGACAGTTCATGTAAAACTTGCAAATCAAATAGCATATGAAAAAAGCATGGGAACTTCAACACCTTTTGGTTCTGGTTGTTTTGATATATACAGTACAACTACCTCTTCTACCACATTTCAATGTTGAGACATTACTTGCATTCACAACCTTTAACAACATTCACTTCCAATATTGAAATGGGGTGGAAGGGGTGAAGAGAAAGGGTCAAATACATTTGATTGTAGATGTTAGCATGATATATTACAAAGAGGTTATCTCAGGGTTAAAAAAATACAAAAAAAGTTACTCCCAAACTTGGTGAGACTTAATTAAGTGAGGTGAGTACCACTGTATAGTATAATATTTCTACTTGCCACAATTATTTTTTGCTCATCTATGGCGTGCAGGCGAGTGGTGTTCCAACCCTGGGTTGTCTTGTCCAGCTCCCCTTGAAACCACAGACAGTATCCTGCACATATCATGATTGTTCAAAACTGGCGTACTTAGGGCCCTGTGGGCCGGGGGCGAGTGGGGCCCTGTGGGCCCCTATGGTATAATGATATACTTTTTTCATGGGGCCCTTTTCCCTTAGTTATGCCACTGGCTCAAAATTTGTTTTTAAATCTATATGATGCACGTACAGTATGCATGAATATTTAAGAAAATGAGGTTTTCCATCCAAACAATCATAAATGCAGAAGGTAGCGCCCAATGGACATGCTAATTTTCAGCTTTTTTGTCAACAAGGACATGTACCTATAGTATGAAAGAAGAGTTGTACGGTAGCTTTAGGATGCAGTTTAATTGCAGAAGAAATCATGGCTGCCATATCCAACAGATAAACAAGTGCAAACTGCAACACTACCAACATTGTTTTAGATCAATTTTGTTGAAAATCATGAAAAAGTAACTTTTCCCTGAAAAAATATTTTGTAATTTTCAGCCTAAGGAAATGTGAAGCTTTGTGATTTTGCCATTGAATTAGCTCCATTCTAAGCAGTGTTTTAGCTAGACAAGTTTGAGTGCCGGGCTCCAGTGGCAATCCAGGGTGACCTCCTAGACCCCCCTCCCCTCTCTTCTCCCATGAGGAACTGTTAAAATTTAGTCCACTTCTATTGACAAATTGTCAACGAAAAAGTTTTTTATCTTATTACTATTTTTTTTAATCGGATTGCTAGAAGGATTTACAAAATATTTTGTTATGTACAATGGATATTCAAAATACAATGGATATTCAACTGTCAAAGTGCCTCCCTTCCCCCTCTCCTAAAAAAAGAAGAAAAAAAGTACAACATATGCCGGAAACTCTTCTCTCAACTCCCATTGTTATTCATTTTGCCCAAACTTTTTAATTTCGTCCCAGTATCATTCGACGAAAGGCACATGTTCCTATGAAGTTCGCAACAACTTTTGTCAATATCAAATCCCCCACAAATCAAAAGAATATCGATCAGTCTGTTATAATGTTAAGTGCATATGGGGTTTATAACAAATGTGATTGGTTACTTACATTATTCACTTTCAGAAAAACCACAAATTTGATTCCACAAATTGATTTTTGGTTGATTTGTCATTAACTGCTGCTACCTATAAATAAAACTATTCAAAAACATCAGCCAACCGTAAAATTTCACAAGATTATCTTACGCTGTTCTTTTCTTGTCATTCACAGATGTCCAAACATCCCGATGTAAATAAATACATCACTGATGTAGTCACAGGATTGAAGCCGGTGATACAGACGGTAAAGATTTTTGTTTTGTCGGTGTGATGGTAGATATAAGGAGGCTAACACCACAGAGGCAGGTGTCCACATACTGTACCTATTATCAACAAGGGCATGGAGTAACCCTTGTAATTATAGCTGGCCACAACACCAGCATCAATTGTCCTATAATTTTTTTCTGGAAAAGGAGAGAAAGAAAAGGGCAAAATGACAAAAGGAAAGGAAAAGAAAAAAAAGGAACAGGCAAAATGACAAAAGAAAAGGAAAAGGACAGAAAGGACAGGCAAAATGACAAAATGAAAGGAAAAAGGAGAGAAAGAAAAGGACAAAAGGAAAGGGAAAAATAAAAGAAAGAAAAGGGCAAAATGACAAAAGGAAAGAAAAGGTGTGAAAGAAAAAACCAAGAAAAGACAGAAATATACTTTTATGTGCAGAAATATTTTCATGACTTTATATGGTCTCAGAAAGTAAAATAGTTTTCACCCCTCTCACCTTGTTTTTTTTCATGATGTGTAGATAAATATTTTGAACTAAATCCTCAATCAAGGAAAAACAACAATAGACAATAATTTGTAGCTCTGCTAAGTACAAACATTTTATTTGATTACTTTTATAGTCAAATTTAGATAAAATACCATGAACATGGACTTTATTTTGAATGCTGGTAACTTTGTTTTTCAGAATGAGATTCAGAGTGTTGCAGTGGTTGTTTTATCACCCACCAATCAGCCACTAGAGAGGTTCAAGTTTGAGATCATCCGACCAGAGGAGGAAGTCACCTCAGGGTACGATTTTGTTTTTTCATTGACACGTAATTGGGTGTGGAGGGGTTTACGAGGAGGGGGAGGGCACTGGGAAATGAGGTGTGTCTTCAGGGTCATAGCTTGCAGAAGGAAGGGAGTAAGGTGCTTAAAGGGATGGTCACCCTTTGAATTTTTTTTTTCTTTTCTAAGTCACACTTATTCACAACAAAATTGCCTCTGATCGATACATAGGACTTGCTTTGATCGCATTTCTCCACCAAGTTTTACCATTGCTGTAAAACCTTTTTCTTCTTTCAGGAAGGACATCTACCTCACCCACCTTGAGCAGAATCTCAGAGCATTCCTGCTAAAAATAAATACATGTGATGCAATGCTGCAGAAAATTCCAAAAGGTAAACCAGTGTTCAATATGAATACCAAGTTCATTGTAAGGATTTAAGGGTGCCATTTATTAGAGTCACAAATATTTAAAGATCAGATATTGTGTAAAACATTGTGTAAAAATACACTACAATTAACGTTTCTGATTGGTCAAAATATTTCCACACTTAGATATATTGGTAATGGTTCAAGCTATTATCTTGCGACAAGATATTCTCTGTTTAATGTTTTTTTGATTTTTGTTTTTTTGTAGTGTGCGATGATATTATGTTATACAAAGCACTGCAAATAGTAACAATCAAAATATAAGGCACTGCTTTGATGAACAAGTACTCGCATGGGAATGAGCATTATTACAAGTACTCGCATGGGAATGAGCATCATTGGAACTGGCCAAAAAATACCCTCTCTTAGGCTTTTGGGTCCAGATATCTATCAAATCCATCAAGTGGACATTGGTAGGGTGGCGCTCACCATCCCTCAGATGAGGGTGTTAAATGTTGGTCCATACGGCAGGACAGTCATCCCTACCGGGTTCTCTGATCATTATTTGAGAAGAGAAGCATGAAAATGTGGTGTACATTCACATCCAATACCCCAGTCAATTTCATGGCGCTGATCTCCAGCTGCTGCCAGAGAATTTGGTCACTGTAAAGCACTTTGAGTACACATTTAGCATAGAAAAGCACTATAACAGAACTTGGTATTATTATTATCTATTATCAAAATAGTGCTATGGTTTTATGTTTGTTTACCTGATCCTCCAGTACAGAAACTTGGCAGAACTCCTTTATGGAGTATTGATGCCAAGCTACAAAGTTGCCTAGTCTCTCTCGTGTGCCAAATGCACAACGTTTTAGGTCTATCTTTTGAATATTGGAGAAATATTAGACAAATTCCACTTTTAAAAATGTATTCTGTATACAGTTTAATTTGTTCATGTGTTTATAATTGCATCATTTTTATATTCATGTAGTGATCCTTCTCACAGCACTGCAAATTGAAAAAGGGCTCATGATTTCCAAGAATGTATGTCACGGTAGTTCTAATTCGAGAAAAAGGGGGGGAGGTGGAGAAAAATGTAAGTAAAACATAGGTAGTGTAAAGAGCCCAGTCATACTGATTTAGGGAGGTTTATTGTCAAAAAATTACAATTTTGATGTCACTGCCCTCCCCATAGTTATGATCCTGACTAATTCACAGCAATTGGTTATAAATACCTTTAAATCGGAATCTAGAATACAGCTGTTGCCTCTGTTTTTAAATCTCCTTGGTGTCAGTGAGTGATATATGAGTATCTGCATGTGACATTACATGCAGATGAGATGGGAGGCTCTGCAAGGGTGCAGAAGTAAATTTATACCCACAATGCAGGGACTACGCTCATTGACAGTGTGAAAAGCAATAAGACAACTTTGTTAATCAAAAACTAAACATCTAACACCAAAATGACAAACTTTAAGGTGTTGATAAATGAAAATAAATCATTTCCATTTTTGCAATATTGATATTCTATATCCACCTTGCCAATACACAGAGGTAAACCAAGGGTGTATCATTCTATGTGCTCATTGTTTGTTTACATTTCTTTGACCGTTGATTGGCTACTCTCATACACCAAGCATATATAGCATTCTTGCATATTATCTGATTTGTTTCATCCCTGTTTTGCATACAGACAGCTCTTTTACAATCTTAGCCTACACCAAGGGGTCAGCCACTATGGACTTAGAAGATGCACAGTTCCTTCAGGTAGTAGTGATTGTTTTTTTTTGTTTAAAGGAGCTCTTGGTTAAAAAGTGATATATATATATATATATATATATATATATATATATATATATATATATAATATATATATATATATATATATATATATATATATATATATATATATATATATATATATATATATATATATATATATATATATATATATATATATATATATATATATATATATATATATATATATATATATATATATATATATATATATATATATATATATATATATATATATATATATATATATATATATATATATTTATATATATATATATATATATATATATATACATACATATATCTATCTATCTATCTATCTATCTATCTATCTATCTATCTATCTATCTATATATATATATATATATATATCTATCTATATCTATATCTATATATATATATATATATAAATATATATATATATATATATATATATATTTATGGATATATGTTCTTCTCTTTTCAGATATAAAAGAAATTAATCAGAGGGCTGTTACGCTCTTAGAGGCGTTAGCCTCTGATTAACGGTAAGAGAGAGAGAGAGATAACCTCTTAGGGGCGTAACTAACGCCGCCTAGAGATTGTAAACACGGTCCAAACGGTTCCATTGGACAGTCCCCTGTCGATTCCACAGCCATGTAACGCGCTGAACGCTGGCTGCTGCGAAGTCGGGGACGGTTCCATACGGTTCGGAGTCCATACTCTGGTTCCGCCCCGTTATTACAGTGACAGTTAACGGTTCCAGCAGTTCGGCCCGAGTCCATACGGTTCCGCCGCCCGCTTTACGCCGGGCTAACGGTTCCATTGGCGGTTCCATACGGTTCCGCAGCCCGTTACGGGCTTAAGTTTCGCATTGGACGGTTCCATACGGGTTCGCCGCCCGTTAGCCGGGCGAACGGGTCTCCATTGGACGGTTTCAATGAAGTTTCCAGCAGCCCGTTCTTCACGGGCGACGCGTTCTATTGACCTTCCGCGCCCGTTATTGCCACGGGCGGACGTGTTCCATTGGACGGTTCCATACGGTTCGCGCCCGCGTTATTCGGGCGGGCGGTTCCATACGGGTTCCGTTGACCATCCTGACGGTTCGCAGCCCTATCGCGGCATTATGCGGTTCCGGGACGGATCCATACGGTTTCGGATCCATACAGTTCAGCGGCCCGTTATTCACGGGCGGCGGGTTCCGCGGTCACATACTGGTTCGGCCCGTTGTTACGGGGGCGGACGTTCCATTGGACGGCGTTCCGTGATCCATACGTTCCGCGGCCTGTTGTTACGGGCGAGACGGTTCCTGACCTGTTATTCCCGGGCGGGCGGGTTCCATTGATGGGCGGTTCCGCCAGCCGTGTTTACACGTCCGTGCATTTAACGGGTTAACGTGACATCGATATGGTTTAATCGATTATACCCACTAGCTACGGGTCGGTCAGGTGACATTCTTGACAAGAAGTATAGCATTGACAGTTATTTTTCTCTTGGTCCTGTAGCCATTAGCTACGCAGTTCCAGCTCATGTGAACGCAATTAAGACTGTCACGTTGAACGCTACAAGTTCCGTGATTTCTTTTCACCAGTATCTTGACATGAAGGACAGGTCCGGAGTGTCGATGTTTTTACACACCCAGGATGTCTCGTGATGCGTGGCAAACGCCTTTTAATACGCCCGTGACATCCATCTCACGTGCGGTTACCGCAGATTATGCTCAGTCAAATCTGTACTCTTTGCAGCGATTGGGACGAAGGGCGTGGTCGGAGCACAGACTCACCGGGCGATCGGTATTTCAAAAGAGCGCGGAGAAAATGGAGAAGCGACGGTCTGATAGGCCCTCTTCGTCTCCCCACCGCCACCCAGGTCCAGCCAGGGAGGCGGGCCGCTCCACTCCTAGCGGGCGCCTCTTGAAAGACGTATTAATCGCGGTTCATCCGAAGTATAGCATTGAGACAGCTATTTTTTCTTGGTCCTGTAGCCGCGGCTCACGACAGTTATACGGTTCCCGCGGCCCATGTTTACGGGTCGTGCGGTTCCAGTCCGTGTTCTAATGGGTCGTGACGGTTCCATTGGACGGTTCAGCCCGTGTTTACGGGTCCATACGGTTCCATACTGATTCCACGGTCCGTTTACGGGTCCTTTCGCTTCCATTGACGCAAGGCTCCAGTGAGCGGAACTTATCTTTTAGCGGGATAACGACACTGCACGGTTTCGCGATTATCGCCCACTAGCTACTCGCCACGTGGTCAGGTGACAGATGACTTTCTTACAAGAAGTATAGCATCGACAGCTATTTTCTTCTTGGTCCCGTAGCCATTAGCTACGCAGTTCCACGCTTCGTGCGAACGCAATTAAGATTGTCTCTGCGTTGAACATTACCGTTCGTAATTATTTTCACCAGTATCATGGACATGGAGGACAGGTCCTCGGCCGTCGATGCTCTACACCCTGATGACCGGCATAGCATGATAACGCTTCTTTGATTTACGCTCCGGTCACATCCATCTCACGGCGTTTGGCGTGCAGATTATCTTTCTAGTCCATTAGTGGTACTCTTTGCAGCGATTGGGTTCAGCGTGGTCGGAGCACGTGACTCCACCGCGACCGGTATTTTTCAGATGCGACCGAGAGCGTGCGGCTCGGTGTTCGGATCGACGGCTCCGTAGCGAACGAGATATCGTGACATCGTGCGATTTACCGGATATGCACCGCTAGCTACGAGCTATGTGGCCAGGTGACAAGTGATAATCTTCACAAGTAGTATAGCGCCCGTGAGAGCTCATTCTATTCATGGTTCCGTGGCCATTAGCTCGCAGTTCCACGATCATGTGACACCATTTATACGATTATCGCGTTGAGCGTTACATCTCCGCGCAATTACTTTCACCAGTATCGTGGCACGAGGACAGGCCTCCGTGCGCCGTCGGTACGCACCTCAGAGGTCCCGCTTTGCATAGCGTGCAGCGCTTCTCTAGACCGTACGGGCCTGTACGACCGAGTTTTTGCGACGGATAACGGAGCACTGCTGATGAACCCCGAAGTTGAGTTCGCCAGCTAGAAGCTGCTTGGTCATAGCTCACGCTGTTCCACGGCCGTGTGAACTGCCTCTGTAGGATTTTCGCGTTGAACGTCACAGTTCGCGATGTTTTGCGCCTATATCATCGCATACACGAGGGGCAGGTCCCTAGCGTGTCGGTGCGTTACGCCGCCTTGACTGCCCTGGCGATCGTCTCATGTAAACGCTTTCTAGGTTGCGCTTTGGTGTTATTTACATGTTCAAACCGTGTACACCGCTGTGGTCTTTACGGATGCGATGGGACCGGTCGGTAACAAGAGGCGCGCCACGGGTCTTACGAGTTAGTCCCCTTTTACGGCTAATTGTAGAGCCATTGGATTCCTTTGCGGGTCCCATTAGGTCCGGGTGACGCTCTCGTAATCGGTTCCATACGCCCCACGGCTTGTTTTTCTGCCCCGTATGGGTCCGTAACATAACTTGGGCTCTGGCCGGGCAGGGATGACGCTTGGGTCTGTGAAGTGCTGCTTAGTTCTACAGCAGGGTAGCGTAAACGTCGTCACCCAAGTAGTTTTCGAGATCCCTACCGTCCGTGTGAGCTGACTTGGGGAGATTTTCGCGTTGAATGCCACGGTTCCGCATAGTTTCACCAGTTCATGGACACGGCAGGACGAGTCCCCGTTTGTCGGTACGTCCACGCTCCCAGGATGCTGCCGTGTTACGCTTGCTCGCTTGAGCCTAGCGCTGGTGATAAGATTTCCTTCTACGGAGGCATACCATCACGCAGAGCTATTCCTCCGTGTTCACGTAGTTCCACACGTTCAAACTACTCTGAATGTGATTCTTGCGCGAACGACCTTCGCTCATTCTACAGATATTAACGCCAGGTTTTACGCGTAACGATAAACCCGGTGGTATCGAACCTCGGATATTATGCGACCCGTTAGCGGCGTGTTGCAGTGTTCGCGATCGTTTCTTGCTGAGGCGTTTTTTGGCGTTGACGGCAGTCCCAGCAGTAACCGCGGCCAGCGGCTCCGTGGTGATTTTATGCAAACGGAGCACCTATACCAGCAGCGCTGTGTGGTGGTAGAGGACCGTGGCCATGAACTACTGCGTTCGCGTCGTTTCTCTTCGACACGTGCCGAGTACGGACGGTAGTCCCCTCTTTCCCACAGCTGGTTTGTGGCTCGTGATGGAACAACCTCAGTTTACGACTCCGTGATAGCTTGCGCGGCACGTGAACTCCTCCGTGTTTCTTACGGCCTCAGTTTATATATTTTACTATTCTCAACGGAACGCCGCGTGTACTGTTCCCTACGCTGCAGAAGCCACTTACCTCCGTGGCGCGGTGAATAGAGTATAATGAGATAACGACTCACGTTACAGGTGTGTAGTACGTTCACGCTTATCGTGACCTAGACGGTCCTTTGGTACCGATAGCTACTTCATTCGGGACACGTACCAGTACCAGTTGTCCCTCGCAGAGCGCCACGCAGCTTTTTGTCTCCGTGGTGCACTGTATTTTATCGTTGTGTGAGGACTCGTGGTTTTTACTTGTCGTGCTGGCGCCTTTGTAGACCCTAACGGATCTATTATACTTAACGGGTTATTACTTTACGGCGAAGTCCCCCCCAGTGCAGCCACGCCGCTTTCGCTCCACCCGTGGCAGGGTGTTTAACGGTCCGTAGTATACACACAGGACGCCACCTCTTCGTGATTTCTACCAGTGTTGGGGTTTATGATCATATGTTGGCGTAGCACGCTCCCCTACTTGTCAATATTACCTCCATGACGGATATTTTTCTTGACCATAGGTGGCCTTTGATAGACAAATCTTACGCTTGGGGTAGCTATTACTAACAACGGCACGTATGGTTCCTTCCATACTTTAACACCTTACAGCCGTTTTTGCGGTTTTACGACCTGTTACTTAACCGCCCGCATACAGACATCACACGGTATGTCGTTTTCTCCCGCTACCAGTGGCCGTAGGCTCCGGATTTTCAAGGTTGTTACTATCGTAGTACATTAACACTTTCTCCAGTCCACTTCTTAGACAAGTTTCATTGTTGATAGGCGTGTCTGAGCCACGCGTCCCGCAACTGCTACAGTTTCGGACCTCGGCTGGGTGCCGTCGACTATGTTGTACGGGTTCACGGGTCTCGACACCCATGCCGCCTTCACAGCTACATAGCTTCACGTTGGCAGCCCTTTTGTATACATTATATTAACGGCCTACCTTTTGTTTCGCTTAGCCTTTGATTTTTGGTCAGTCGGTTTCACCAACCTTGCCTCAGGGTCGGCAGCTTTTTCTGGACTGGATGGTGTGGTCTGTCCCTCCGCTTTACATCGCCCAGTCGGGTGGTCACCCTTTTGGTGGTGGCGGTGCTCCACCTGGTGTACGGAGAAGCTATCTATCTATCTATCTATCTATCTATCTATATATATATATATATATATATATATCTATCTATATCTATATATATATATATATATATATATATAATATATATATATATATATATATATATATATTTATATATATATATATATATATATATATATATATATATATATATATATATGTATATATATATATATATATATATATATATATATATATATATATATATATATATATATATATATATATATATATATATATATATATATATATATATATATATATATATATATATATATATATATATATATATACATATATATATATGTATACAAAATTGACAGCAATCTGAAAACTCTTTTTGACTCTCTCCCAGTAATGGCCAGACGTCAACCCCCAACCTACACAACATGCCCATAAGAAGTAAATTTTCAAACCCCTTGCCTCGACAAAACTCTAACACCCCCTGCGGGAAAAGTAGGTGTCAAATATGAAGACACATGATAAATGACAAATCCATTACCATTAATGGCAAAACCTTGTACCCAGGCCCATTCAATTGTGACAGCTCCAACATTAATTACCTCTTAATTTTGACCTTTGCCCCTCCATTCATTACATAGGACAAACAGAAACCAAATTCCAGCTCCGTTTCAACAACCATAAAAGCAAAACAAGACAAAAACAGTGTGGCTTTCCAGTATCCTCTCATTTTAATTCCCCAGGACATAATCTCTCTCATCTCAGATTTTCTATACTGAAGGCAACTTGTAGATGACTAAGAAAAGACTACTTAGGGAAATTGATCTGATTATCCTACTGGGCACAAAAAAAACAGACGGACTAAACAAAGACTCCTCTCCAACCTCAACTACTTTAAGTGACCTTTTAATCATTGTTGTATTATTTTGTATTATATTGTACTTTATTTAGTTATCTTTTGGTCTACGTACTAAGTACTAAGTTGTACAAAATATCATGTTTCATTTTAAAGTTGGTGTTTATATGGCACTACCATTATTATTTGTAATTTTATATATATATATATATATAAATATTTATAGGTATATATATATCAAAATATATATATTTATATATACATTCATATATATATATATATATATATATATATATATATATATATATATATATATATATATATATATATATATATATATAAATATAAATATATATATATATATATATATATATATATATATATATATATATATATATATATATATATATATATATATATATATATACATATACAAACCTTGGACAAAATTACTTTACAATTTTCCATAGACAACTGGGAATTCTCAAGAATATTTGAACACACTTTTTGTGCATGTTAACTATTATAATGGTTAGCTTTTCATAGTCTTGTCCTTTGTCATACAATTGTGGATTAATGGCTTTTATAAGTCATTATGAAATTATTGACCAACAGTCTGCGATATGTTGGACACCTTTTGAATTTGTTTAAGCTCATGCTTTTAATTTCCTGCACCCAATTGTGCAGGAAATAAACCTGCAAACTGAAAGTGAAATTTGTCTTTTTTATTTTGTTTGATGTCATCATCCTACTTTCACATTGTTTTGATTGTTCTTAAGGTGCTTAATCAAACTGATGAATCTTGAGGCTGAAACAGTATTTGATCACAGGTCATAAGTAGCTTGGTGTCATTTTGTGTAATTTTATGATAATTATTCCTTTCACTTTCAAAAACAAATTTCTACTTTCCTGCAGTTGCAGTCTTGTAAAAACCAGAAGAAAAAAAATTGCCAATACAGGAAAATGATTTTAAATGTTGTTTTGAAAAATATGTTTAAGGAATTTTTTTACTTAATTTTCATACACATATGATAGCATGAAGCAAAATCTTTCCTTAGGAGAAATGGTCTGTCAATCATTCATAGTCAATGCACACATCAGGCATATAAAACACATCTATTTTATCACCAGTTCGCAAACAAATTTCTCCCACTAAGACACTTAACATGGACGAGTGATTTTAATCACAAAAGTGCCCTGATTGCTCAGCACTAGCTTCTGTAATCTTATACACACAAATAACCTTGGGCTACTTGACTGTGGGGTGCATGGGAATGGCAGATAAACAATGATTGTTTGGAGTGGAGATACAATATACTCAACAGGAAGTCGGGTTGGTAATTGCCATACCTGAGTTTTCAGGACTAACTCAGGTGACGGGTGCGGGTAGCCTTAAAGAGAAACTTTTTGGCATGAGAGGGCTATAAACATACATTATAAAGGGCTATTAAAGAAACAAAGCTTGATCTAACTTTATATTCAAAATGTTTCACTGGTGAATTGAGAAGTGCATGTTATACCCCATCTTCATAATTAAGCCAAAAAGTTTCCAATAATTTTTAAAGAGGGAGTTAATTACCAAAGAAACACATAAGAATTTCATTGTAAGTGCAATAATGACATCAGACTGTTGTATTAGAAGTAACTATGACATCAGACTGTTGTATTAGAGGTAATTATGACATCAGACTGTTGTATTAGATGCAATTATTACATCAGACTTGTATTAGAGGTAATTATGACATCAGACTGTTGTATTAGAGGTAATTATGACATCAGACTGTTGTATTAGATGCAATTATTACATCAGACTTGTATTAGAGGTAATTATGACATCAGACTGTTGTATTAGATGCAATTATGACATCAGACTGTTGTATTAGATGCAATTATTACATCAGACTTGTATTAGAGGTAATTATGACATCAGACTGTTGTATTAGACGCAAGTATGACATCAGACTGTTGTATTAGATGCGATTGTGACATCAGACTGTTGTATAGATGCGATTGTGACATCAGACTGTTGTATTAGACGCAAGTATGACATCAGACTGTTGTATTAGACGCAAGTATGACATCAGACTGTTGTATTAGATGCGATTGTGACATCAGACTGTTGTATTAGAGGTAATTATGACAGACTGTTGTATTAGATGTAATTATGACATCAGACTTGTATTAGAGGTAATTATGACATCAGACTGTTGTATTAGAGGCAATTATGACATCAGACTGTTGTATAAGAGGTAATTATGACATCAGACTGTTGTATTAGAGGCAATTATGACATCAGACTCTTGTATTAAACACAATTATGACATCAGACTTGTATAGATGCAATTATGACATCAGACTGTTGTATAAGAGGTAATTATGACATCAGACTGTTGTATTGGATGCAATTATGACATCAGACTGTTGTATAGATGCAATTATGACATCAGACTGTTGTATTAGATGCAATTATGACATCAGACTGTTGTATAGATGCAATTATGACATCAGACTGTTGTATTAGATGCAATTATGACATCAGACTGTTGTATTAGAGGTAACTATGACATCAGACTGTTGTATTAGATGCAATTATGACATCAGACTGTTGTATTAGATGCAATTATTACATCAGACTGTTGTATTAGAGGTAATTATGACATCAGACTATTGTATTAGATGCAATTATGACATCAGACTGTTGTATTAGATGCAATTATGACATCAGACTGTTGTATTAGATGCAATTATGACATCAGACTGTTGTATTAGAGGCAATTATGACAGACTGTTGTATTAGATGCAATTATGACATCAGACTATTGTATTAGATGCAATTATGACATCAGACTGTTGTATTAGATGCAATTATTACATCAGACTTGTATTAGAGGTAATAATGACATCAGACTATTGTATTAGATGCAATTATGACATCAGACTTGTATTAGACACAATTATGACATCAGACTGTTGTGTAAAATGCAATTATGACATCAGACTGTTGTATTAGACACAATTATGACATCAGACTCTTGTATTAGATGCAATTATGACATCAGACTGTTGTATTAGATGCAATTATGACATCAGACTGTTGTATTAGACTCAATTATGACATCAGACTGTTGTATTGGATGCAATTATGACATCAGACTGTTGTATTAGATGCAATTATGACATCAGACTATTGTATTAGATGCAATTATGACATCAGACTGTTGTATTAGACTCAATTATGACATCAGACTCTTGTATTAGATGCAATTATGACATCAGACTGTTGTATTAGATGCAATTATGACATCAGACTGTTGTATTAGATGCAATTATGACATCAGACTCTTGTATTAGATGCAATTATGACATCAGACTGTTGTATTAGATGCAATTATGACATCAGACTGTTGTATTGGATGCAATTATGACATCAGACTGTTGTATTAGACTCAAGTATGACATCAGACTATTGTATTAGATGCAATTATGACATCAGACTGTTGTATTAGATGCAATTATGACATCAGACTGTTGTATTAGACTCAATTATGACATCAGACTGTTGTATTAGACTCAATTATGACATCAGACTCTTGTATTAGACTCAATTATGACATCAGACTTGTATTAGATGCAATTATGACATCAGACTGTTGTATTGGATGCAATTATGACATCAGACTGTTGTATTAGACTCAAGTATGACATCAGACTATTGTATTAGATGCAATTATGACATCAGACTGTTGTATTGGGTGCAATTATGACATCAGACTGTTGTATTAGATGCAATTATGACATCAGACTGTTGTATTAGATGCAATTATGACATCAGACTGTTGTATTAGACTCAATTATGACATCAGACTGTTGTATTAGACTCAATTATGACATCAGACTCTTGTATTAGACTCAATTATGACATCAGACTGTTGTATTAGATGCAATTATGACATCAGACTATTGTATTAGATGCAATTATGACATCAGACTGTTGTATTAGAGGCAATTATGACATCAGACTGTTGTATTAGATGCAATTATGACATCAGACTGTTGTATTAGACTCAATTATGACATCAGACTCTTGTATTAGACTCAATTATGACATCAGACTTGTATTAGATGCAATTATGACATCAGACTGTTGTATTAGAGGTAATTATGACATCAGACTGTTGTATTAGGGGTAATTATGACAGACTGTTGTATTAGATGCAATTATGACATCAGACTATTGTATTAGATGCAATTATGACATCAGACTTGTATTAGATGCAATTATGACATCAGACTGTTGTATTAGATGCAATTGTGACATCAGACTGTTGTATTAAATGCAATTATGACATCAGACTGTTGTATTAGACTCAATTATGACATCAGACTCTTGTATTAGATGCAATTATGACATCAGACTGTTGTATTAGATGCAATTATGACATCAGACTGTTGTATTAGACTCAATTATGACATCAGACTCTTGTATTAGATGCAATTATGACATCAGACTGTTGTATTAGATGCAATTATGACATCAGACTTGTATTAGAGGTAATAATGACATCAGACTATTGTATTAGATGCAATTATGACATCAGACTGTTGTATTAGATGCAAGTATGACATCAGACTGTTGTATTAGATGCAATTATGACATCAGACTGTTGTATTAGATGCAAGTATGACATCAGACTGTTGTATTAGATGCAATTATGACATCAGACTGTTGTATTAGACTCAATTATGACATCAGACTATTGTATTAGATGCAAGTATGACATCAGACTGTTGTATTAGATGCAATTATGACATCAGACTGTTGTATTAGATGCAAGTATGACATCAGACTGTTGTATTAGATGCAATTATGACATCAGACTGTTGTATTAGATGCAATTATGACATCAGACTATTGTATTAGATGCAAGTATGACATCAGACTGTTGTATTAGATGCAATTATGACATCAGACTGTTGTATTAGACTCAATTATGACATCAGACTATTGTATTAGATGCAAGTATGACATCAGACTGTTGTATTAGATGCAATTATGACATCAGACTGTTGTATTAGATGCAATTATGACATCAGACTGTTGTATTAGATGCAATTATGACATCAGACTGTTGTATTAGATGCAATTATGACATCAGACTGTTGTATTAGATGCAATTGTGACATCAGACTGTTGTATTAAATGCAATTATGACATCAGACTGTTGTATTAGACTCAATTATGACATCAGACTCTTGTATTAGATGCAATTATGACATCAGACTGTTGTATTAGATGCAATTATGACATCAGACTGTTGTATTAGACTCAATTATGACATCAGACTCTTGTATTAGATGCAATTATGACATCAGACTGTTGTATTAGATGCAATTATGACATCAGACTTGTATTAGAGGTAATAATGACATCAGACTATTGTATTAGATGCAATTATGACATCAGACTGTTGTATTAGATGCAATTATGACATCAGACTGTTGTATTAGACACAATTATCACATCAGACTGTTGTATTAGATGCAATTATGACATCAGACTGTTGTATTAGATGCAATTATGACATCAGACTGTTGTATTAGATGCAATTATGACATCAGACTGTTGTATTAGAGGCAATTATGACATCAGACTGTTGTATTAGATGCAATTATGACATCAGACTGTTGTATTAGATGCAATTATGACATCAGACTGTTGTATTAGACTCAATTATGACATCAGACTCTTGTATTAGACTCAATTATGACATCAGACTTGTATTAGATGCAATTATGACATCAGACTGTTGTATTAGAGGTAATTATGACATCAGACTGTTGTATTAGGGGTAATTATGACAGACTGTTGTATTAGATGCAATTATGACATCAGACTATTGTATTAGATGCAATTATGACATCAGACTTGTATTAGATGCAATTATGACATCAGACTGTTGTGTTAGATGCAATTATGACATCAGACTGTTGTATTAGATGCAATTATGACATCAGACTTGTATTAGATGCAATTATGACATCAGACTGTTGTATTAGAGGTAATTATGACATCAGACTGTTGTATTAGGGGTAATTATGACAGACTGTTGTATTAGATGCAATTATGACATCAGACTATTGTATTAGATGCAATTATGACATCAGACTGTTGTATTAGATGCAATTATGACATCAGACTGTTGTATTAGATGCAATTGTGACATCAGACTGTTGTATTAAATGCAATTATGACATCAGACTGTTGTATTAGACTCAATTATGACATCAGACTCTTGTATTAGATGCAATTATGACATCAGACTGTTGTATTAGATGCAATTATGACATCAGACTGTTGTATTAGACTCAATTATGACATCAGACTCTTGTATTAGATGCAATTATGACATCAGACTGTTGTATTAGATGCAATTATGACATCAGACTTGTATTAGAGGTAATAATGACATCAGACTGTTGTATTAGATGCAATTATGACATCAGACTGTTGTATTAGATGCAATTATGACATCAGACTGTTGTATTAGACACAATTATGACATCAGACTGTTGTATTAGATGCAATTATGACATCAGACTGTTGTATTAGATGCAATTATGACATCAGACTGTTGTATTAGATGCAATTATGACATCAGACTGTTGTATTAGAGGCAATTATGACATCAGACTGTTGTATTAGATGCAATTATGACATCAGACTGTTGTATTAGAGGCAATTATGACATCAAACTGTTGTATTAGAGGTAATTATGACATCAGACTGTTGTATTGGATGCAATTATGACATCAAACTGTTTTATTAGAGGCAATTATGACATCAGACTGTTGTATAGATGCAATTATGACAGACTGTTGTATTAGATGCAATTATGACATCAGACTGTTGTATTAGATACAATTATGACATCAGACTTGTATTAGACACAAGTATGACATCAGACTCTTGTATTAGATGCAATTATGACATCAGACTGTTGTGTTAGATGCAATTATGACATCAGACTGTTGTATTAGATGCAATTATGACATCAGACTGTTGTATTAGATGCAATTATGACATCAGACTGTTGTACTAGATGCAATTATGACATCAGACTGTTGTATTGGGTGCAATTATGACATCAGACTATTGTGTTAGATGCAATTATGACATCAGACTTGTATTAGAGGTAATTATGACATCAGACTGTTGTATTAGACACAATTATGACATCAGACTGTTGTATTAGATGCAATTATGACATCAGACTGTTGTGTTAGATGCAATTATGACATCAGACTGTTGTATTAGACACAACTATGACATCAGACTGTTGTTTTATATGCAATTATGACATCAGACTGTTGTATTAGATGCAATTATGACATCAGACTTGTATTAGACACAATTATGACATCAGACTGTTGTGTAAAATGCAATTATGACATCAGACTGTTGTGTTAGATGCAATTATGACATCAGACTTGTATTAGAGGTAATAATGACATCAGACTATTGTATTAGATGCAATTATGACATCAGACTGTTGTATTAGACGCAATTATGACATCAGACTGTTGTATTAGATGCAATTATGACATCAGACTTGTATTAGAGGTAATAATGACATCAGACTATTGTATTAGATGCAATTATGACATCAGACTTGTATTAGAGGTAATAATGACATCAGACTATTGTATTAGATGCAATTATGACATCAGACTTGTATTAGACACAATTATGACATCAGACTGTTGTGTAAAATGCAATTATGACATCAGACTGTTGTATTAGACACAATTATGACATCAGACTATTGTATTAGATGCAATTATGACATCAGACTGTTGTATTAGACGCAATTATGACATCAGACTGTTGTATTAGATGCAATTATGACATCAGACTTGTATTAGAGGTAATAATGACATCAGACTATTGTATTAGATGCAATTATGACATCAGACTTGTATTAGAGGTAATAATGACATCAGACTATTGTATTAGATGCAATTATGACATCAGACTTGTATTAGACACAATTATGACATCAGACTGTTGTGTAAAATGCAATTATGACATCAGACTGTTGTATTAGATGCAATTATGACATCAGACTTGTATTAGAGGTAATAATGACATCAGACTATTGTATTAGATGCAATTATGACATCAGACTGTTGTATTAGACGCAATTATGACATCAGACTATTGTATTAGATGCAATTATGACATCAGACTGTTGTATTAGATGCAATTATGACATCAGACTGTTGTATTAGATGCAATTATGACATCAGACTGTTGTATTAGACGCAAGTATGACATCAGACTGTTGTATTAGATGCAATTATGACATCAGACTGTTGTATTAGATGCAATTATGACATCAGACTTGTATTAGAGGTAATTATGACATCAGACTGTTGTATTGGATGCAATTATGACATCAGACTGTTGTATTGGATGCAATTATGACATCAGACTGTTGTATTAGACTCAAGTATGACATCAGACTGTTGTATTAGACACAATTATGACATCAGACTTGTATTAGAGGTAATAATGACATCAGACTATTGTATTAGATGCAATTATGACATCAGACTGTTGTATTGGATGCAATTATGACATCAGACTGTTGTATTAGACTCAAGTATGACATCAGACTGTTGTATTAGACACAATTATGACATCAGACTTGTATTAGAGGTAATAATGACATCAGACTATTGTATTGGATGCAATTATGACATCAGACTATTGTGTTAGATGCAATTATGACATCAGACTTGTATTAGAGGTAATTATGACATCAGACTGTTGTATTGGATGCAATTATGACATCAGACTGTTGTGTTAGATGCAATTATGACATCAGACTGTTGTATTAGATGCAATTATGACATCAGACTTGTATTAGATGCAATTATGACATCAGACTGTTGTATTAGAGGTAATTATGACATCAGACTGTTGTATTAGGGGTAATTATGACAGACTGTTGTATTAGATGCAATTATGACATCAGACTATTGTTTTAGATGCAATTATGACATCAGACTGTTGTATTAGATGCAATTATGACATCAGACTGTTGTATTAGATGCAATTGTGACATCAGACTGTTGTATTAAATGCAATTATGACATCAGACTGTTGTATTAGACACACTTATGACATCAGACTCTTGTATTAGATGCAATTATGACATCAGACTGTTGTATTAGATGCAATTATGACATCAGACTGTTGTATTAGACACAATTATGACATCAGACTCTTGTATTAGATGCAATTATGACATCAGACTGTTGTATTAGATGCAATTATGACATCAGACTTGTATTAGAGGTAATAATGACATCAGACTATTGTATTAGATGCAATTATGACATCAGACTGTTGTATTAGATGCAATTATGACATCAGACTGTTGTATTAGACACAATTATCACATCAGACTGTTGTATTAGATGCAATTATGACATCAGACTGTTGTATTAGATGCAATTATGACATCAGACTGTTGTATTAGATGCAATTATGACATCAGACTGTTGTATTAGAGGCAATTATGACATCAGACTGTTGTATTAGATGCAATTATGACATCAGACTGTTGTATTAGAGGCAATTATGACAACAAACTGTTGTATTAGAGGTAATTATGACATCAGACTGTTGTATTGGATGCAATTATGACATCAAACTGTTTTATTAGAGGCAATTATGACATCAGACTGTTGTATAGATGCAATTATGACAGACTGTTGTATTAGATGCAATTATGACATCAGACTGTTGTATTAGATACAATTATGACATCAGACTTGTATTAGACACAAGTATGACATCAGACTCTTGTATTAGATGCAATTATGACATCAGACTGTTGTGTTAGATGCAATTATGACATCAGACTGTTGTATTAGATGCAGACTTGTATTAGATGCAATTATGACATCAGACTGTTGTATTAGATGCAATTATGACATCAGACTGTTGTACTAGATGCAATTATGACATCAGACTGTTGTATTGGGTGCAATTATGACATCAGACTATTGTGTTAGATGCAATTATGACATCAGACTTGTATTAGATGCAATTATGACATCAGACTGTTGTATTAGACACAATTATGACATCAGACTGTTGTATTAGATGCAATTATGACATCAGACTGTTGTATTAGACGCAATTATGACATCAGACTGTTGTATTAGACACAATTATGACATCAGACTGTTGTATTAGATGCAATTATGACATCAGACTGTTGTATTAGATGCAATTATGACATCAGACTTGTATTAGACACAATTATGACATCAGACTGTTGTGTAAAATGCAATTATGACATCAGACTGTTGTGTTAGATGCAATTATGACATCAGACTTGTATTAGAGGTAATAATGACATCAGACTATTGTATTAGATGCAATTATGACATCAGACTGTTGTATTAGACACAATTATGACATCAGACTGTTGTATTAGATGCAATTATGACATCAGACTTGTATTAGAGGTAATAATGACATCAGACTATTGTATTAGATGCAATTATGACATCAGACTTGTATTAGAGGCAATATGACATCAGACTATTGTATTAGATGCAATTATGACATCAGACTTGTATTAGACACAATTATGACATCAGACTGTTGTGTTAGATGCAATTATGACATCAGACTGTTGTATTAGACACAATTATGACATCAGACTGTTGTATTAGATGCAATTATGACATCAGACTGTTGTATTAGACGCAATTATGACATCAGACTGTTGTATTAGATGCAATTATGACATCAGACTTGTATTAGAGGTAATAATGACATCAGACTATTGTATTAGATGCAATTATGACATCAGACTTGTATTAGAGGTAATAATGACATCAGACTATTGTATTAGATGCAATTATGACATCAGACTTGTATTAGACACAATTATGACATCAGACTGTTGTGTAAAATGCAATTATGACATCAGACTGTTGTGTTAGATGCAATTATGACATCAGACTTGTATTAGAGGTAATAATGACATCAGACTATTGTATTAGATGCAATTATGACATCAGACTGTTGTATTAGACGCAATTATGACATCAGACTATTGTATTAGATGCAATTATGACATCAGACTGTTGTATTAGATGCAATTATGACATCAGACTGTTGTATTAGATGCAATTATGACATCAGACTGTTGTATTAGACGCAAGTATGACATCAGACTGTTGTATTAGATGCAATTATGACATCAGACTTGTATTAGAGGTAATTATGACATCAGACTGTTGTATTGGATGCAATTATGACATCAGACTGTTGTATTGGATGCAATTATGACATCAGACTGTTGTATTAGACTCAAGTATGACATCAGACTGTTGTATTAGACACAATTATGACATCAGACTGTTGTATTGGATGCAATTATGACATCAGACTATTGTGTTAGATGCAATTATGACATCAGACTTGTATTAGAGGTAATTATGACATCAGACTTGTATTGGATGCAATTATGACATCAGACTGTTGTATTGGATGCAATTATGACATCAGACTTGTATTAGACTCAAGTATGACATCAGACTGTTGTATTAGACACAATTATGACATCAGACTATTGTATTAGACACAATTATGACATCAGACTATTGTGTTAGATGCAATTATGACATCAGACTGTTGTATTAGAGGTAATTATGACATCAGACTGTTGTATTGGATGCAATTATGACATCAAACTGTTTTATTAGAGGCAATTATGACATCAGACTGTTGTATAGATGCAATTATGACAGACTGTTGTATTAGATGCAATTATGACATCAGACTGTTGTATTAGATACAATTATGACATCAGACTTGTATTAGACACAATTATGACATCAGACTCTTGTATTAGATGCAATTATGACATCAGACTGTTGTGTTAGATGCAATTATGACATCAGACTTGTATTAGAGGTAATTATGACATCAGACTGTTGTATTGGATGCAATTATGACATCAGACTGTTGTATAGATGCAATTATGACAGACTGTTGTATTAGATGCAATTATGACATCAGACTGTTGTATTAGATACAATTATGACATCAGACTATTGTATTAGATACAATTATGACATCAGACTGTTGTATTAGATACAATTATGACATCAGACTTGTATTAGACACAAGTATGACATCAGACTGTTGTATTAGATGCAATTATGACATCAGACTGTTGTATTAGATGCAATTATGACATCAGACTGTTGTATTAGATGCAATTATGACATCAGACTCTTGTATTAGATGCAATTATGACATCAGACTGTTGTATTAGATGCAATTATGACATCAGACTCTTGTATTAGATGCAATTATGACATCAGACTGTTGTATTAGATGCAATTATGACATCTGACTGTTGTATTAGATGCAATTATGACATCAGACTTGTATTAGATGCAATTATTACATCAGACTGTTGTATTAGATGCAATTATGACATCAGACTGTTGTATTAGATGCAATTATGACATCAGACTGTTGTATTAGACACAATTATGACATCAGACTGTTGTATTAGACGCAATTATGACATCAGACTGTTGTATTAGATGCAATTATGACATCAGACTCTTGTATTAGATGCAATTATGACATCAGACTGTTGTATTAGACGCAATTATGACATCAGACTGTTGTATTAGATGCAATTATTACATCAGACTGTTGTATTAGATGCAATTATGACATCAGACTGTTGTATTAGATGCAATTATGACATCAGACTGTTGTATTAGACGCAATTATGACATCAGACTTGTATTAGAGGTAATTATGACATCAGACTGTTGTATTAGATGCAATTATGACATCAGACTGTTGTATTAGATGCAAGTATGACATCAGATTGTTGTATTAGATGCAATTATGACATCAGACTGTTGTATTAGATGCAATTATGACATCAGACTGTTGTATTAGACTCAATTATGACATCAGACTCTTGTATTAGATGCAAGTATGACATCAGACTGTTGTATTAGATGCAATTATGACATCAGACTGTTGTATTAGATGCAATTATGACATCAGACTGTTGTATTAGATGCAATTATGACATCAGACTGTTGTATTAGATGCAAGTATGACATCAGACTGTTGTATTAGATGCAATTATGACATCAGACTGTTGTATTAGATGCAAGTATGACATCAGACTGTTGTATTAGATGCAATTATGACATCAGACTGTTGTATTAGACTCAATTATGACATCAGACTATTGTATTAGATGCAAGTATGACATCAGACTGTTGTATTAGATGCAATTATGACATCAGACTGTTGTATTAGATGCAATTATGACATCAGACTGTTGTATTAGATGCAATTATGACATCAGACTGTTGTATTAGATGCAATTATGACATCAGACTGTTGTATTAGACGCAATTATGACATCAGACTTGTATTAGAGGTAATTATGACATCAGACTGTTGTATTAGATGCAATTATGACATCAGACTGTTGTATTAGACTAAAGAATTAGTTCAAGGGTCAAGCAAGTGTATCTTATATGAAAGAGGACTTCAAAAAAAACAAAATGGTGAAGAAAGCATTTAAAAATCTTATTCTGTAAAAGGATTAGTTAAGGGTCAAGCAAGTCTATCTTATATGAAAGAGGACTTAAAAAGAAACATACATATATATATATATATATATATATATATATATATATATATATATATATATATATTTTATATATATATATATATATATATATATATAAATATATATATATATATATATATATATAAATATATATATATATATTTTATATATATATATTTTTTAATTTTAATTTAATTTTATTTTAAAGGCCTATTGTTCTTAATAAAACCTATAGTTGTTAATAAAACAAAGTTGTTAATAAATGTTGTAAATAAAACCTATATTTGTTTATAAAATTTATATTTGTTGATAAAAACTATATTTGTTAATAAACCTATTTTTTATCAAAGAATCCTTTGTTTCTTAATAAAACCTATACATTTAAGGTATTAAATTTTTTTGGTGTAAATTATAAATAAATAAACAGGTTTAATGTAGAATCAATCTCATCTAGCCCACTGGATATCAGTGCATGCACTCAAGTACTGTAAGTCCACTGCCATTTGCATCCCTCAATCGATGCTCCAGCTTCTATGGTTAGTCTGTAATAATGTGCAATAAACTAAACTTACCGCCCATTATGCCTACTGGCACATATTGCAGCAACCAGGTTCTTCCACTTGTGCATGTCTGCATGTCTATGGCCATCATTTTAATCTACTCAGGTGTTTAATGAAAATTAAAGATTAAACCTGAATTCTTTTGCCTTTACCTATTCAGGGGTTTCCGTGGATTGAAGCAGATGAGAGTGTGCAGCGACTTCAGGATCCGAAGCTGACCCCGCTCAAAACTCTTAACTCTGACCTTTTTATGGTAATGAGTTCATATATGTATAACCTTGTCACAGTCACTTTAAAGAGCATTCTACCGAAAAATCAGGATTTTAAAACATTCATTCTGTGCTGTTGTTGGTAGATGTGACAACACAGCTTACACATGCAAACACTTCCAAAAATCAATGGGTGCAGCACACAAATATCAATGTATATGGATGTGTTGTGATCTCTAGATGATCCTTGATTTTGGTGCTGATGTCATAAATAGTAAAGCTGCACTAGAACGAAAAGTGAGGGCGCTCCTTTTTGCGAATTTCACAGATATATCATCCACAACAGATTGATAAAGTTAATGTCTCTATAGCCCACAGGCGATGTGATGGCAAAAGTAACTTGAATATTCATATTAACCAGAAAATTGCTATACCGTTGCGTGCTACTTCAGCATTTGATTTCTTAGGGACCCCTAAAAATACACCCTCATTTCTTGGTCTAGTGCTCCTTTAATTAGTAGGCGGGGCTAAATGTAAAATTATTTTATTAAGTTTGTAAACACGATTTCTCAAGAACAGTGTGGTGGACCTATGTCATGCTTGATATATGGATGTGCTGTGGCTTGTTGATTAACCCTATTGTTATGGTCATGCACCTTGCTCATGTAAACACATGTAAAAGACAATGGGAAAAACAACAATTTCAAGTAGTTTGATCAGGATTTAGAAGCAATTAAGATTTTCAGTTATTTTGCTTGCAACAGAAGTACTTAATTATCAAAGTGTTCCTATAATGATACACCCCCACTGTTTGGTAGAGTGCCCCTTTAATTTTTGAGCTAAGTTTGCTCAAACTAATGTACACCCAGAGAACAATTTGAATTTTGAAGTTTCCTTACATATCGAGGATTCAATATTTTTGTCACGAAAGGTTTGATTGGTCTGAACATTAGTTCTTATTTGTTCTTGGTGCCAAAGTAACAAATGTCAAAATATATTTATATAGCACAACTAGACCTGACACTTTAATTTCTGGGGTCTTTACCTAACTTTAGAGGTTTATACATATTATAAAGCTTCAATTGTATATCCGTATAAGCTATAACCTACAGCAAATTAGATTAGTGCAGTGATGCACACAAAGGACATATGATACATTTACTATAAAACACTTCAATAACGAATGATATGGTGAATTCAACAGCGCTAATGTAGTGTTTTATAGTGAATGTATCGTATATTCTTTGTGTGCATCACTGCACTATTTAATGTACATGCCAAAAAATTTCTCTTTAAGCCTACCCACACCGGACACCCGAGTTAATCCTGAAAACTCAGTTGTGACAATTACCAGCCCGACTTCCTGTTCAGTGTATTGTGTTTCCACTCCAAACAATGATTATTTATCTTCCATTCCAATGCAAACAACAGCCAAGTAGCCTAATGCTATTTGTGTGTATAAGATTACACAAAGCCAGAGCTGACTAATCAAGGCACTTTTGTGATTGAAATCACTCATCTGTGTTAGGTGTCTTAGTGGGAGAAGTTTGTTTACAAACTGGTGATAAAAATAGCTGTGTATTATAATACCTGAGGTAATAATGTGCATTAAGTGTGAATGATTGACGGACCATTTCTCCTAAGGAAAGATATTGCTTCATGTAATTTGCTGTAGGTTGTAGCTTATATGGATAAATAATTGGAGCTTTGCAATATGTATAAACCTCTAAAGTTGGGTAATTTCTGAGAAATATAATTTGTTTTTTGGCTATGGCCAGCAATTCTGTCATGAAGTGTTTGCAATTATCTTGAAAATTAAATGGATAAAAATTTTATCAAACTAGATTGTTTGGGAAATCGTTAAAAATTATCCTGAATCTTTTTTTTTCATGTTCATACCTGAATTTCAGCCCCCTTTCTTCCCCAAATGTATCCATTGGCTGTACACAAATAATCAAGTTGGGGGTGGGGGGTTTCCCTGTCCCTATCCTATGTGCGTATGATGGTCATTGGTATGTTTCAAGCAGAAATGACCCTGGTTTGATCTTGGAAACTCCAAATTGAATTTAAGTTGAAAATGAAAAGAGTTGATAACAATTTCATCAGTTTTCTCTTCTCCTTTACAGATACAGTTGTACGTGGAGGAGTCGAGTGGAAAGTTCAGCGATGTGACCTGACATTGGTTGACCCTAAGCTTTCTTTGTTCAATATTTGGTGTGAGAAGTATATTGCCTTGATCGTGCTACTGTGTATCCTTCATGCCACTAAGGAATTTACATTCCATTAGGTTTCTTTAATTTGATTTATGCAACACTTTGTCAGGTTTTGTGATGTTTATCTGGATTGTGGGTTCAGTGGCAAAGCTGCAGTATCATCAAAGAAGTACAGGATGGGGGGGGGGGGGGAGGGGTGTAAAATCATGCAACAATGTTTTTTTTATGTTAATGTATAGAAAGTAGTGGTCAGTGGAACTTGTAATTTAAGTCATGAAAAAAGTGGATGGGGAGGAGTAGCCAGGATAACCTCTTTCCCATGCGGATAGGCACTGAGTGTGTTAATGTTCAGGTATAGAGATTGGAAAAGATTATAACCATTACCCCCTGAATGTAGTGGGCACAAGAAGCATACCATTCATGTATATTGTAAATAGAAATTGTATACATTTAAAACATTTTATATTCTATTTCCCGAGCCATATATGTTATTGTGCATAATGCTCATTTGTTACATGATAAATGGAGGGTTAAGATACATTGCAGTTGTTCAATGGGAGTCTCTGTTTGGAACGCAAAGCACTGGGTTTAATTCCCGGCTAAGCAATTGTGTTCAGGGTTCGCGTTAACGACAAGTTTGTCGTATATTACGCTATGGCTGAAATTTCTTACGACACAGGTTGTACCTGCGTTATAAGATTTAGATATAGCATGTGGGAATTTTATGCCAGAGTTTTTCATTAACTTAAATGAAATCATGAACATCTTACCTCTCTGATGCGATTCAAAGTTTTATTTCACACAAAAATGATTTTGAATTACTCATAAATAAAAGAATAATGATACAACTACGAGACTAACTGCTGAATGATTCAACATGCCCTTAGTGCTGCCATAAACACATATAGGCTATAGACCCTATACATGATGTACATACAGTGTACGTGCAAGTTTTGATGTTGTTTTGAATGCAAGCTGTCAATTGTCAACAATATTATGAGCTAAGATTCTACTTTCCTCCTGTATTGTGTGAATCGTGTATCTCTGAAGTGATTACAATCTGTCAAGTTACTATACTGTAAAGAAGTAGGTGTGTTCGAGGCCTTAATAGTATATTATTGTTGACAACTGGTCAAAGAAAACCTCCTGAAAGATTGGATATGATAAACAAAAGTATTTTTCTATTTTATTTTGGATTGTTAACCCAAATTTCATGATTCAACAATCAACATTATACAAGGATTGGCTATAAACTTTTTCTTAATATTTTTTATGATAATAATGTTTTTGGTATTTTAAGCGCAATTTTCATTCACTTTAGCGAGGCAGGCCTACACAAGTGTGTGTGTGTGTGTTAACAATACTTGCAAGCTTTGCTAGCGCTCAGTGCCCTGTACATTGCGCAGTACCCTGTACATACGATGGCAAATTACAAAATACACCGAAAATCAAGGGCTTGTCGTAACCAAATATGCCAGACAAAATATCCTAATGCATTTTCTGGTTGTGTTGTGTCCTTGGGCAAGGCACTTTATCCTGCTTGCCTCAGCTCCACTCCTGCTGTAAACATGAGTACCAGCATTGTTGGGGAGTTAACCTGCAATTGAATGACATCCAGGAGGAATTCTCTTGCTCCATGGAAACTGGGAAAAAGCACCAGCCATGTGGGCCTAATGGCTTGGATAGATTTAACTTTAACTAAGATATATTCATGACTTGTCCTTCTCCTTAAAAATTTGTTCCAGCAAATCATAACCACAAACTTATTGTAGCAAATAGTGAGACCTCTTATCTTAACTAAAATAACCACACAATAAGGACTTCATCCATTGCTAATATAATACTCAGCACCAACTTCCACAACAAGTAAGGACCAATAGGAAAGCTAATACAATGGAGCCATTGATAAGAGAAATTTGATCCTAATTACTTGTGATTTTCAGAATAAAGAAAATAAAGAGGAAAAATCTGACCCAACCTGGTTATTTATCAGGTCAGGTCTGACTGTTTGAAACTTTAACGAGCAGAACAACTTATGTGTACCTGTTTGTCAATTCAAGTGTTGGAGCGTCCAGAAGCTTAGGGCCTATAACTCCATTGTGGCGCAAGTTCCGATTTTTCCATCAATACTGGAACAATTTACCCACCACATTAGAAATGGTTTTGCTTAAAACCAGGAACATCTCAACCTGCCCTCGAATGGAGCAGGGCCGGTTGAAGAAAATTTTATATAAATTTTGTTTCCCAAACCACAAAACTGTATACAGTTTCACCTTACCTATGCTCCTTCAAGATAACAACTACTCCCACTGGTGTCACATGGTATTTTTAGTCATACACATCAGAATATAATGGCATCCCTTGTAATATAAGTAGTAACTGTAATCAATGTTTGTCTTTGCTGCTGGGGAAAAGATGAAATGAAATATGAGCATAGAACTATTTATACCTCAAATGTTATGATGCAAAGTAAATCTTGTGGAACAATGTGGTTAATTTGTTGCTTAAAAATTGTAGCACAAATTTTAAGCAGTGCCTTTTCTAATGACTTAATATTTTGCTATATTGAAATATATATATTTCTAGTTTAAAAGAGTTTCATGTATTCACTACCTGGGCCAGCACATAGCATTAAATGTTCTTTCTGCAATATATACACAAGTATTTGATCATCTATTGTAAGAAATAAGAGTCAAACTACATAGTTTTTGATACTTAAATTTGAAAAATGTAGCCCTTTTGGAAAGAAGGGAAATTTCTTGATATGGAAAAAACAGCAGATTGTCTTTAGGAGTTACAAATTGCATGAATATTCTTTTTTGCTTGCAATGAATGATTTTTTAATTGAAAATTATAGGTGTAAGAGCTCAATGTTTGTTTTGATGCCAATTGAAATTGCCCCAATATTTGATGTCACAGACATTGGACTGAAACTATGGGGAGGGGGAGGAATTGCCTCCTCTGCAACCTGTCTCCTATGTCAACTTCAGTATGAACAGAGATCAGTGACCTAATCAATAAGTCATAAGATGTTCAATATTCCTGAACGTGCAATTAGTGTATAACTGAAATAGATTTAATCTTTAATCGAAAGTGTATGTTCTGTTTTTTAACAATTTGATATGCTGTACAGTGCATTTTATTGATGTGCATGTGTATGTGTGTTATTAGTGATCAATTAAATATATTTGGGGAAATATGTTGAATTAGCTAGGTCTAAGCTGAAGGGGTGGGAAGTGTGTGCCTTATACAATAAAACTAGTTTATGTTGATGAGCCCAAATGACAATGCCCATAACTTCAGTTACCTCAAAAGATGTTTGTTGCACTAGTGTTGTGCTAATAAAGATGTTTGTTGCACTAGTCTTGTGCTAATAAAGATGTTTGTTGCACTAGTGTTGTGCTGATAAAGATGCTTGTTGCACTACTGTTGTGCTGATATAGATGCTTGTTGCACTGATAAAGATGCTTGTTGCACTAGTATTGTGCTGATAAAGATGCTTGTTGCACTAGTGTTGTGCTGATAAAGATGTTTGTTGCACTAGTGTTGTGCTGATAAAGACGTTTGTTGCACTAGTGTTGTGCTGATACAGTAGTTACTATACTCATTTTTACTTCGACCAGTAGTTGGTAGTATATTTGAATGTATGTAATCATTGTATGCTTGTATATCATCTATTATCTTCATCTAGTTTTCATTATAACATGTTTATCATTCATTATAACATGTTTATCTTTCATTATAACATCTTTATTGTTCATTATAACATGTTTATTGTTCATTATAACATATTTATAATACATTATAACATAGTTGTTTTAACACATTTTTTGTTCATTGTAACAGGTTTTGTTCATTTGAACAGGTTTATCGGTCATTAAATCATGTATATCGTTTGTTGTCACGTTTATCGTTCTTAGTTACATGTTCACCTTTCATTGAAACATGTTTATTGTTCGTTATAAAGTGTTTATCATTTATAACATCTTTATCATTCATTAAAACAGGTATGTCATTTATTATGACATGTTTATCCTTTGTTATAACAGGTTTGCCATTCATTATAACATGTTTATCAGTCATTGTAACATGATTATCATTCACTATAAGATGCTCAATGTTCATTATGTGTTTATTGTTCATTATAACATGTTTATCTTTCATTAAAACATGCTTATCTTTCATTATAACATGTTTAATGTTTACTCATCATCTCAGCAATAATATTTTTTATCAAAAACTACTGTTGAACATACGTGTCAGAGCTGTTCAGGTTTATTGGATGTACACCATTTATTTTGGACCAACAAAGTGTCCTTAGTATATGCGATTTCAATTGTGAATTGCAATTACATTTTTGAAAAACTAGAACAGTAAATTAGGCAATGTTTATTGAAAATAATTTAGCAGGGTTTGGAAAGTGAAAGAGAACTTGACAACATGTTTTTAAGGAGGTAGCTCAAGCTACAATGATGCTGTGCTGCATCTTATGAATTACAAGCATAGGCCCTTAAAAAGGGCCCATAGTGGCTGTAGACTTCAGACTAGAGAAGCCCTATGATTATTAGAACAATAAAGGTTCTCAATTGCAAATACATTTTTTTTAAATTCCATCTGTCCATTGCCATTTTACAATGATACGATTTTTGGTTTGGTCGGACAGTGATTCAGCAACAGCAAATACAATAATTACACTCCAGATAGTGTCCCCATTACTTCACATTAAGTCCACTTCCTGACCGTTCCTTTGATTCTTCCAGATTCGTCTGGTTCTAGACAGTCCGACAAAGAATGTACTGTTTTGATGCATTCAAGTACGTTGGATGCCCCCTCTAAGTGTCGGCCCTTGTGAGTCATGTGTACAGAATTAAGTTTTGATTGCCAGGAAAATATTAAGCAACATCAAATATCACAGATCTGAGGGAGTTTTCCTCCCTCCCTCACTAGCTACGACCCTGTATTTCATCAAGCATATTTTGAAAACAAGTTATTGAAAAATTATGAAATTTAGGCATCCACAATATACATGCATGTGCAATTCAGCCCTAAAGCAAATATTTGCTTAGAACCTTAAACATTGCCTGCATAACTTATCTGAGCAGCTAGATCAGGGAGTTATGTCAATTGTCAAGAAAAAAGGTCAGGGTTTTAGTGACAATCAGAAAAGAATGTTATTGGTCAGCATTGTGAAACACAAGAAAATCTTGCAAGGGGATATGTTTATGATCATATATATATATATATATATATACACAGTACTTTTAATACATGTGCCTGGACATCTATATATAGTGTGTGATACAGACTTATTCTTTCTATGAAAAATACAAATGTTGTGCTGAGTTGTCAGGACTGGTAATGTTGAAATTTTGATTTTCCAATGAAGCATCATTCATTTGATGAGGGATAAATATTGTTACCCCCAGATGAGTCTGGATCTCAAAGAAAGAAAGATTTTTTTAGGCTGTAAAAACTGCAGAACTCATTGTCAGTTTATGCCAGAATGTATCATTTAAAAGTCTGATGTAATTCATATATTAAATTTAAATATTACAAGTAATTCATTTATGTAGTTAATGTAATATTATCATACACAGAATGCCAAGTATTTGATTAAAGGGACAATTTGCTTATTTGAAGCAGACTGGGATAAGCTGTGGTGAGTTATTAGTCCACGTTGAGAAGTTGGAACAATATAGGGAGCTGGGCCGGAGCAAACGATGGGATATGTACAGACTCTTCCCCCTGAGAAAGAAAAGGAATTGTGTCTAGGTTTCATATTTGTTTACCAAATTGCTTTAAGACCAGTTAGGCTAGATGGATGTTACACAAGTCTGCTCAGGAGAGTCCAGAAAATCTCATGGAACCACCACTACACTGCAACAAATATATGGCAAGCTCTTCCCTATATCCATCTATCTCGCACAACGAAGACTTCAGTTTGCTGGCCACTCACACTGCGCCAAAGGAGAACTACTATCTGATCTCCTATGGTGGAAGCCCTAACACAACAAGAAACTGATGTACCCACACATGATCTCAAGAGACACTGGAATAAAAAAAACTGACGTACCCGCACATGATCTCAAGAGACACTGGAATCAAGAAACTGACGTACCCGCACATGATCTCAAGAGACACTGGAATCAAGAAACTGACGTACCCGCACATGATCTCAAGAGACACTGGAATCAAGAAACTGACATACCCACATATGATCTCAAGAGACACTGGAATCAAGAAACTGACGACGTACCAGCACATGATCTCAAGAGACACAGGAATCAAGAAACCGACGTACCTGCACATGATCTCAAGAGACACTGGAATCAAGAAACTGACGTACCCGCACATGATCTCAAGAGACACTGGAATCAAGAAACCGACATACCCACATATGATCTCAAGAGACACTGGAATCAAGAAACTGACGTACCCACACATGATCTCAAGAGACACTGGAATCAAGAAACTGACATACCCGCACATGATTTCAAGAGACTGGAATACCTGCACATGATCTCAAGAGACACAGGAATAAAAAAACTGACGTACCCGCACATGATCTTAGGAGTCTCTGGAATCAAGAAACTGACGTACCCGCATATGATCTCAAGAGACACTGGAATCAAGAAACTGACGTACCCGCACATGATCTCAAGAGACGCTGGAATCAAGGTAGAAGATCTCCCTGTGGCTATGGCCGATCGTGAAGTCTGGAAACTAAGTTGTGAAGAACATCTCGGCCACGGCCACAAGATGATGATGAAAACCAGTCAGAGATATTCTGAATGATGGCCAGAGTTGCTTCAAAATGGGTTTCCAGTGAACTGATGCCTGTACACACAAGTTTGAAGATCTTCACAAGATTGCTGGGCTCTTTTATAAGTTATTCAGGTGATTATTCCAGCAATTGTAAGAATGAAAATATCTAACTTGGGCCAATTGTTCTTACAAATTTCTTCCAAGCCATCCTATGCACTTCCCAGGCATATGGACCCCTCAGCAGGTAGTACTTATTCTCTACTTGATTCACACACAAAAACCAGTGTATAGAAATGCATACATTTATTTTGAAATGAATTTGAAGAACTTGACTTTCCAAATGAAAATATAAGCTGTTCTGAAAAGCATCGTGGATTTCACAGGGTTTTTGTGGCACCAGGTTTTGGTGATTTGAATATTCTATGCACCTATGCATTCTATGCACCTATGTATTCTATGCAAGAGAGGGAAAATATGTCTTATGGGAGGGCAAAAACCTATAAATCCGACAAAATTTGTCACTTTACATAAATTTGGGGTGGGGTTGGTGATTTATGGATGGCACATTCAAACCACTCCACCCCAAATTGATGTAAAGTGACAAATTTTAACCACTGCATTCCATTCAATAGACAATGAAAGAAGCATTGGTGAAAAAAGTACCTTGATGTTTCTTTAAGGAGACACTTGATTTTAAAGATTCCATAAGTTTGTAGAAAAGTGACTGGTGTAGTAAGTCTAACTTGTGCTGTGAATTATAAGTGCATGGCACTTGTGCGCATGATGGCACTTGTGCGCATGATGGCACTTGTGCGCATGATGGCACTTGTGCGCATGATGGCACTTGTGCGCATGATGGCACTTGTGCGCATGATGGCACTTGTGCGCGCATGATGGCACGTGCGCATGATGGCACTTGTGCGCATGATGGCACTTGTGCGCATGATGGCACCAAGCATGCGCGCATGATGGCACTTGTGCGCATGATGGCACTTGTGCGCATGATGGCACTTGTGCGCATGATGGCACTTGTGCGCATGATGGCACTTGTGCGCATGATGGCACTTGTGCGCATGATGGCACTTGTGCGCATGATGGCACTTGTGCGCATGATGGCACTTGTGCGCATGATGGCACTTGTGCGCATGATGACACTTGTGCACATGATGACACATGTGCACATGATGACACTTGTGCCCATGATGGCACTTGTGCGCATGATGACACTTGTGCGCATGATAACACTTGTTAGCATAATGACACTTGTGCGCATGATGACATTTGTGCGCATGAATTTCTATGAAAATTAATTACCTCTCATTAAATGACGATTTGTTTGTTTACTATTGAGATATGATTAAAGTGCTTTGCCAATGTGTTCATGAAACAAATACTTGTTATTTCAAAATCCTAATCTTAAGATGTTGTGATAATTAGCCTGTAATTTGTGCACAATTCTCTCAGAGCTATAAGTTTGGATATCTCCTTGAAAGGAATAAGGTATTAACGTGACTTTTCCACCAGTTTGTTTCTTAGTCTTGTTATGTAGAATGCACATATTTGACCCAAGGGAATATTTTTTTCATTTTTCTGTAGTTTAGTTACACCATAATCACAAATGCATTGAACTAAGGTATATACAGATTTTACTCAAAACTTCTTTTCTACGTGTTTTGATACTTTTTCAATAAAATTTCACATTGTGTGACTTAATCCTACATTTACTATTTGAAAAGATGCAAAAGTATGAAGTATTCCTGTGTTTTATTGTAGAAGTAAGTGTTTGTCAAATTTCTGTTTGGCCTAATTTTGCCAATAAAGTCAATTATATAAGTTTATGTCTTGTTTTGGTTTTTCTTCTTCTCAATATATTTGAACAACTTTGGTTTTTATGCTGCTTTACAATTAAGTAAAACAAATTTAAGAAAGCAACAATTTTACTTCAATATTTGATCATTTTAAAATTATTTTTTTTTTTTTACATTAACTGAGTTGATTTCAATAAAAGATTCAGATTTAGGTCCCATTGTTCTGCAAAATAACAGTATTTGCATTTCTAATGCCATGGGCGAGGGTGGAGAGGGAAATCCCCACCCTCTCTCTTCATCTAAAAAAGCAGATGTTGGGGGCAGACTTAGTAGGTCAAATTCTGCTTTCGGTAGTGTCATAACATTACAATGTTGGACAATATCATTCCCTTTCCCCAAAACAAGATCTGTAATGCTTATACATTTGAATTTAAGTGCTGCCACAGTACTTCTCAGAATTGATGCAGAGTATGAATGACCAGCAAAGGTAGACAAAATCCACTCTAGTATTTGCACAGATAACAGATCAAACTTGCTGTTAGTACAGAAACTAAACAGAATAACAACCTACTGTATACAAAGGTCTTCAACTTCAGCAGTCACAAAGTCCAATGCCTCACAAGACTGATAATACAAGGTTAAAAAAACAAGATAGCTTGTAAGTTCATTCACTTTCTTGTTTGCTTAGATGACGAGTTTGAGAGGGTTACTAAGGGCTATATATTATATGATCTTGATGCACCGATGTTTTAGCAAAATTGCCATGAAATTTGATTATAGAAGTGTTTAACTCTGTCCTTTAGTTGATTTTATCAGCAATATTCACCAATGAAGTTGGGCAAAGGGGTTATGTTTTCCCCTGCATTTGTTTGTGTCTCTTGTCCACAAACATATGCACTGATTACTGGATTTTGATTGTGGGTGGTTCTTTACTACAATGCCAAGTTGAATATCCTATGCCCTGAATTTAAGATATGTCCCAACAGAAGTGAATGAAATATCACCACCACCAAATCCATGATGAATAACTCTGGCTAAAAAAAATCAGTCCAATGCATCCAAACTCACCAGTGTTTATAACTCACTGATGAAAACGGGCTATTAAATGTCCAAATGAATCCTCAGCCCCACAACACGCATGACTTGGCCCTGCGGTAACCAAATCCACAATACCTGGCTCATCACAACAAGCTCCATTGTGTGCATATAGATGATTGGGGTGTAATTTCTGATGTGTAAAATCACTGAACTATTTGTGGTGGGTTTTATTGTTGCTTCTAGCAGTCTAAAAGTCATACCTGCCAAAATGGAGGTTCTTGCAGGTGAAATGACTGAAAATTTGTAGCGAGGTTTGGCCGGAATGTAACCTACTTCCTTTATCTTTACATTGAATGCATTCACAACCTCAAATTCATAATATACAGCAAAGAAAAATTACCCCCATATTTTAACTATAGGTTGAGCTACCACATCAGTGATATCTAGTTTTACTGTTTAAGGATCGATAAGTGATATAAATTTGGGGTACATTGGAACTTAGGAGGGGGACAGATATGGAGGGGTGGGGATGCTGCAGGGTGAGATCTGTATCAAATTAGTTGAAACTATACAATGTAATGTGCTAAAAATTGAATTCTTGCTCTGAAAGGAAATACAAATTCAATTTTCTGGATCAAAGAAAAGTAAATCAAGTGGTTTCTGATATTAAAGAAAATTGAAACAATTTCTTTCTAGGATGAAAAAAAAAAAGATGATGGAATGTGAAGCTTGCCTGAAAGCAACCTGACGAATGAATGCTAATCCTGAATAAAACTGAAAACTAGAATGGTAAATACCATCATAGTTAACGTGCCCATGCAAATTGACACCCACATCATATGACCTGGCCAATTATAAAGATGGCATCTCACACTAAGTCCTACATGGCATCCCATGTCCCACATGGCATCCCATGTCCCACATGGCATCCCATGTCCCACATGGCATCCCATGTCCCACATGGCGTCCCACATGGCATCCCATGTGGCATCCCATGTCCCACATGGCATCCCATGTCCCACATGGCATCCCATGTCCCACATGGCATCCCATGTCCCACATGGCATCCCATGTCCCACATGGCATCCATGTCCCATGGCATCCATGTCCCACATGGCATCCCATGTCCCACATGGCATCCCATGTCCCACATGGCATCCATGTCCCATGGCATCCCATGTCCCACATGGCATCCATGTCCCCATGGCATCCCATGTCCCACATGGCATCCCATGTCCCACATGGCATCCCATGTCCCATGGCATCCCATGTCCCACATGGCATCCCATGTCCCACATGGCATCCATGTCCCACATGGCATCCCATGTCCCCATGGCATCCCATGTCCCACATGGCATCCATGTCCCACATGGCATCCATGTCCCACATGGCATCCATGTCCCACATGGCATCCATGTCCACATGGCATCCCATGTCCACATGGCATCCCATGTCCCACATGGCATCCTATGTCCCACATGGCATCCATGTCTTACATGGCATCCCATGTCCCACATGGCATCCCATGTCCCACATGGCATCCCATGTCCCACATGGCATCCCATGTCCCACATGGCATCCCATGTCCCACATGGCATCCCATGTCCCACATGGCATCACATGGCATCCCATGTCCCACATGGCATCCATGTCCCACATGGCATCCCATGTCCCACATGGCATCCCATGTCCCACATGGCATCCCATGGCCCACATGGCATCCCATGGCATCCCATGGCACCCCATGGCCCACATATGGATCCCATGTCCCACATATGGCATCCCACGTCCCACATATGGATCCCATGTCCCACATATGGCATCCCACGTCCCACATGGCGTCCCACATCCCCGTGGCATCCCAGTCCCACATGACGTCCCACATGGAATCCCATGTCCCACATGACGTCCCACAAGGCATCCCACATGACATGCCCATGGTATCCCACGCCCCACATGGCATCCCACGTCCCACATGACTTCCCACATGGCATCCCATGTCCCACATGGCATCCCATGTCCCACATGGCATCCCATGTCCCACATGGCATCCCATGTCGCACATGGCATCCCATGTCGCACATGGCATCCCATGGTGTCCCATGTCCCACATGGGGTCCCATGGCGTCCCATGTCCCACATGGCGTCCCATGTCCCACATGGCGTCCCACATGGCATCCCACATCCACATGGCGTCCCACATGGCATCCCACGTCCCCCGTGGCATCCCATGTCCCACATGGCATCCCATGTCCCACATAACATCCATGTCCCACATGGCATCCCATGTCCAACATGGCATCCCATGTCCCACATGGCATCCCATGTCCCACATGGCATCCTATGTCCCACATGGCATCCATGTCCCACATGGCACCCCACGTGGCACCCCATGTCCCACATGATATCCGACCCCATGTCCCACATGACATCCCATCCCATGGCATTCCACCATATCTCCCACATGGTATATCCCACCCCATGTCCCACATGACATACCATCCCATGTCCCACATGGCATTCCACCATATAGATCACATCCCATGTCCCAAATGACATTCCATCTCATGTCGCACATGACATCCCATGCCTTATCCCACATGGCATTCCACCATATTAGCCACATAGCATTCCACCATATAGTGTCTCACAGGGCATCCCATCATATGTCCCACAGGGCATCCCATCATATGTCCCACAGGGCATCCCATCATATGTCCCACAGGGCATCCCATCATATGTCTCACAGGGCATCCCATCCTATGACCCACATGGCATTCCACCATATAGATCACATCCCATGTCCCAAATGACATTCCACATCATGTCGCACATGACATCCCATGCCTTATCCCACATGGCATTCCACCATATATCCCACATAGCATTCCACCATATAGTGTCTCACATGGCATTCCACCATATGTCCCACATGGCCTTCCACCATGTGTTCCACATGGCATCCCACGCTATGACCCACATGGATCTCATCTTACATGTATGTCCCACATTAATCCATCCATATGTACCACATGACATCCCTCCCTATGTCCCACATGGCATCCCCCCCCCCCCCTGTGATCAGCATTAGTGGCTTCCCACCTGATGTCCCACCATATGTTCCACATAGTATCCCTCCCAATGTCCCAATGACATCCTACTTTATGTCCCACATGGCATCACATCCCATGGCCTCCTACCCTAAGTCTCACATAGCCTCCTACCCTGTCACACTTGGCATCCTACCTTATGTCACACATGGCATCCCAACCTATGTCACACGCTGTGTTACTCGTGGCATCCCACCATGTCCCACATGACATTCTACCCTATTCCATATGGCATCCCACCCATGTCATCCCACCCCATGTCCCACATGGCATCCCACCCCATGTCCCACATGGCATCCCACCCCATGTCCCACATAGCATCCCACCCCATGTCCCCATGGCATCCCACCCCATGTCCCACATGGCATCCCACCCCATGTCCCACATGGCATCCCACCCCATGTCCCACATGGCATCCCACCCCATGTCCCACATGGCATCCCACCCCATGTCCCACATGGCATCCCACCCCATGTCCCACATGGCATCCCACCCCATGTCCCACATGGCATCCCACCCCATGTCCACATGGCATCCCACCATGTCCCACATGGCATCCCACCCCATGTCCCATGGCATCCCACCCCATGTCCCACATGGCATCCCACCCCATGTCCCACATGGCATCCCACCCCATGTCCCCATGGCATCCCACCCTATGTCCCACATGGCATCCCATAGGCTCCATAAGCAGTCTCATCCAAGCTATCAGTCCCTAATTGAGCTGCTATGTATGAAAGTGTCAGTTCACATAACTTGTATGCAAATGACTTGTTGAAATGGGGTGGGACCCCATGTCCCACATGGCATCCCACCCCATGTCCCACATGGCATACCACCCCATGTCCCACATGGCATCCCACCCCATGTCCCACATGGCATCCCACCATGTCCCACATGGCATCCCACCCCATGTCCCCATGGCATCCCACCCCATGTCCCACATGGCATCCCACCCCATGTCCCACATGGCATCCCACCCCATGTCCCACATGGCATCCCACCCCATGTCCCACATGGCATCCCACCCCATGTCCCACATGGCATCCCACCCCATGTCCCACATGGCATCCCACCCCATGTCCCATGGCATCCCACCCTATGTCCCACATGGCATCCCATAGGCTCCATAAGCAGTCTCATCCAAGCTATCAGTCCCTAATTGAGCTGCTATGTATGAAAGTGTCAGTTCACATAACTTGTATGCAAATGACTTGTTGAAATGGGGTGGGACCCCATGTCCCACATGACATTCCATCCCATGGCATTCCACCATATATACTACATGGCATTCCACCCTGTTCCACATGGCATCCCACCCCATGTCCCACATGGCATCCCACCCTGTCCTCCATGACGTCCCATAGGCTCCATGAGAAGTCTCATCCTAGCTATCAGTCCCTGATTGAGCATATTATGTATGAAAGTGTCAATTCATATAATAACTTATATGCAAATGAGTTGTTTAATAAGAAAAAATGGTGGAGTCAAATAATTATGGCTGATATAGCAAGGCTTAGTGTATACCACATGACATCCCTCCCTATGCAATAACATCTTGACACAACTTTATGCAAATGAGCACAATAATAAAGGTGGAGTTAAATAATCATGCTTGATACAACTGTTGGTGTCCAAATATTTTGAAGAATTTTAAGGATTTTAAGTGCTACAAGAGAGACTTGAGGATCTCTGAAGAATAATGGAAAATAATATTATTTTACTGTTATCTTCTAAGGGAATATCAAATGTTTCGCAGACTTTAAGGAAACTAGTCTTTAATCAGTCTTAAGTGTCTCTGAAAAACTTTAACATTTTGTAACGAAATTCTAACCTTCCATAATATTATCTGAAGATGCTTTTAACTTTTTCTGAGAAACTCTAAAGAAACTTTAACATTTTTTGAGGAATTCTCAAAAAACTTAAACATTTCTAAGGAAATCTCAGGACAAATCTGTGGATGGCTGTAGTCGCCATTACATAGGTTTGCATTATGCTTTGCATGCCAACCAACAATGACATGATCTTGGAATAAATCAGTTAGAGCTAGATAATCCTGAGGAGTTTTAGAATGCAAATTGGCCATGCAGATAAAAAGTGAGAAAGAGATTCTTTGGGGATCTAGCTGTTATGAATCTTGGTAGAATACTGCTCAACACCGCAAGTGGAGTCAAATGTGTCGGGGTGTGTGTGTGCAATGCAAGCAGTCTTATTGAAAATGAATTTGAATCTGAAAGCTTTGGGATCTGTGTTATTTTGTCTCTTTGGCTGCAATGGATGCTGTGTAATGTGCTCTCCTTGTGGAGCACTGAATTGGGTGTAGCAGTTTTTGGACACACACCAGTGTACTTCTCATAGACCTTTTGAAAGACTGACAGTTGTGTCACTTTCCTTCTTTCCCCTAATGTACCCCATTTCAAGCTAGTTTCAAGGTAATTTATATTGGAGATTGGGAATGAGCTGGAAATATTAGACATGTTGGAATTGCCAAGGGGGCAGAGGTGTGCACTGTACAAAGTGCAAAAATGTATAGTTTTATTTCTGATATAGTCTTTAAGACAATCAAAATGGACAATTTATGCTTCATTGGGAGTGTGGTGAAAAACTATCTGATAAGGGAGAAAAATTACCCATGAAATTTCACCATGGTAATATAGCAGTCAATTCCTTGAATTAGTTACATAAAAGAGCAACTCAAAAGAAACAAAATGGTGAAGAAAGCATTCACAAATCTTATTCTGTTAAAGAGATTTGAGTTGTTTCTTCACCATTTTGTTCCTAGTGAAGTCCTCTTTCATATAAGATCCAACTTGCTTGTTGCTGTGACCAGTCTGCTGTGACCAGTCTGCTGTGACCAGTCTGCTGTGACCAGTCTGCTGTGACCAGTCTGCTGTGACCAGTCTGCTGTGACCAGTCTGCTGTGACCAGTCTGCTGTGACCAGTCTGCTGTGACCAGTCTGCTGTGACCAGTCTGCTGTGACCAGTCTGCTGTGACCAGTCTGCTGTGACCAGTCTGCTGTGACCAGTCTGCTGTGACCAGTCTGCTGTGACCAGTCTGCTGTGACCAGTCTGCTGTGACCAGTCTGCTGTGACCAGTCTGCTGTGACCAGTCTGCTGTGACCAGTCTGCTGTGACCAGTCTGCTGTGACCAGTCTGCTGTGACCAGTCTGCTGTGACCAGTCTGCTGTGACCAGTCTGCTGTGACCAGTCTGCTGTGACCAGTCTGCTGTGACCAGTCTGCTGTGACCAGTCTGCTGTGACCAGTCTGCTGTGACCAGTCTGCTGTGACCAGTCTGCTGTGACCAGTCTGCTGTGACTAGTCTGCTGTGACCAGTCTGCTGTGACCAGTCTGCTGTGACCAGTCTGCTGTGACCAGTCTGCTGTGACCAGTCTGCTGTGACCAGTCTGCTGTGACCAGTCTGCTGTGACCAGTCTGCTGTGACCAGTCTGCTGTGACCAGTCTGCTGTGACCAGTCTGCTGTGACCAGTCTGCTGTGACCAGTCTGCTGTGACCAGTCTGCTGTGACCAGTCTGCTGTGACCAGTCTGCTGTGACCAGTCTGCTGTGACCAGTCTGCTGTGACCAGTCTGCTGTGACCAGTCTGCTGTGACCAGTCTGCTGTGACCAGTCTGCTGTGATCAGTCTGCTGGCAGACAATCATATGGCATGGGAATATACGTGATCTCATGTCTGTGAAATTGTGTTTAAAAGTGATCAAACTTGACTATTTGCTCTATTATTCTCGTTCTTAGACATGCATGCACATTGACAAAAACTATACATATATATATATATATATATATTTATATTTATATATTTATATATATATAATGTTTATATATATTAATTTTTGCAGGGGCTTTTCTTTTGGAAAAATACCAAAACAGCCAAATACACCAACAACAAAAAATTTGTCTAACAAAATGCCACTTTTGTTTTTTTTTAATGCTGAATTTCCCCCTTTCATTTTATTTAAGCATAATTTTGATATGTGCAGGAAACCCGCATCTTGTGTGGCAAACCATGCCCTGACTGCAATCTCCTTTTTACCCCAGGATACACTGTCCTCAATAAAACAAATAAAATATGTCTTATTTTCAACTTTTCAACTTTCTTTCCATTTCAAGAAGAAATATGACAAAATGCTTTTATGTTTTAACATTATTTCTCAAAAATGTCTATTACAACCCTGAATAACAGTATGTCATTGCATATACTATTTAATACTGTTAATTGAATAAGGTATTTTACTTACGTCACAACACAGAGGGTTCATGCTATTAACAATGCACTGTCCAATATAACATTTTTTTCTTTCAGTCTACCAATATATAAGTGGGACTAAATTCCATGCTTGGACACTTTCTCCTCCTCAGATGTAAAATATGAAAACAAAAGGATTCTATAAGTGTGTAAAGTAACAATTGCTCAAATTATTGAGTCGTGTTCCAGCATGTGTCAATATCTGTTTGAAACAACAAAGCAACTTCTGTATCCCAGTGTACATTATTACTATTAAAGAATTAGTTGTGTGGTCAAGCAAGTCTATCTTATATGAAAGAGGACTTCAAAAGAAACAAAATGGTGAAGAAAGCATTCAAAAATCTTATTCCGTTAAAGGATTAGTTCAGGGGTCAAGCAAGTCTATCTTATATGAAAGAGGACTTCAAAAGAAACAAAATGGTGAAGAAAGCATTCAAAAATCTTATTCCATTAAAGGATTAGTTCAGGGGTCAAGCAAGTCTATCTTATATGAAAAAGGACTTTAAAAGAAACAAAATGGTGAAGAAAGCATTCAAAAATCTTATTTCGTCAAAGGATTAGTTGAGGTCAAGCAAGTCTTATATAAAAGTAGAACTTCAAAAGAAACAGAATGGAGAAGGAAGAATTTAAAAATCTTATTCAGTTAAAGAATTAGTTCAGGGGTCAAGCAAGTCTATCCTATATGAAGAGAACTTCATAAAAATAAAATAATAAGTGGTGAAGAAAGCATTCAAAAATCTTATTCCATTAAGAAGAAATCCAAGTTTTAAAGTTTGGTATTTGAGTAGAAACGACTGAAATCAGACTAGTTGTGATGTCATAGCCTCAGATTCCTCAAAGTCGTTATGTATTCTATCCTATTTTGTCCTGCGATTTTGTGGTTTAAATACCATGGGATATGTCAAAAAGTAACAAACTGAATCTAGAAAGAGTGTTTATAAATACCACCTGAAGAAAGTTTAAGGAAAAATAATTTAAATACTGAAAAATTCAAAAAACTTTCTTTAACATAAATTAACAATTGTTAAGAATGTGAGGATGAAAACACCAACTTTCCATAGTACAGAAGATACAACACCAGTCAATTCTAAACAGATAAGGCAAAGCTTTAAACTTGAATATTTCCTGAACGGAATAGGATTTTGAATGCTTTCTTTACTATATTCTTCCTTTTGAAGTTCTCTTTCGTATAAGATGGACATGCTTGACCCCTGAACTAATCCTTTAAGGCTTCAAAAAAATGTTAATAATATAGGAAAATCCTACTTTTAACTGTGAGTAGACACTTCATGATTATTAATTAGCATTTTCAAAGTTGATAAATATTCATTACAATGGGGAAATTGTAACCATGCATTTACACCTGTATCAAAAACAAAAGCAGACAGATTTGAAATAATAATTTGACAAAAAGTCGCAAAACTATATTTATTTTGATTGTTGAAATGGGTTTTCGGTCTCAATTATGCTGACAACAAATTATGAAAACAACACTGCTGCCAAACCAAAGAATATCCTCTAAATTGTTTTTTGCTTTGAACTTCATGTTCAGTTACACCAGTCTAACTAAGTTCCGGCATAATATCAGGAGCTACTGGTAGAAACCAAAATAAACTGATTTCAAACTTGGTTATCTATATTAAGTCACTAATAAGAAAAATGTTGTGCAATATCCTCACATCTTCACTCTGGTATAGTAATCATAAATTTCCCTCCCAACCCCTTACCATCACTCTCTACCATCCCCAAACAGACATCTTTCACCAGGACTAAAATAGCAATTTTGCTTTCCAAGTTCAAAAGTACATGAATCAAGTATTAAAATATCTAGACCACTCTTGAGCCTTTCTCTACTGCAAATCAAAATCCCCTACATTTCTTATCAATTCCATTTCAGGTGACAGAAAGAAAAAACCAGTTTTGAGCTCCACACTGCTCTTTCCAGTAAGGAGAATAAAACCTTTAGCTTGAATCTGAGCCATGACTTGTGAAGAGTAAATTGTGTTAAAAACAATGAAACAGTAGTCTTAAAAAAAGAAAAGGACTGTAGAAAGAATAAACAAGTTTAACTGGAAATCCCATCAATACCATCCGTTCAAAAGTTCACATGTGCATTAAGTGTACAAGCTCTTTCCTTTTAGTATGCTGGGGCATTAATAATATGCCCAACGTTCAGATGTGGATTACAAAAACAGTGCATACTAAACGGAAAGCGGAGGTACACGTAATGTGGTTACAAAAACCTGCAAATGGTTGCAACTTGAACAGAAACCAATTCACCTATCAGGTTAATTGTATTTTCAAAACCTTCTAACTACATATCATGCTACATTTTCCTTGAATTAATGTACTTAAAACAATGGGTAAGCATTTTACACAACAGTGGGGTACATTTTAACAAATGGGTAAAACCCGTTACAATGCGGGGTAAGTTGTACCCAACATCGGGTAAGGCAACACCCTAGTAACAATACTAAGTAAATTGTTTTAATATTGGGTAAGGCAACACCCTAGTAACAATACTAAGTAAATTGTACTCAATATTGGGTAAGGCAACACCCCAGTAACAATACTAAGTAAATTGTACTCGGTATTTCACCCCTCAGTAACAATTAAGTAAATTGTCGATAGAAGGTTCACCCAGTAACAATACTAAATAAATTGTACTCGATATTGGGTATGGCTTCACCTATTTGTAAGAAGGTTCATCCGCTATCCATCCCTTTGTAAAAGTTTACTTCAGAGTTTTAATGGTGTACATATCCAACTAAAAATCGTCCCACTGACTTATTTAAAAGGGGATCTAAGTACCTGGCAGTTGGTCCTTGGTTATTTACTTCAGAAGTGCTAATTGTGGTTAGTCCGGTATAGACCTCTGAAACAACACTGAAGGGTGTGCTGCAACGTTACAGCCTATGTAGAACATTTTCAAAAATGGTACCTCACTGAAAATTACTGCAAAATTTCACCAAGTGAACACAAAAATCAAAAATGTATTCTATAATAAAATGATTGACATTCAACTTTTTACACACAAATTTGCCAACTTAATCCCCAAATCTGACAAAAACCCAGCCGGTCTTGACCCTCCATACAATCATGCTGGTGATACATAATACGTGTAAAATTGTTAGCGTATCACCCATGCGAATGGAGCAGAGTAGTCAGCATAATTCCCCCAATGTTTTTAAACAAATTTCAGGATTAAGATTTTTGTGCAAATGTCAATGTCAATACATTTTTGAATACAATAAAATTTTGATTTTCATTGGGTGAAATTTTGCAGTAATATTCAGTGAGGTACCATTTATAAAAAAATATATAAAAAAAAATACATAGGTTGTAACTTTAAACCACACCTCTCAGTCTTATGTTTGAGAGGTCTATAGTTAAATGTCAATTTCTGTAATAACAGAAATGCATGCTCCCAAGAAATGATAACCATAAATGAGTTCATTGAAACACAGGCACCAATCAGAAAGACAAATATTTTTAGAATCAAAATAGAAATGGAAATTAATACTCCAAAAATATATTAATAGATCAAACATGTTAAACAGAAATGTGCGAATGAAACACAAGAAAAATATAAGTCTTAAAAATTAATCTCATGAGCGACTCTGTATTCCCGTTTTTTAATTTCAATGAAGATTAACATGGACGTGTTGTATGTGACCTATAATGCAAGATATACTGCAGAAAAAAATAGTGCAGTGGTCAATCATGTTCTCTTGCGTGCAAACAAGGGTACAAGTAACATAATTGGGACAGGTGTTTAAAATCTGATATCGTTATGGAGATAATTCGAGTTATGACGTGTATGTGCAGAAAAAATAAGAACTTTGTTCCTGAATATCTCTTGATGGAATAAGATTTCTGAAAACTTGTATTTATTTCATTGTCCACTTTCATATAAGATGAAAATGCTTGACCACTGAACTAACCTCTGCTTAAGAATGCTGTTAAAAAACATTCGACTCGACAGATGCAATATGCTTCAAGGATAAACCTTATATCAAAATACCTATCGCAAAACAATACTCATTGACCAACAATAATTACAAAAAGTATTTTTATTCATAAATGAACCCGTTTTCCCACAAAATAAGAATAATGATAATCTTTATACAAACTGAAAATTTAAAGAAATATATGAAATACTGTATATATATTTCATTTGATTGTACTGTAGTACTTCAGCTGAACAGATCTAAGAGGTCAAAGACAAAGTCATTTCAAAGGCAAAATGTGTATTTTGGAAATTATGAAGACAAGAAATATTCAAGGATGCCAGAGTGAGGCATGATTGGGGAGGGAGGAAAGGGGGTACATGTTATATTTTTTAAGCACAGGTTAATGTTTTTCATAATGCATAAAATCTTGCATAGGCTTCTAAGTAACTGGGTTCCAACCAACCTAATTGTGGCAAAATGAAAATGGCAAAATACAAAATATCATCACTTCACATTGTTAACAATTTGAAAATATGACCAATCAAATTGCCCATATACAAAAATCCTAATTCCTATATGCACCAATCCCTTACGGAATAGTTAATCCCTTTACAGAATAGTTCGTCTCTTTAGGGATTAGTTAATCCCTTTACGGAATACTTAATCCCTTTATGGTTTATTTGACCCTTTACAGATTAATTCTTTACAGATTAGTTAATCTCTTTATAGATTAGTTAATCCCTTAACGATTTAGTCAATCCTTTGCTACTTAATCCTTTATGGGTTAATTACTCAATGGATTACTTAAAACCTTTACAGATTAGTTAATCCCTGTACAGACAAGTTAAACCCTTTATGGATTAGTTAATCCCTTTACAGATTAGTTATCCCTTTACAGATTAATTGAGTGATTAGACATGTCTACCTTGTATGATAGAGGACAAAAGGACACACACACAACGATCAAGAAAGTACCGCAAATGTCTTTTCAGATTCAAGAGATGTCACAAAATTGCATGAAAACCACTGCTGTTGAAAGTCTACTATAGAAGGATAACATCACAACATCACTTTCTTAAAGGATAGTATCATCCCATAAATACATTTAGAGGTGAACAACGCCATGCTGATAATGTTACTAACTTTTTTCATTTTATTTTATTTTATTGATTGTAAGATATCTGTGATGTTATTGATAACACATCTGCTGGAATGAATAAAAGTTATCGATACATGTGTTATCGATAACATAGCAGATTTCAAGCATTCAATAATGACAATTGAAAACCGGAAGTGACATTACCATGCAGCATGGCGACATTCACTTCTCAACTCATTTATGGAACGATACCTTTCCTTTAACAATTGCTAATTTGTTTTTTTTTAAACATTTTCCACGATTGAAAATACATTTTTTAAACTTTTCATGAATGGTAAATCAAATCACAATTAACTTTCGTGGTCCCTATTTTACTCATCTACTTACAACCATCATGGTTGCATTACAAAATCTCAAAAAAAAAATGATTTCCAAAATGATTGCTTTTAAAGAATGTGATGCGATACTGAAAGCTATAGGTGAAAGTATCTAACTTGAATATCTCTTTAATGTAAAAAGATTTGGAGATACTTTCTTTACAGCTTTGTTCTTGTTATTGTCCTCTGTAAGATACACAGAAATGATCACCTTTTAATGCTTTACTCCTGTCATTAATTTGCAGGGTAATTTGTGGCAATGGAAAGAATACTAAAACCTCTTTTCATTACATGTAGCTAGCCAAAGAGAGTCTAAAATTAGTTTCCTTTACCACATTGTTCCCTTCAGCAAAGGCAAAAGGCTTCACCTTCCCCCCCCCCCCCCCTCCCCTTCCACTTCCCCCTCTCCTACAAATTCTAAAATCCCTGGAAAATTCCTGTGGAACTGGAAACAAAGGATGGAAAGACTTAGTCTGGATATTCAAGTTGAAATTTACAACCAGTTGTGAGATAATTTCAAGAGACATAATAACCTAAATAACAACATAGTTTGGACTTGTGCTGGGCAAGAGAGGTTTGAAATTACAATGTTCACAGCAAGAAAATATCTAATCATTCTAAGAGAAAAATAATAATAGCATTATAACAATTTTGAATGTTAAATGAAGGTTAAATGGATACGATATATGTTAGTTTTATTTAAGTGTTACTTACCAAAGTTTATAGCACTTGTATCGGCATGCTACATCAATATGGCTACTTAAAAAGTATGTAGGGCCCATAAGGTAACTTGATCTTTTGTTCATTTGTCAATCCCTGCTCTCTGCCATGCATAATTCTTAAATTAAGTGGAACCAGAGTTTTCTTGGAAGGTTTTTTTCATTTTCAAATGACATGAAAGTAATTATGGGTGTGCACCTTAAAGCAGTAATTTCCTCATCATGACTTTCTCACCTCACTCACAATAAAAATTCCACCATCTTTTTGGATGAAATGAAAAATGTTTGAATTATGTTCTAATGGAAGCTTTGAATGTAGGGAAAGTCCGTGTAAATCATTCATACAAATTTGATTGATATTGCTTCACACAATGCATGCACAGCTTTCAAACTAGTTACTAAAAACCAGTTCCAGAAAGTTTTTGTTCGATTCCCAACATAAACACTTCTGATACAGAGCAAAACTGGAAGATACTAATTCATTAACTTTTACTGTTCGAGAGAGAGCAAAGTTTAAACATATCTGAAGTTTGCTAAAAGCGGATTGTGTAGGAAGTCTACTTAAAAGAACTGGTGGCCGAACAGTGAGGGCATATTTTTCGCGAGTCTTAAGAATATGCTAACACACTTTTTGTGCAAATGATGGTACTGAAAACCTGTTTGAATTACAGTAATAATAATTATTTCTTATGAATACTTGAGTAATTTTTGAACAACACATGTATCAAAAATTAGACCTGTGTTATTTGAAAATTCCCATGACTTGGTAGAAAAGACTTTTGGGTGAATGGGGAGGTGATTGTCACTTTCAGTCTTTTCTGAATCCGACATATCTTCAACCAAAATAATTCCTAAAGAGCTGACGTTTGTGTACATTCTTCACCATTTGGTTGTTTTGAACCTTTATCATAAAGAATGACCATGCTTGACCACTGATCTTATCCATTGAGGAAAAGTTCAATGGTCAAATGGAAATCTTTCACCGCACAAAACAGTTCAAGGAGCAAAAAATTGAAGAAATTAATCTTATCCTAAACTACAAGACAACAAGTGTGATTTGTGTCTCTACTGCGCTTGGCAATCAGTCCAACCATTCTATTAACAGATATCAACATTTCAACAAATATTTTCAGAAATTAGAGGGATTACTGTACATGTAGATGTGATGGAATCCCTAAATTGGAGGGATTACTGTACATGTAGATGTTATGAATCCCCCCCCCCTCCCCACAAAAAAAAAAAAAAAAAAAAAATACTTTTATACTATAATTAACATGAGAGGACATTTAATTTGCATGTCTTTAATTATTTGAGCCTCAAAATTTATCAAATAAAAAAAAAGAATTGCCTGATTTTCTTCCCTTTTAAACAGTGGTGGAGCTACAGGGGTAAATCCCCCTCCACAGAGGGAATATGTGTTTCATATCATTTAAATTACTCCAAAAATAGGCAAATTGTTTACAAGTGTCTTCCTAGAATGTCAACTCTCTCCAAAATAAATTCATACAGGCACAAATGGAACTAAACAGTGTATGTTTACAGGACTGTTGAAATAAAGTAGCATACTATATTAGAACTGAATTCAAGGTTTAGACACGATTCTTCAAGGGTTGGAATTACAAGACACGTTTCTATTTTTAATATCTAAGGAATATATCTTTATTTGGCAGTTTTCCAATCTGTTTTCATTCAATGGCATTCAACAGCAATAAAACCTCTTTCAACGTTTAAGAAGCATGACTATGCATTAATACAATGGTAACAGACAACCTCTACTGGCAAAATAAATGTGTTCATCACCACTTTTTCTCACCCACAGACTTTCTCTATTCTTATAGCAGTGCTTAATAAGTCAACTTTGGACAAAATGGCCATGAATAAAACAGAAAAAAAGAAAAACCCCGAACCCTACATAAATATCATATTTGGAAATTTTACAGCTAACTTAAGCTACTTTAATATAAGTCAATTTGGTATGTGTCACCAAAGGAAAATTACATCATTTTCAATGTAAAAGAACTGACTTGAAAAGTTAAGTTGTTTTTATAACTTGCCTGTAACCCCTTTTCTAATGAAGACACTCACATTATATTTTTTGACTTTACAAGACTTGTGTGGAAGGTCAAACATTGTTAAAATCTTTAATTTCAGGTTTAATATTACAGGAAAATTGTGAAAGGTACAAAATGCACATAGGAGGTGATGTTGTTTCAACACTTCAAATTGGCATATTCTTGGAACTCAAGTAAAATGGCAAATATATCACAGACTTTTGAGTTTCCTATCATTTTTGTGACTGGCATGACTGAATACCAACATTATCACTGACCTTATGAGGTGCATGAGGGACCTAGATTACATTATCATCCAACAAAGGGGCCAAATTCATGGAACAGCAAAAAAGGTCAAAAACTGGAAATAAAAAAAAACAACTTTTTGCATCAGTTTGTTTCAAATATGTACTTTATTCAATTTTCAACACTCAAGTATTTATCACAGAGATTGACAAGGAATCAACTCACGACATGAAATTCAGTCAAGAATCCTTGACTGATACGTTTGGCATGACTTCAGGAAAGGCGATATTTGCACCCATTTCCTGTATTTGTCATCCAAAAGAAATTGGAAGAATAAGACTATGTTTTGTTGAAAACTTATATATGTTAGCATGGAGCTACAACACTACGCAAGTTTACAAGGATATGTAGTCCCTCCCCCCCTGCCAAGAAATCTCTGGTACCCCTAATACCAAGTGTTCGTTATACATGTTGATGGATACCTCCCCTTCTACAAGGTTTTTAAAATATTTGCAAAACTGGAGGGAAAAGGATGGTTGTCATATGATTTATAAACTTAGAATTAAAACAAAATTTTATTTGGTTAAACTTTATGTTAACGATTTGGTACTTGTGAAATTTCTTAGAGGGAGATTTATGCTAAGTTCCTACAGGTTTCCATTTCCACAGGAAACAAAAATTAGGATTTTTTTCTTCTTTTCAAATTGTAAGAAATCATAACAAATCTAACCCGAGTCGGAGGTTTAAACATAATAAATAACTGCAGCGACCCAAATCACTTTTTACCAAAATAATCAATTCAGCATATAAGTTAAATACACAGCATTTAAATACTTCTATTATCCTCTCTTAGACTTGAATGGAGTTCACCACACATTGTTGATGACTGCATATAGGTCTTCAAAGATTGCAAAAGTTTCTAATAAGAAGAAAAATCTACTGATCATTTATCACAATCAGTAGCACAATTTATTTTTACCAATAGACCCTCTCTCCCTGCACCCCTACCTAACCTTTCAATTGCATTGCTATGACGTCATAACTACTGTACCGTCACATTTTAAAGACGGAAAGTAACTCCCTATTGGCAAATAGTGTGATTTAAATGTAAGCTCAGTAAGGAATTCCAACTGCTCAAACATGGCCAGTGATGTCATGCTTCAGTGCATATACAATACAAAAGTGCATGATGTATGCACTGAAGCATGACATCACTGGCCATATCTGAGCAGTTGGAATTGTGAGCCTTCCCTAAAGATATTGTCAGGTCAAGGGTTGGGTCAAAAAGGTGATGAAACATCTTCAGCAGTTCCTGCCGTCATCTAACGTCTTATTGCTTCCTGAAAAAAGGTGAGCTTTGTTACTCTTTCACACAACTTTTAAAATTTCCATAAATATTTCTCTTTTAATGTATTTTTAAAAATATTCCACCTTCCCGTACATCACAACTGTCATCCAAACCTAATGTGACATCGCATTTTCTTTCTTATGACAAGTGAGCTATGGCAACGCTGCATTGGAACTTCCCTTCAAACCAAAGTTTCCAAAAGGTGTTACATCGATCCTGAAGAGGTCCACAACGAAAAAGCTTTCTTGTTTGCCATCACCAAAATAACTACACTTCCAATAGGCAAACGTGTGTGATAGTAACACTTCTGATAGGCAAACGTGTTTCATAGTAACACTTCCGATAGGCAAATGTTTTTCATAGTACTGCCTTTTACATTGAAGAATCCGATTGGTTCTGGACAGAGAGAGGATACATGCACGTTCCATCCTACAGAGCCAGGGGCTGAATCTCTTTCACGCTGCTTCCTTGTTTCTCATCACATATCTTCGATTGTTTGGATTTCGCCTATATTGATCCTTTCGGCTGCATTCACACTGAATCCCAAGATGCTGGGATCTACAGGCTGCATGCGATTCTTTTTCTTGGCTTTACTGCTGCGTCTGTTGGCTTCTGCTTCCCATTCAGACATACTGGCTGTCACAGCTGCTGGATGTCCCATCATCCCCATTCCACCAGTGGACCCTTTGCCAGCTGTCATCCAAACACCCTAAAAGAGAAAAATGCTGAAAAGTTTAATTTGTATAATTATTTAGGTTGTATTGTTTGATGAAATTTGCAGAAACACCCAAAAATGAAAAACAAAAGATGCCAGCGAGCTTAAAATACATCATATGAACAAATGGTGCTTTCTGTAAGAAGGTAAACCAAGAGGTGTAAAAGTGTTGGAGGAAGAACAGTAGGAATTCCCGATGGAGCAGACAGTTTTAATAAGGAGAAAGGATGTCAAAATTCTTAATCTATTTCTTGGTTTCATTTCTATCAATTTGTTTGGTTACATTATTTGCTGTATAAGTACCTCCACAGTATCAAGCTTTAAAGTGACTTTCATAACATTATTACTCACAAACCTGTTGGTAGCAAATGTACTTCTACTCATAGGGACTTGCACAACAAGACTGAATTACTTCAAAATAATTATACTTAATTGAACCTGGTTATCATTTCCCAAATACAAAAGGTAATTTCTTTATCAAATTCAGTCATATTTTTATGAAATATTAATATTAATCTCTTGTCAAACCAAAAAACCCACAAGAAATTTGTCTGTGGTTGACTCAAGTTAATCTGATTTTATCAATTACTTCCTGAATAAAAACAAAATTAAAATCAAACACAGCTACAAAGGCATCAAAATCTTATACATTTGACTATTTTTATTCAAATTCTCAGGAGAACTTTTTCTTACCTTTTTCAATCTAAATTTGTTTTAAAACATCTAGAAATCTGACATTAAAATACCTACAAGTCTATTATTTGCATGGTACTCTTGGTAAAATGAATTTCATATTGAGGTCTATGGACAGGTAGAGGTAGTAAGTGGGCCTGAGTCTGGTAGCAACAAATCGGAACCAGGTACACATTGCTGTTACCCGGTTCCGATCTGGGTACCCCAATTTTTTTTTATATCTATTAGCTCTAAATCTTTCGCAGAACTGGTATATTATTATGCGAAAGCTAAGATCACAGTACCTACACTAACTCGTACCAAAAATATTTTAGTGAGATTCTTGAGCCTATTTTTGGTCTGAGTTAGTGAAATTACCATAATTCTAGTGTAGGCCTTATGACATACCAGTTCCGCAAAAATCTTAAAGCTAAAAAAATTCTTCAGTTTGTACACCCATGTAATATGTTAGATATTAATCATTGAAAAGGTTTACTAAACGTTTTGAAGAGTTGTGAGCGATCGCTAATCTTTAACAGTATTAACGTACTGACTGCAGTAGATCACTGCTTAGAGGTGTAACATAAACGATCCCTCTCATTATCTAATAAAGGAATTCAGCAATTCATGATGTAATCAAAGTGCAATTCATGATGTAATCAAAGTTAAAAGCTACGTTAAATCCATCAAAACCATAGAGCCAGTGCTTTATATACCTGGTTTCCATGGGGCAAGTGGATGAGAGCACATGACTCCCACTGGATAGGACACCAGTCCATTGCAGGTTAACTCCCCAGCAGTGCTGTTACTTATTTTACAGCTGAGTGGACTGTAGAGCAAACCATCTTGCTCAAGGACACCATGCAGCACTCACAGTGGGAATCAAGCCAGAACTTTTGACATGGGAGCACGACTCCTTAAACAAAGCACCTCACCTCATGTACTCTACTTGCACAATAGTGAAAAACTTTACACTGATCAACTTTGATAGACATTTGTCAAGTCTGGAACCACAAACCCAACTTATCTAAGATGCAACTGAAATTCCACCCACTTGAGTAGTGGGGGTATTTAAGAAATTATAACTACCTTCTATGCTGTAATTATGCAACCTGACCTAATTGGTCAGTACACCGTTTCTATACAACCTTACACAAAGCTACAAACGCAGCCCTCTCATGACCCTAAGTCCTTCACACGTTCTGTCTTCACTTCATCTTAACGCACGCTAGAGTACAGACAGCATTAAGACTGACTAAATATTAATCTTGCAACTCTGAGAATGTTACAGAACTCTCCAGCTCAATGGAATCAATCCCAACGAAACAATTAATCTCCTCTCAGACCCCGATTCTTTGGGGGTCAGCCTAGACTTCATGACAGGGGCATTCACCCATTCCAGGAACGCATCACTGCAGTGACTGCAGTGGCAGAACTCCTACTATGACAACTCTATGCAACAGCCCGGACTTGTCTAGTGTTCCTGAGTAATTGAGTCAGCATAGTAGACGTGGCCCCAATGTGCAGGTAAATAATAATTTTTCTATAAAGCAATAAAGTCATCCACAAATTTTCACAATACTGGATGTAGCTGACAGAATCGATACCACTTTGAATATTACGTCAGGAAGGAAACCCACTACCAAAATCCTAATCAAAACCACTTTTAAACTTTTTTCCCAAAAGACATTAAAGTTCCCCATTAAACTCTCAGTAACCAATAATGAACCAACTAGCACCTTTGCCTTGCGCACCAAACACCCCGCTTTCCATCATTAGTCTGCCGGAAGGAACCTTGTGAAAAGAATTCTGGAAATCGAGATAAGATAACATCCACACTGTTATATCAGTCCACTCAGATAAGATAACATCCACACTGTTATATCAGTATACTCAGATAAGATAACATCCACACTGTTATATCAGTCCACTCAGATAAGATAACATAAGCTTAACTGATGCTACTTGTCCTTATTCATTCTCCAGATAAGCTTAACTGATGCTACTTGTCCTTATTCATTCTCCAGATATGCTTAACTGATGCTACTTGTCCTCATTCATTCTCCAGATATGCTTAACTGATGCTACTTGTCCTCATTCATTCTCCAGATAAGCTTAACTGATGCTACTTGTCCTTATTCATTCTCCAGATAAGCTTAACTGATGCTACTTGTCCTCATTCATTCTCCAGATAAGTCCTTATTTATTTTAACTGATGCTACTTGTCCTTATTCATTCTCCACATAAGCAACTGATGCTACTTGTCCTTATTTATTCTCCCAGGTAATGCTACTTGTCCTTATTCTCCAGATAAAGCAACTGATGCTACTTCTTATTCATTCTCCAGATAAGCTTAACTGATGCTACTTGTCCTTATTCATTCTCCAGATGCTTAACTGATGCTACTTGTCCTTATTCATTCCTTATTTATTCTCCAGTTTTAATGAACTTGTCCTTATTCATTCTAACTGATGCTACTTGTCCTTATTCATTCTCCAGATAAGCTTAACTGATGCTACTTGTCCTTATTCATTCTCCACAAAAGCTTAACTGATGCTACTTGTCCTTATTCATCATCTCTCCGATAAAGCAACTGATGCTACTTGTCCTTATTTATTCTCCACAAATGCTACTTGTCCTTATTCATTCTCCAGATTAACTGATGCTACTTGTCCTTATTCATTCTATTCATTCTCCAGATAATATTCATCTCAGATAAACTTAACTGATGCTACTTGTCATATTTATTTAAGTGATGCTACTTGTCCTTATTCATTCTCAGATAAAGTTTAACTGATGCTACTTGTCCTTATTCATTCTCCAGATATGCTTAACTGATGCTAATTCATTCTGATGATGCTACTTGTCCTTATTCATTCTCCAGATAACTGATGCTACTTGTCCTTATTCATTCTCCAGATAAGCTTAACTGATGCTACTTGTCCTTATTCATTCTCCAGATAAGCTTAACTGATGCTACTTGTCCTTATTCATTCTCCAGATAAGCTTAACTGATGCTACTTGTCCTTATTCATTCTCCAGATAAGCTTAACTGATGCTACTTGTCCTTATTCATTCTGCCCTTATTCATTCTCCAGATATGCTCAAGTGATGCTACTTGTCCTTATTCATTCTCGGATAAGCTTAACTGATGCTACTTGTCCTTATTCATTCTCCACATAAGCTTAACTGATGCTACTCGTCCTTATTCATTCTCCAGATAAGCTTAGCTGATGCTACTTGTCCTTATTTATTCTCCAGATATGCTTAAGTGATGCTACTTGTCCTTATTCATTCTCCGGATAAGCTTAACTGATGCTACTTGTCCTTATTCATTCTCCACATAAGCTTAACTAATGCTACTTGTCCTTATTCATTCTCTAGATAAGCTTAACTGATGCTAATTGTCCTTATTTATTCTCCAGATAAGCTTAACTGATGCTACTTGTCCTTATTTATTCTCCAGGTAAGCTTAACTGATGCTACTTGTCCTTATTCATTCTCTAGATATGCTTAAGTGATGCTACTTGTCCTTATTCATTCTCCAGATAAGCTTAACTGATGCTACTTGTATTCACTTTCTCATTCTCCAAAAGCAACTGATGCTACTTGTCCTTATTCATTCTCCAGATAAAGCTACTTGTTAACTGATGCTACTTGTCCTTATTCATTCTCCAGATAACTGATGCTACTTGTCCTTAATTCTGATGCTACTTGTCCTTATTCATTCTCCAGACTGATGCTACTTGTCCTTAACTGATGCTACTTGTCCTTATTCATTCTCCTTATTCATTTCTCAACTGATGCACTTGATTCTCCAGATGCTTAACTGATGACTTGCTTATTCATTCTCCTTGTGCTACTTGTCCTTATTCATTCTCCAGATAAAGCTTAACTGATGCTACTTGTCCTTATTCATTCTGATAAGCATTTAACTGATGCTACTTGTCCTTATTCATTCCAGATGTTTAACTGATGCTACTTGTCCTTATTTCATTCTCCAGATAAGCTTAACTGATGCTACTTGTCCTTATTCATTCTCCAGATATGCTTAACTGATGCTACTTGTCCTTATTCATTCTCCAGATATGCTTAACTGATGCTACTTGTCCTTATTCATTCTCCAGATGATGCTCTTGTCCTTATTCAAGCTTAACTGATGCTACTTGTCCTTATTCATTCTCCAGATTAACTGATGCTACTTGTCCTTATTCATTCTCCACTTGATGCTTAACTGATGCTACTTGTCCTTATTCATTCTCCAGTTTAATAAACTTGTCCTTATTCATTCTCCACATAACTGAACTTGTCCTTATTCATTCTGCTACTTGTCCTTATTCATTCTCCACACTTAACTGATGCTACTTGTCCTTATTCATTCTCCAGATAAGCTTAACTAATGCTACTTGTCCTTATTCATTCTCCAGATAAGCCACTTTTTAACTGATGCTACTTGTCATTCTTATTTATTCTCCAGCAACTGATGCTACTTGTCATATTCATTCTCCAGATAAGCAACTGATGCTACTTGCTTATTTATTCTCCTTGTAATGCTATTATTCATTCTCCAGATATGCAACTGATGCTACTTGATGCTAAAGTGATGCTACTTGTCCTTATTCATTCTCCAGATAAGCTTAACTGATGCTACTTGTCCTTATTCATTCTCCACATAAGCTTAACTGATGCTACTTGTCCTTATTCATTCTCCACATAAGCTTAACTGATGCTACTTGTCCTTATTTATTCTCCAGATAAGTTTAATTGATGCTACTTGTCCTTATTCATTCTCCAGATAAGCTTAACTGATGCTACTTGTCCACAGATTTCCAACATGCACCTACCATTTGTTCACTTCTTTTTCTCTGCTGTTCCTTGTACCTCGCACGTCGCTCCAAGAACTGCCTCCCAAAATCTGTGCTTTCTCGTGTTTCTCCTAGATAGGTTTTAACATAATCATGCACTTCATATGGAGAGTCTACATCTTGAAGAAAAGCAATGAACGTTGGGACTGCAAGAGATAATAGAAAAATATTAAGGTAATTAATCAAATAAGAAAAAGTGAAGAAAAAAAAAAGATTCTTATAAAGCACTTTTCTACACATGACGTGTACACAAAATAGTAGACATTTTTAAAGCTCAAAGCTGTAGACCATATGCATCGCACAAGGCTTCCCTTATGTGAAAGTGTGTTATTGCTATATCTCTACCACTCGAAACACCTCTCAGAGTTCCTGCTGAATAACAGATGAATTGAGACCAAGCTTCTTCCACCCTTTTGTCAGAGGTCCTGGTTGTAGGTTGATGATACAAATGTCTACATTCACGAAGGAAACCTGTTGGCAATCTTGGGTATTCAGCAATAGTAAACAGAGCTCTCAGCTCCCAACAATTAATGAAGGAACATGACTAGAATCTATCAACTAAAGGTTGACTTACTGTCCACTGAAGCTCCCATCCCTTGTAGGGCCATCTCACACCACTGGCTGAACTCATTGGATGGCACTGGAGTTTGAAACAGACGATGGACATTCTCCTAAAGGGGGAGGAAAAGGTGTTACAGGATAAGTTTTGTCGCCACCAATATTTATCTTACATGACAGAGAAACAAAAGGGTGAACAAACAGCTCAAACATCTTAAGGCCGTTACACACCGAACGCGATGCAGCGAGCGATTTCTTTAACAAAATTGAACAAAACAAAAGGAAAATAAATATTTTGACCTCTTGTTTTCAGAAAAGCATCGTCATCGCATGGCTATTCAGATGATAATTGAAAATTGATTGAAAAGGCCTTTCTATGCCCATTAAAGCATAATTTGCGTCACAACAGAAAATCACACCCCACTAAAGCAAATTTCTCCACAGTTTAAACAAAAAAGCATTTCTAACAAATTTTCCAGTATCATCAGAAAGCCTCAATTGTAAATTTCAACCTGTGTAAGCAAAACGTCAAAGCATCTTATAATATTTGTTTCCTGTATGATTATCTAAAAAAATCGCTCGCCGCGTCGCGTTTGGTGTGTTACGGCCTTTACTTTGTTACAAAACATCCAATTTTATGAGGTTATGATATGGCTGTTGGGACGTAGACCATCCTCCTTTACAGAGCACCAAAATGGACGATGAAGAGGAACCCGAGAAGCGCCTCCATGGTACTTACAAAAGACTCCTAATAACAGTCCAGAACAGGAAACACCACCCCACAAAACAACAAATCAATGGGAACATTCCGCCAATTTCAACAACTGTGGCAAGGAGGAGAACACGCTTCATCCAAGCGAAGGATTAATATATTTCTGATCTTCTACTTTGGTGATTTCCAACCACAAGCAGAGGTAATTGCTAGAGACACAGAACTCCAATCCGGAGACCTATGCATAGCTATGTCAGACAAAGGCAACTGGCAGGATATTGACGAAGGCATTATGGCTGCGGCCGAAGGACAAGACAAGATCAAATTGCTGATAAAGACACTAGCAGTGACAATACATATTGAAATCTTTTATTTCATCTAGCTATTGAAAGAAAAGTTTATACACCTAGTTTAAGTGGTCCACAGGTCTGAAGAATTACAATTTCTTTGCCTTATCTTTAAACTAAGAATTTTATTTAAAACCTTGAAAATGTTATACAAGCAAAATGAAAAAGGATGAAAATTCTTCAAAAAAAGAAAAAGAAATATTTTCCGCAATATGTGACGCTCTTTGATATAAACTCTGAATGAAAATACTTGAAATTGCCTAATGGCCACTAAGGTGGTACTGACCTCTTCCTTGGCCATTCTTGACTTCATGTTAGGAACTTGCTGTCTCTGTGCCATGCTTGTTGGGGGCTGCGCCCGTGGTGGCGGGAAGTTGGTATTGTTAGCCACAGATGTACTGTAAGGAAAAAAATAGGCATAGTTATTTATCTTAATAGTACATGATAACAGTAACACAAGCTAAAATGGAATAAAAAAACAAAACTTAATGTAAACAACAGCAAATCCATCAAAATCATTTTCAAATGAGAGTATCCTATAGAATTCCTTGCACATTCATAGTTAATAATTATATATTTTCCCCCCAAAAAAAATCAACTTTGCTTCATGCCTGTATAATCTTTGTTTCCCTTGGTTGCTATAGAAACCAGTTAAGGTCAGAGGTCAACATATAGACTACCTGTCACACATCTCATAATCAACCTTCCAGCAATATCTCAGGTAAAAGGCATTATGAAATATACAATATTTAAAACAATCCTCTCCTTGCTACACAGAAAGCATATTTCATTAACTCATGAATATTCAAACATAATTTGCATATTCACAAAATGACTGACTAAAGTGCTGTTTTTCAGTTTTTAGCTCCATGTAAATCAATTATTACTTTGAAATGACATTTCAAATGTTAGTTGTGCTAATCTTGTTATTTTGAGGGGAAATCTGTATCAGAAACCCAAAGAGTATGACAGGGAACACTAATGTCTTTATCCACTGCTGAGGAATGGACATTCATCAGCATGTGATATATAAACATATTTTATAGCACAACATATTGTGTTGTTAGAAAAGGAGAGCTGGTTAGCACTCCCCTTGATAAGGACGGAAGACACCCTTGAGGTGTTTACAACACACACGGTTAAGGCACTGCCACTTACTTCGTGGCATCTAACCAAGTTTTTTGAGAACATTTTCCAACATTTACCGTTACAAAATTGAAATAAAATTGAAGTATGTGATATGCAAGAGTATCTATTTCTGCAATCAGTACATATAATCTGATAAGATTAATTTCCACAATTGGTACAAAAGCTGTGGCTCATATCAAGACTTACCGGCTCGTAGCCAGGCATTTAAAAGGAAGAGGGGGAGGTTTATATGAAAGGGTGGTTCATATAGAAGGGTAAAAAATCTTGAAATTCCAAGTGCTTGTTTTGTTTTAAATTTCAGAAAGGCACTTTCTCAACAAAAGGGGTTCAGGAATTTGAAAGGGGAGGGGGGGAGGGGAGGGGAGGGGGAGGGGAGGGGAGGGGAGGGGGGGATGGGGGAGGGGATGGGGTAGGGGAGGGGTAGGGGAGGGGAGGGGGGGAGGGGATCGTTTTCTCATATGCAAGGGCAACAAACCTTGAAATCCCCGGTGCTTGTAATATTTTAAGATTTCAACCAAAAAACCAAAATGTTTAGTGGTTCCGATGGATTATTTCATTGTTAGTTGATTTTCAAGTGTTATTCTAGCTGGCATTGCATATCATGAAATATGCTGAATAACATAATATCAATAAGCCATGCCCACCATGCATATCAATAAAATATGGTCCAAATCTCATCTGTGTACCACATGCAGCAAGATTTCTTAAGAGCCTCAGGCCGTGGGCCAACCGTGTGGCAAAAGCAGCGTTACGTGACAAACAAAACCTGTCAAAACAATCCCTGAATATATACAAACAAGCTGAAAGCACACGCGATAAGAAGGATGTATGTCAGATGTCGGCGATTCTCTTATCAACCTTCCTTTGACAGGCTGCGAGTCTGCCCATTTTATAACGGAACTAGAGATAACATTTTGCTTGAAAAGCCACGATGTTTAATAGTGAGCTGATCTGCCTAAGAAAAAACAAATAAACGAGTATTTTGGGATTTTTACCAATCTCATTCAGATTTTTCCGCTACGACTATTGTTCCTGACCAGATTGGATTGTCTGGTGGGCCAGATTTGGCCCGCGGGCTGCCCTATTAAGAATCACCAACTTACAGTATGACATGAGTGTCATGTATTTACAATTTTTTTGGGAGTATTTTCACATTAAGGCATGTATATTAGTGATAAAACCTGTTGACAACATAAGCATGTACACAATTAACTGACAAATAACATTCAAGATTTTTTTAATTATTATTAGTCCCCCTCCTCTTTCCCTTCCTCACATATCTATATGCATGGAATCACCAACAAAAACAATAGGGCACACAAACAGACAATGAGTTATCTGTGTACAACATATGACCTGTATCCAATGTACTGTTTTGTTCTTGAGTTTTACTGTACAACCTATTTTCAGCAAAACCATATTTAGCCTGCCCACTTTGTATATTAATGATATTCAACAATTTTATACCATCAATATGTAATCACTAGCTAATAATATAAATATAACAAGTATGAATCAAAACAGACATTTGTTGAAGTATGAGCATTTGAAGATTTGTGCATTAATTCCCACCTACTTATTGATATGTAAGACATCACCACCAAAAGCAATAGGTGCCCATGGGCTATCTGTGTACCAAATATGACATGAATCTAGTTTATCCTTTCCTTAGATATTGTCTTTACAAGCTCTTTTCAGCAAAATCATAACAAGCTCCGCCCACAATGCATGTAAATGAAAATCAATGTTTTTAAACCATAAACATGTACACACCAGGTAACATTGAAATCAAACCAAATATGAAACAAAACAGTTATGTGGTTGTTAACATATGAGCATTTCAAGATTTTTACATTAAGCCCCACCTACTCATTAATATACATAACATCACCACTAAAACAATAGGGCACATCTACAGACCATGGGCTATCTGTTTACCAAATATGACATGAACGCAGCTTATCGTTCTTGAGACGTGTTAACAAGTTCTTTTTAGCAAAATTATATTAAGCCCCGCCCACTGCGCATATTAAAGATTTCAATGTTTTTATACCATGAACATGTACACACTAGCTAAGATCATAACTATACCAAGTATAAAACAAAACAGACATCTTATTGTTAAATTTACCCCGCTAAGCGTAGCGGGGATATTTACGAGAGTTATACTTACCTTCCATGCTATAATATGCAATCTGGTCACACGACCTGATTCTAACGCACTTCTAACCGAACCTAAAAAACGCAGTAACCAGCCAAGCCCTGACCTCCATAATACCTCTGTACCACCTCACTCAACATTCCACCGAGGCCTGAACGAGAGGGGAGGCGGGAGTGGATGCATGGAAGGTAAGTATAACTCGTAAATATCCCCGCCACGCTTAGCGGGTAAATTTACTTCAAGTTATACCTTACCTTCCATGCTATAATATGCAATCAGATTGCAACCGAGGATAGGAAGGAAGGGAGTTCAGATCGCCGCACATTTTTTTTTTTTTTTTTGGCTGGTACGAAACTCACACGAACCGAATCCCGTTTAAAGGATCTAAATTCCTTCACCTCGGAAGGATGAAAGACCTCAAGAGTGGGAGGAACTAAAACATAGGAAACCACGGCGAGGTACAGTCAAACCGAACAAGGCACCATTCGTTGACAGTAACGGAGGCAAACTCGAAAGAACCTGAGCGTAAAGCCCAGAAAAACAAGCCAACCGGAAGAGCGTTTGGACACAATTACAGCAAAGTGTCCACAAAAACGCCACAAGCCACACCGGATTCGGCCCACGAGACAGAACCAGCGAGAAACTACGATTGGGAACGGCGTGTACCAATGAAAACGAATTGAAGAAATCCCGGACAAGGGAAAAATTCGTTAGCGCATAACCGCGTAAGAGCTAAAGTTAGCGGGGAACACGTAACGCCGAAAAGTGAGTCAGACCAAAAACAAGAGAAAAACCGCAAAAAGCGGTTTCAACGCCGCACGAGATCCCGTGAAAAGAGGTTATGCCCGAACCCGAGTGCATACCGCGCGTCGTTCTATGAACAGTTCAGACTACTTTAACAGAAAGCCACTGGATGATCTATCGGAGGAAAATGTCACATGACACACTACGAAGAGATCTCCCAGAACTCACCAGTGGTTGGAGTCAAAGACCGAGACCCCACCGAAAAACCCTGGTGGATAGCTGCAAGGTATCCCAGAGCTCATGACGGAACTATGACAAAAATCGTCCCTGACCCGAGGCTCGTGACGTGAAGCCTGCAAGGTCTCGAGCAGCCAAAGTTCGCCCTGCGCCGAGCGAAAAAAGGGTCAAGTACCCGCCCAAGTTTCCGACAGAAGGGGTCACAAGAAAAGTGCCCGACCTTGATCAAGAAGCCCCGCCGGCACCGACGGTGATATCTGACGGTGAAAACCGTAGCAGTTGCGGGACCGCGTGAGCTCCAGGCCACGCCTATCAACAGCGAAACTTGTCTAAGAAGTTGACTGGAGAAAGTGTTAACGTACTCACGATAGTAACAACCTTGAAACCGCGGAGCCTACGGCTACGGGCGCCGAGAAAACGAATACCGTATGTCTGTACGGGCAGTTAAGTAACAGGCCGTAAAACCGCAAGGAAGCAGCTGTAAGGTGTTAAAGTATGGAAGGAACCATACGTGCCGTTGTTGGTAATAGCTACCCCAAACGTAAGGTTGTCTACCAAAAGGCCACCTATGGTCAAGAAAAATATCCTTCATGGAGGTAATATTGACAAGTAGGGGTAACGTACACGTCAACCGTATGAGTCATAAACCCCAACACTGGGGTAGAAATCACGAAAGAGGTGACGCCCTGTGTATACTACACGGACGTTAAACACCCTGCACCACGGAGCGGAAAAGCGTGTGGCTACTGGGGGGACTTACGCTGCACAAAGCACGCAACCCCGTTAAGTATAATAGATCCGTTATGGGTCTACAAAGGCGCCAGCATGACAAGTAAAAACCATGAGTCCACCGCTAACGATGTCGCTGTGCACCACGGAGCAAAAAGCTCGTGGCTACGCCGAGGGGACAACTGGTACTGGTACGCGTGTCCCGAACGGCGTAGCGATCAGTACCAAAGGACCATCTAGGTCCACGATAGCGTGAACGCACTACACCTGTAACGTGAGTCGTTATCTCATTATACCTCTATTCACCACGGGCCACCGGTAAGTGGCGACGCCGAGGGAAGAAGTACACAGCACGCGTTCCGCTGAGAATAGGTAAAATATATATAAACTGAGGCCGTAAGAAATACGGAGGAGTTCACGTGCCACGCAAGCTATACGAGTCGTAAACTGAGTTTGTTCCATCACGGAGCTACGAAACCGGTAGCTGCGTGGGGAAGAGGGGACGACCGTCGCACTCAGCACGTGTCCGGTAAGAGAAACGGCCGCGAACGCAGTAGTTCATGGCTACTGGTCCTCTACCACACAGCCGCCGCTGGTATAGGCCGTTAACTCCGTTTGTATAAAATCACTACGGAGCCGCTGGCCGGGCGGCTACGCGTGGGGACTGCCGTCGAACGCTAAAAACGCCCCAGCAAGAAAAGACGACCGCGGAACACTGCAACACGCGCTAACGGTCGCAATATCCCGGTTCGATACCGGGTTTATCGTGACGTTGTACGTAAAACCGCGTTAATATCTGTAGAATGTGAGCCGAGGGTCTCGTTCGACGCAAGAATCACATTCAGAGTAGTTTGAACGGTCGTGGAACTACGTAACACGGAGGGAATAGCTCGTGATGGTATGCCTCCCGTAAAGAAGGAAATCTTATCACCCGAGCGCTAGGCCTCGAAACCCGAGCAAGCGCTAACACGCCGACGCATCCTGGGAGCGTGACGCATCGACAAACGGGACTCGTCCTCATGTCCATGAACTGGTGAAAACTATGCGGAACCGTGGACGTTCAACGCGAAAATCTCACCAAGTCAGCTCACACGGACGTGGGAATCTCGAAACTAACGGGTGTGACGACGTTACCTTGCTGTAGAACTAAGCAGCACTACAGACCCAAACGTCATCCCATGCCCGGACGGAGCCGCCAAGTTGTGTTACGGACCCGCACGGGCCAGAAACAAGCCGTGGGGGCCGTATGGAACCGATATCGAGCCGCACGGACCCTAATGGACCGATGCAAGGAATCCAATGGCTCTACAACTAGCCGTAAAAAAGGGGACTAACTCACGAAGACCCGTAGGGCGCCGCCTCTTGTTGGCCGACGGTCCCATCGCGGAACCGAGGACCACAGCGGTGTACACAGGTTTGAACAAGTCGATAACACCAAAGCGCAACCTAAGAAGCGTCTACATGCGACACACCGCAGGACAGTCAAGGCGCAGAACGCACCGACACTAGGGACCTGCCCGTCGTGTCGATGATATAGGTGCAAAACATCGCGGAACTGTGACGCTCAACGCGGAAAATCCTACAGAGGCAGTTCACACGGCCGTGGGACAGCGTAGCTATGACCAAGCAGCTTCCTAGCTAGCTTAACTCAACTTCGGGGTTCATCGTGCAGTGTACGTTATCCCGCTGCAAAAACTCTGAAGTCGCACAGGCCCGCACGGTCAGAGAAGCGTTTGCACGCTATGCAAAGCGGGACCTCTGAGGTGCGTGCATCGCATCGACGCACGGAGGCCTGTCCTCCGTGCCTCACGATACTGGTGAAAGTAATTGCGGAAATGTAACGCTCAACGCGGATAATCGTATAAATGGTGTTCACATGATCGTGGAACTGCGTAGCTAATGGCCACGGAACCATGAATAGTATAGCTCTCACGGCGCTATACTACTTGTGAAGATTATCACTTGTCACCTGGCCACATAGCTCGTAGCTAGCGGGTGCATATCCGTAAATCGTGACGTGTACGATATCCCGTTACAAAACCACGGAGCCGCACGCATCCGAACACCGGAGCCGCGCTCTCGGTCGCACCTTGAAAAATACCGGTCGCGGTGGAGTCTGTGCTCGACCACGCCGCTGGAACCCAATCGCTGCAAAGAGTACCACGAATGGACTCGCAGCATAATCTGCACGCGTAACGCAGCGGAGATGGATGTGACCGAGCGTAAAGCAAAGAAGCGTTATCACGCTATGCCGGGTCATCAAGGGTGTGTAGAGCATCGACGCCAAGACCTGTCCTCCATGTCCATGATACTGGTGAAAATAATTACGGAACGGTAATGTTCAACGAGACAATCTTAATTGCGCTCACACGAAGTCGTGGAACTGCGTAGCTAATGGCTACGGGACCAAGAAGAAAATAGCTGTCCTGATGCTATACTTCTTGTAAAGAAAGTCATCTGTCACCTGACCACGAGCGTAGTAGCTAGTGGGCGATAACCGGTGAACGCAGTGTACGTTATCCCATTAGAGATAAGTTCCGCTCACTGGAGCCGCCCAATGGAAGCGAAGGACCCGTAAACGCCGACCGTGGACTCGTATGGAACCGCACGGACCCGTAAATACGGGCCGCGGAACCGCCCAATGGAACCGCACGGACCAGAAACACGGACGTGGAACCGCACGGACCCGTAAACATGGGCCGTGGAACCGTATAACTGTCGTAGCCGTTGGCTACGGGACCAAGAAGAAAAATAGCTGTCTCAATGCTATACTTCCGGATGAACCGCACGGTGTACGCTCTTTCAAGAGGCGCCCGCTAGGAGTGGGCGGCGCCCCGCCTCCCTGGCTTTGGACCTGGGTGGCGGTGGGGAGACGAAGAGGGCCTCTCAGACCGCCGCTTCTCCACTTTCTCCGCCGCTCTTTGAAAGTACCGGTCGCGGTGGAGTCTGTGCTCCGACCACGCCGCTAGATCCCAATCGCTGCAAAGAGTACGGGATTTGACTCGCAGCATAATCTGCACGCCGTAACACGTGAGATGGATGTCACCGAGCGTAATTTAAAGAAGCGTTTGCACGCCACGCAACACGAGACATCCTGGGTGTGTAAAAACATCGACACTCGGGACCTGTCCTTCATGTCCATGATACTGGTGAAAATAAACACGGAACTTGTAACGCTCAACGAGACAGTCTTAATTGCGCTCACACGAGCCGTGGAACTGCGTAGCTAATGGCTACAGGACCAAGAAGAAAAATAACTGTCAATGCTATACTTCTTGTCAAGAATGTCACCTGACCACGTAGCTAGTGGGCGATAACCGATTAAACCGCACGATGTACGTGAACCCGTTAAATACGGACCGTGTAAACACGGGCCGCTGGAACCGTCGAATGGAACCGCCCCCAGAATAACGGGCCGCGGAACCGCCCGCCCGTAACAACGGGCCGCTGGAACCGCCCGCCGGTAACAACAGGCCGCGGAACCGTATGGATCACGGAACCGCCCAATGGAACCGCCCCGCCCGTAACAACGGGCCGCTGAATCGTATGGACCACGGAACCGCCCGCCCGTGAATAACGGGCCGCGGAACCGTATGGATCCCGGAACTGTATGGATCCGCCCCCGAACCGCATAATGCCCGCACATAGGGCTGCGGAACCGTCAGGGATGGTCCAACGGAACCGATGGAACCGCCGCCCGCAACAACGGGCCGCGGAACCGCACGGGACCGCCCAATGGAACCGCCCGCCCCGTGAATAACGGGCCGCTGGAACCGTATGGAACCGCCCAATGGAACCGCCCGCCCGTAATAACGGGCCGCGGAACCGTATGGAACCGCCCAATGGAACTGTTCGCCGTAACAACGGGCCGCTGGAACCGTATGGAACCGCCCAATGGAACCGTTCGCCCGTGAATAACGGGCCGCGGAACCTTATGGACTCACGGAACCGCCCAATGGAACTGCGTTCGCCCGAACAACGGGCCGCTGGAACCGTATGGACTCCCGGAACCTTATGGAACCGTCCCCGAACTCACAACAACCGGCGTTCAACGCGTTACAAGGGTTGTGGAGTCGACAGGGACTGTCCAATGGAACCGTTTGGAACCGTGTTTACAACTTAGGCGACGCGTTCGTTAACGCCCCTAAGAGGTTCTCTCTCTCTCTCTCACTTACCGCTACGGAACCGCCCAATGGAACCGTTCGCCCGTAACTTTTTTACGGGCCGCGGAACCGTATGGACTCCCGGAACCTTATGGAACTGTCCCCGAACTCACAACAACCGGCGCGCAGCGCGTTACAAGGGTTGTGGAGTCGACAGGGACTGTCCAATGGAACCGTTTGGAACCGTGTTTACAACTTAGGCGACGTTCGTTAACGCCCCTAAGAGGATATCTCTCTCTCTCTCTTACCGTTACCGCTCTAGGCGCAACGCCTCTAAGAGCGTAACCTTCTCAGTGAATCTCTTTTATATATCTGAAAAGAGAAGAACATATATCCATGCGCATACACAAATACGGAAAAGTAAGTATGATCTTACGGACACGCTAAAGAGAGACGAGGCCTAGCAGTCTAAACAGAACACCAAAACTCTCTTAAACAGAAAAAATTTTACTAAAAATAAATTTCTTAAGAGAAGAACGTTAAGTCCAAGCGCACAAACCTAAACACGGCAAAGTAACTATGATCTTACGGACACGCTAAAGAGAGACGAGGCATAGCATTCTAAACAGAACAACAACACTTGCTTTAACAGAAAAAATTTAAAACCAAAAAATTTCTATCTGAAAAACTTTAGAAACCCGAGAAAACGATCCAACGAATGACTTTACTAGCGCGGGGTAGCGTGGGAAACACCAACCACTGTGTACTTGAGGTCTGTAAAGATAAAAAGGAAAGATTATTTTCCTGTAATTAGGTCGCCGGAGAGACCCACCCACGGTCTCTCCGACACCCCAAGTTCAATCCTGAAAATTAAATATTTTATCTCCAAACTGTGTGAGAAAAATAAAAATATTCATATGCTGTTAACGTGAAAACGAAAATAAGCTCGCTAGTAACAACTGTAGCTCCCTAGAGTTGTTACAGGGCGACCCCACACTTACCCAGCGGTGACTAAGACCCAATGCGCATGCGCCAAAATCGAAAAAGGAAATTGGCCTAATGCATACGAGAAGGTGTACTGAAATATCCTAACGTGTTAAACACTATACATAGTATAACGCTAGGGTCACCTCGAGGCGGGTGGGGCTAAGGGAGAAAAAGACTAATTCCCGGGGCGAGAGGTCCCCTAGACAGGCACAACCTGTGCTCTAGGACCTAAAACACCCACCACGAGAGTAGGACGCTCGAACTAGCCACTCGCTATGTATGAATGGAGACAAAAACCCGCTATCCTAAGTGTAGGCTACACGGGTAAAGTCGTGTAGGTCGGCCAAGAAATTTCGGACCCATGGCTATCTCACCCTTCTCTTGAAGACTTGAAAAGGCGAGCCAGATGAGAACGGGCAGCGTAAAAACCCTTCAGGTAGAAGCTGCCGAAGAGAAAAGAGTTAGAAAGGTTAATTAAAAATAAAATAAAAGTGACCAGTTTTCAGCGATGTTGTGAAACAAACGCGCTGAAAAAGAGTGAGGTGGTACAGAGGTATTATGGAGGTCAGGGCTTGGCTGGTTACTGCGTTTTTTAGGTTCGGTTAGAAGTGCGTTAGAATCAGGTCGTGTGACCAGATTGCATATTATAGCATGAAAGGTAAGGTATAACTTGAAGTAAATATGAGCATTTCAAAATTTTACATTAAGCCCCGCCTACTCATTAATATACATGACATCACCATCAAAAACAATAGGGCACAACTACATATAATGAGCTATCTGTGTACCACATATTACATGAATCTAGTGTATCATTCTTGATATATCATGTTAACAAGTTTGCTGTCACAGACACATACACACACCCACACATACACACGCCAGCATGACTACATAGGTTCCTTACGCTATTAGCATCAGAACCAAAAAGGCACTTCTAAACAAAAGGGGGTCCCTAGCTACTGGCCTGACTTATCATTATTTTCCCCAACTAACGACTACTATCTTGTATTCTTTCAATGCTTTTGAATTTCACATCAAATGAGCCAATAGAGCGTAACAACGTAGGAACCATTCAGTACCTTGTTAAGGAATAGTTGGACTTATGTTCCACACAGCTCAGGAGTTAGTCTTGCTCCAAGACCGACTGGATATACCACCTCCCTGCTTCTATCTAATACTACCATCGCCTCACAGACGGTCTTGTTGTCTTTAGCACACGATTAGTTGACCTCTAATGTATTTTAATATAAATTCCCCAAATTTTTGAGGCAACCAATGGGAATCACAATCTACCATTACGTCATGTTAAGGCATGTTTTTACTGATTATGACTGACATGTGAACTGAGCTAACTGAGAGAAATTCAGAGATTATTTTTACGTAAATGTATTTTACCGTCATCTTTAAGAACAATTTGTATTGTTATTTTCTGGTGTATATTTTCCTACATCAATTATTTTGTGCTTATTTGGCTGTAATAAACTAGACTATTACTCAAATTTAAAAAAAGGGAATGTTGTATTGTAACATTAGGTATACTATCATAACGCTACATTTTAAGTATGTAAGGGCAGGACACCTCAGCGAATTTTTAATGTCAAACGGTCAAGTAAAAAAAGTTGTCAAAGACTACAAGATTGACTTGCTGATCTCGTCAGCTCGTGCTGCAAACGTGATAGTTGGTATTAGTGCTTTTAACGATTAATTGCTAAGCACTTGCAACTCTTCAAAAAGTTTAGTAAAACTGTAAAATGATTAATCGCGAACAGCTCTAAATTAAACTAATTGGTGAGGCTCTTTAACAACTAACTGATGTACGTCTGTACTGTAAATAAAATATTAACCTAACTGGAGTACATCTGTATTGTAAATAAAATATTTTGTAACAGCATGTTGTCAGACCAGGAAAGTGATACTTCACATGCCTTGGCAGTGCCAAGTAAGGCCAAAAACGGCAACCTTTCTTGCCGATCTTGTACTTCTACACTTGCTTGAAGGTCATCCAATCCCAAGATCTTTATTTCTAACTAGTCTTATCATGCTAACGGGTAATTTTACGACATGATGTTTGCATTTTGGTAAAATTCTTGGCCTATTTATTTTCCGAAAATGCATGGATTTTATGTGGGGGAGCTGTACCAATTCCACGAAAATTCAATTAGACAAATAAAAAGATTGTATTTGTTGGGGAAGATTGTTTGCGATTAATCACTAAACGCTCACAAATTTTGGCAATTAAATGTTTAGTGAATTAATCGCAAATCAACAGCACTAGTTGGTATATATGTATTTATACGCAGTCAGTATTGGAGCAAGACTACTCAGGAGCATGTGACTTACACATACAACATAAAATTAAAAAATTGGGTCCGTCTGAGGATAGTATGACACTCTTTGCCGTCTGAGAATAGTATGACACTATTTGCCGTCTTAGGATAGTGTGACACTCTTTGCCGTCTGAGGATAGTATGACACTCTTTGCCGTCTGAGGATAGTATGACACTCTTTGCCGTCTGAGGATAGTATGACACTCTTTGCAATCTGAGGATAGTGTGACTCTTTGCTGTCTTAGGATAGTGTGACACTCTTTGCCGTCTGAGGATAGTATGACACTCTTTGCCGTCTTAGGATAGTGTGACACTCTTTGCCGTCTGAGGATAGTATGACACTCTTTGCCATCCAAGGATAGTATGACTCTTTGCCGTCTGAGGATAGTATGACACTCTTTGCTGTCTGAGGATAGTATGACACTCTTTGCCGTCTGAGGATAGTATGATACTCTTTGCCATCCAAGGATAGTATGACACTCTTTGCAATCTGAGGATAGTGTGACACTCTTTGCTGTCTGAGGATAGTATGACACTCTTTGCCGTCTGAGGATAGTATGATACTCTTTGCCATCCAAGGATAGTATGACACTCTTTGCCGTCTTAGGATAGTGTGACACTCTTTGCCGTCTGAGGATAGTATGACACTCTTTGCCGTCTGAGGATAGTATGACACTCTTTGCCGTCTTAGGATAGTGTGACACTCTTTGCCGTCTGAGGATAGTATGACACTCTTTGCCATCCAAGGATAGTATGACACTCTTTGCCGTCTGAGGATAGTATGACACTCTTTGCAATCTGAGGATAGTGTGACACTCTTTGCTGTCTGAGGATAGTATGACACTCTTTGCCGTCTGAGGATAGTATGATACTCTTTGCCATCCAAGGATAGTGTGACACTCTTTGCCGTCTGAGGATAGTATGACACTCTTTGCCATCCAAGGATAGTATGACACTCTTTGCCGTCTGAGGATAGTATGACACTCTTTGCAATCTGAGGATAGTGTGACACTCTTTGCTGTCTGAGGATAGTATGACACTCTTTGCCGTCTGAGGATAGTATGACACTCTTTGCCATCCAAGGATAGTGTGACACTCTTTGCCATCTGAGGATAGTATGACACTCTTTGCCGTTTGAGAATAGTATGACACTCTTTGCCATCTGAGGATAGTATGACACTCTTTGCCGTCTGAGGATAGTATGACACTCTTTGCCGTCTGAGGATAGTATGACACTCTTTGCTGTCTTAGGATAGTGTGACACTCTTTGCCGTCTGAGGATAGTATGACACTCTTTGCCATCCAAGGATAGTATGACACTCTTTGCCGTCTGAGGATAGTATGACACTCTTTGCCGTCTGAGGATAGTATGACACTCTTTGCCGTCTTAGGATAGTGTGACACTCTTTGCCGTCTGAGGATAGTATGACACTCTTTGCCATCCAAGGATAGTGTGACACTCTTTGCCATCTGAGGATAGTATGACACTCTTTGCCGTTTGAGAATAGTATGACACTCTTTGCCATCTGAGGATAGTGTGACACTCTCTGCTGTCTGAGGATAGTGTGACACTCTTTGCTGTCCGAGGATAGTATGACACTCTTTGCTGTCTGAAGATAGTATGACACTCTTTGCTGTCTGAGGATAGTATGACACTCTTTGCCGTCTGAGGATAGTGTGACACTCTCTGCTGTCTGAGGATAGTGTGACACTCTTTGCTGTCTGAGGATAGTATGACACTCTTTGCTGTCTGAGGATAGTGTGACACTCTTTGCTGTCCGAGGATAGTATGACACTCTTTGCTGTCTGAGGATAGTATGACACTCTTTGCCATCTGAGGATAGTGTGACACTCTTTGCTGTCTGAGGATAGTATGACACTCTTTGCCATCCAAGGATAGTATGACACTCTTTGCTGTCTGAGGATAGTATGACACTCTTTGCCGTCTGAGGATAGTGTGACACTCTCTGCTGTCTGAGGATAGTGTGACACTCTTTGCTGTCCGAGGATAGTATGACACTCTTTGCTGTCTGAGGATAGTATGACACTCTTTGCTGTCTGAGGATAGTATGACACTCTTTGCCATCTGAGGATAGTGTGACACTCTTTGCTGTCTGAGGATAGTATGACACTCTTTGCCATCCAAGGATAGTATGACACTCTTTGCTGTCTGAGGATAGTATGACACTCTTTGCCGTCTGAGGATAGTGTGACACTCTCTGCTGTCTGAGGATAGTGTGACACTCTTTGCTGTCCGAGGATAGTATGACACTCTTTGCCATCCAAGGATAGTATGACACTCTTTACCGTCTGAGGATAGTATGACACTCTTTGCCGTCTGAGGATAGTGTGACACTCTTTGCCATCCGAGGATAGTATGACACTCTTTGCAGTCTGAGGATAGTATGACACTCTTTGCTGTCTGAGGATAGTATGACACTCTTTGCTGTCTGAGGATAGTGTGACACTCTTTGCCGTCTGAGGATAGTATGACACTCTTTGCCATCTGAGGATAGTGTGACACTCTCTGCTGTCTGAGGATAGTATGACACTCTTTGCCATCTGAGGATAGTGTGACACTCTCTGCTGTCTGAGGATAGTATGACACTCTTTGCCATCCAAGGATAGTATGACACTCTTTACCGTCTGAGGATAGTATGACACTCTTTGCCGTCTGAGGATAGTGTGACACTCTTTGCCATCCGAGGATAGTATGACACTCTTTGCAGTCTGAGGATAGTGTGACACTCTTTGCTGTCCGAGGATAGTATGACACTCTTTGCCGTCTGAGGATAGTGTGACACTCTTTGCTGTCCGAGGATAGTATGACACTCTTTGCTGTCTGAGGATAGTGTGACACTCTTTGCTGTCCGAGGATAGTATGACACTCTTTGCCGTCTGAGGATAGTGTGACACTCTTTGCTGTCCGAGGATAGTATGACACTCTTTGCCATCCAAGGATAGTATGACACTCTTTACCGTCTGAGGATAGTGTGACACTCTTTGCCGTCTGAGAATAGTATGACACTCTTTGTGTAGTTGCCATTAGTCATGCAGTACTTTTGAAGAGTGAGTTGAGGGTACCATTAAAACTAACATTCCATCAGTAATATAATTTACTAAATTTTTTAAAACAGTATTCAATAGATGGTAATACCAGCCACCTGGTTAGCTGGAAAAGAAAAATTAATTTTAGATTTTCTAACAAAACTCAACTTACTTTGTTCTTGATATGGCCTCCTGAGCATCATCCCAAAATCCCATGGAGCTTGATGATGTGACGGGTGCAGAGCGGGATCCACTGTGGTCTCCCCATAACCCAGGGCTTGTGTTGTTGTTGCCCCAGGCTAGATGGTGGTTACTGTTATTACTGCCCCAGGCACCAGAAGCCACAACAGGATTCAAATTTATACTCTGAAAAAGGGGTCATAAAATTATTTCATTTTAAAAGTGTATGGACACAGGCTATTTCTACATTGGTGAAAAGAGTTTTAATATCTGAGATACCATTTACAATTTCTGAATCAAGGCTGAACAAAGTTTTTCAATTATGCTAAATTTGCTATGTATGACAGTATAGACAGCTCAACATCCTTAATACTATCAATGTCTTATGATAATGTCACCCCACTTGTAAGCTGGGGTGTTAACGAGAATTATACTTACCTTCTATGCTATAAATATGCAATCTGGTCTCAGAGAACCGATTTACGGCAAACTACAACCAAAACAAAAAGCTACCACCCCCCCCCCCCCCTCCTTTCCCCCACGACTCATGTAATGCATCACATACACACAGTACTTCACAAAAGTGCCAAACCTGTGGTAAAATTGTGCACAAATAAAAAACCCAAGTCTTCAAAGAGAAAATGGTACTGAGGATAGTATGACACCCTTAGTATGACTCAGCAATTGAAACATAAATTTTATGACACAAAAATAACTGAGACTGAAGCGATTTACACTGCTGTACAGTCCTGAAAAGAAGTGAAGTACTGTGTGTACGTGACGAATTGCATGAGCCATAGGAGGAAAAGGGAAGAGAAAGGGGGAGCTATGGCAGTAGCTTTATGTAGTAAATTATATTCCTGCAGGAATTTGATTGAGGAATACGGTAAAGATGAAAAATTACAAACATTGGTAAGAATTTGCTGCTGCTGCGCCCTTTGTACATTTACGAACAATTACAAAACAAAGGACCTACATAAGAAAGTACCTAGGTTGTACTGTACTACATAACAAATTATATATATATATTTTTTATTGGATATTGATGCCTGTTAATTTTAAAATGCTGCTCAAATGGTCAAGTCAATTTTTTAATCAAGTTTGATTAAATTTTGTCTTAGTTTCATGGATTTTAATAGATGCTAGAGCATATTATCTGATGTTGCCTCTACACAGACTTGTAAACAATGAATTCTATTCATTAGTAATAAGGGTTTCAAAGCAAACCCCTCTACTATGAAAATATCAAATGATTAGCTCAGCGGTCAAGCAAGTCCATCTTCTATGAAAGAGGACATGAAAAGAAACAAAATGGTGAAAAAACCATTCACAAATCTTATTCCGTTAAGGAGAGATACAAGTTTGAATCTCTGTTTTATCTGCATAGAAATGACTGGTGTAGTAAGTCTACTATAAGAGGTTGGTGCCCTAATCCTCACTTACTTAACAATAAATTAATTTCAAAGAAAATTTACTTAACATTTTACTATTTCAATTATGTGTCCACAACTTTTCTTCTAATACTAAATTATAATTACCATTATCAGAATTACTTTTGCTACTTTCCTGATAATTCAATGGTTTTAAAGCCACAAAATCGCAGGCCAAAATTGAATAGAATACATAAAGCTTTAAGGAACCTGAAACTGTGACATAACAGCTAGTCTGATTTCAGTCATTTCTACACAAATGATATCAAACTTTGATGTCTCCTTAATGGAACAATATTTTGGAATTCTTTCTTCACCATTTTGTTTTTTCATATAAGATTGACTTGCTTGACACTAAAGTAATTCTTTACTGCTGCTTGACAAAGTAACTTACTAGGCATATCTTTAATCGACTATATCACTCTCCAACAGCCTCAAATAATTGATGTAAATAACCTAACAGGACTGACTACTACTTACAGGTGCGGCCTTGGATTGTCTTTGCCGTTCCAGGTGCTGCCGAGCTTGCTCTTCCTGGATCTCTCGTAACGACTTGGTTTGACCAACAGAATGGGTAACTCTGGAGGGAAAGTACAAGCAATAAGAAAATTATTTCAAAATCTTTTGAACCATTCATACAATATTTTGTTATTAAAAACGTTTTTGAGAGACTAAAGGAATACAAAAGTTTGAATATTGAAGCTGCTGTGAAAATTGAAGCTGCTGTGTAAATGGAAGCTGCTGTGAAAATGGAAGTAGCTGTGTAAATGGAAGCTGCTGTGAAAATGGAAGCTGCTGTGAAAATGGAAGCTGCTGTGAAAATGGAAGCTGCTGTGAAAATGGAAGCTGCTGTATAAATGGAAGCTGCTGTGTAAATTGAAGCTGCTGTGTAAATTGAAGCTGCTGTGTAATTTGAAGCTGCTATGTAAATTAAAGCTGCTGTGTAAATGGGAGCTGCTGTGAAAATGGAAGCTGCTGTGAAAATGGAAGCTGCTGTGTAAATAGAAGCTGCTGTGTAAATAGAAGCTGCTGTGTAAATGGAAGCTGCTGTGTAAATAGAAGCTGCTGTGAAAATGGAAGCTGCTGTGTAAATAGAAGCTGCTGTGTAAATGGAAGCTGCTGTGTAAATGGAAGCTGCTGTGTAAATAGAAGCTGCTGTGAAAATGGAAGCTGCTGTGTAAATAGAAGCTGCTGTGAAAATGGAAGCTGCTGTGTAAATAGAAGCTGCTGTGTATATGGCTGCTGTGAAAATGAAAGCTGCTGTGAAAATGGAAGCTGCTGTGAAATTTGAAGTTGCTGTGAAATTTGAAGCTGCTGTGAAATTTGAAGTTGCTGTGAAATTTGAAGTTGCTGTGAAATTTGAAGTTGCTGTGAAATTTGAAGTTGCTGTGAAATTTCTGATGTATGACTAGGCAGACAGCTCAAACTCTTTGTACTTCCTTTAAATATCTTCCCTAAATCCTAGTCACAGAAAAATATAGTGAAGTCTAATCCTGCTAGAATCTTATTGTGGGTATGGTAAAGGTTTACAAACTTATGGTCCAAATTTATTGCAAATTCAACAGAGAATTTTGATAAACATTGAAAAGGATTTGCAGATGAAAATACATGCAAATTGATGCCTTAAAGTTTGAAAACTGATTTTGATAAAATTTGTTCTACTTGTATGGTTTTAATAGCTGATATTGCACATCAATAAACCTTGACAGAGACTAAATATTTGTTTTATTACTGCAGGTGTGGTCATGTGTATTCAGGGGCAGAGGCAGAGGGGGGGAGTGGGGCGGGCAGAGGCCATGGCACCCCCCCTGAGATTTTTCCGATGATACGTTATTTACCAAGACATCATTCTTAGTCACAGTTTATGTTAATTTTCTACAAATTTTAGAAAATTCCTTCAATGTTTGTTTCAATCCTTTAAAAAATTTCTTCATTCTCATGTAATTTTCGGAATACTTCCTTCAATTTAGGGTAATTTTTCTTCAATTTATGAAAACATTTCATAAATTGTCGGTAAATTTCCTGCAATGTTTGGGATATCTTTCAATTTTGGGTGATTTCTTAATTCTTGTGCAGTTTTCTTCAATTTTCAGACAATTTCCTTTATTTTGGGGCAATTTTCTTCGATTTTTGGGGCAATTTTCTTCGATTTTTGGTAAATTCTTTACAATTTTTTGTAAATTTTCTTCAATTTTGGTCAAATTCCTTCAATATTTGGCAAAATTTCCTGGCTAATTTTCCTTGAAAATTGTCCTTTATTCTCGTGTAACTTTTGGAAAAGTTCCTTCATTTTGGGACAATTGCTCTTTTAATTTCAGTAAATTTTCAGTAAATTTCCTCCAACAGTTCAATGTTTGGGATATCTCTTCTTTGATTTACAATAAATTTCCATCAATTGTCGGTAAATTTCCTTCAATGTTTGGAAAATGTATTTCAATTCTAGGCAATTTCCTTAATTCTTGTGCAAATTTTCTTCAATTTTGGGATAATTTCCTTTATTTTGGGACAATTTTTCTTAAATTTTTGTATAATTCCTTAAATGTTTGGAAAATTTTCTTTATTGTTGGGCAGTTTTTCTTCTATTTTCAGTAAATTCTCTTCAATTATTCGTAATTTTTGGTTAATTTTCTTCCATTTTTAGGAAAATTCATTCATTTTGGAGCAATTTTTCTCCAATAAGTAAGTTTTCTTTAATTTTTGGGAAATTTCCATCAATGTTTGGGATTATCTCTTTCTATATTAAGGAAATTTCTTTCATTCTCATGCCATCTTTAATTTTTGGAAAATATCTTCTTTTTTAATGCAATCGTGGATAAATTTTCAGAAATGATTGGAAAACCCCAAATTTTAATCAAATTTCCAATGTTTTTTTAATGTCCTAATTTTCTCTATCTAGAGAAAACCTATCAGGGAGGACCTTTCTCTGCTTGCCGCTTATAAGACTCTGCACCCTTGTCACAATATGTTCTATGAATCGTGTCAAAACTGCTCATGAAACAGGTTATTACATCATCCCTGGTTTGGTTTGGCTTGACCCCACAGACCTTCCCTCTTCCCTGACATATTATCCTGGCTACATCCCCGTGTATATTGAGTACCCCTAAACAAGCTTAACAGCCAAACCCATGAACTGCCATTGCAATAAACCTCTCCATGTATGGAAATAAGCCACGCCCACCATAGTTATGTGGTAACTATGTGGGGAAAACAACCTCAAATCCACAATCATTCATGATCAATGCATTGACATTTATTTAGATGTTTATGTGGCCTGCTGCAAGCTTTCATCCATTTAAAGCAAAAGGAATAAACAAAATTCAGTTTGCTAACCATTTTAAGTAACGGGAATCGGATTTACAAAGCCCAAAGCGAGCCCATACTTGTAATTTTTGTCCACCATCTTGTCGTTACTCAGTGTGTACATAAATTTGTTTAGTGCAGTAAATTGCATTGACTGCATGAGCGCGCGTCGCTAGCTAGATGTAGCGTACCAGTACCAGTTGCCCCATTGGTATGCAGATTTTGTTGCTAGGCAAATTCATGCGGTGATTGGTTGAAAAAGCTGTTAATCAACTAACTCAGAGAGGTCAATTTGGGAATGTGTATGCTTTTAATCTCTGGTGGGTATTCTAAAGGTTGGGACAGATTTTGCTATTATTGGTATTAAATGCCTTACTGTGCGCAGCAATTTATTTTTTCCCATGAAGAGCATCATAACATTCAATTCATTTTAAGAATTTATGCAATTAGATGGGCATTATTGAATTATTTTGGCGCAAAATATCCTTGATAACTGCCAAAAACCCACCCTGCTAAAATAGATTGACTGATGGCAGATATGCTAGAAGTGTATCTTTTGATTTTCCATCTGTCATTAAGCATTCAATAGGTTTCTAAATCCTTACAGGTCAAAAGTTAAGCCAACACACCCACCAGTGTTACAAACCCTCCCAGCTGATTTCCATAAGATGGTCACCTTGCATATTCAATGAATTAATTTGCATAATTTACATGTTCCAGCGAAAAGTTTATGCATCAAGTCCACAGTTGTAGCTTTCAACCAGTTTTGTTTGTCACAATTCATTTATGGAACGGAATATTAACGTCATTAAGGTAAGTTTTTTTATATTATCCTATTCTATTTTATCTATGGTAAACAGTAAAAATGTGGAGATAAACCAATTACGATAGTTACTCATCTCACCTTTGACTTGACCCCCAGGGGGTGCTCCTTGACTGCATGGCCTGCTGCTGTTGCTGTTGTTGCTGCTGCTGATGAATAAGCTGCAGCTGTCGTTGTCGCTCCTGACGATCCCGTTCTTCTTGTTGTTGTTGCATCTGTTGTATTTGGGCCAAGGTGGGTGTATTGCTAGTGGGCGTGGGGGACAGGCTCTGCTGGGCCCACATGGCACTACTAGGGAGCTAAAAAGAGAAATAATTTCACATCAATGACTTCTTCTTTTTCAAGAATTAATAATCTTTTAAGAGAAGATTCATATTTCAAAATTATTCAAGAACCACTAAAGTGACACCTAGGACATGAGTTAGTCTACAGAAAATCATCTATATATCCAAAATTGTAAAAGATTAAACAAACAGAAATTTGGCCATTTAACAATATTACAATACTTTTAAGAGTCAGCATACTTAAACATGGGCGTAAATTCAGGGAGTATGGGGGGTATATCCACGCCCGCCCCCTCATTTTTATTGGGCCAAAGGTACTTTAAAACTAAGTGAAAAATTACATTATGACAAGTATTTAGAAGCATAGGAAGCAGGCTTGGAAACATTTTTCTTTTAGACTACACATATTTTTCAAGAGTGACCATAGACCTATATTCACGCTCAGAAACGTAACCAATAAAACTTTATATTTCCACATTGGGCATTTTCATGATATTGTGTTTTGTATATTGTGTATAATAGCTCTCTTTGACATGAATTTTGACTTGTATAACTGTATAAATACCTTCTTCCTATGCGTTGTGACATACTTTTTTGCCCTTTTAATGTCAATTTTGCAAAAGCGTCCGGGGTTTTGCTCTCTAAAACCCCACCGGGGCTTTGCCGGTAGACCCCACGTGAGAAAAGATGGGGGACTTTTTTAGAGCCCATATTTACCACATATACTGTCCTTTAATCAAGAAATCTTAAATAATGTTTTCCTTCCCCTTCCCAAAATCCCAGATTTTCCCACGGCTATAACCAACGGAACCTAAGATTCTGCAAAGATCAGTTCAAATTGTGTACATATTAAACTTCTGTATTAATTATTCCATTCTGTTTTGATTTGCTGGTTTTTTGTTGTTATGTTGAATGGCACACTGTCTGAGCCTTACATGCCAAACTAAGAAATTAGTGAAATCAGTGCTAAAAAAATAAAAGAGAATGTTAAGTATGAAGACATAAGTAAGGTAGGAGAGAGAGGAAACCAGAGCATCACTGATGCAGAGGCTCAACCTATGAAATTTTTAGTGAAGTTTTTTTTATTGCCCAGTGGTGGTGATTTGTTGTCATTACAAGAGAAATATGGCATGATGAAGGTCAAGAGGTCAAGTCCCCCCAGTCCTTTGAAAGAATGCTCTGTGTGTTTCTTGAGAAGATGTGGATTTTTGGACTAAGAGGAGTAGAGAGGATAAAAGAGAGGATTTAGGGAAGGGATACAGGGATAAGAGTATATCAATTAAATTTGGTAGAACATATTGCATTTACAGATGAAACTTATGTTAGAGGGAGAGCTATTCTGAAAGAGCCATAGGGGGAACGAGAGTGTTGATATGATTAAAAGAGTTATGATTTAATTTGAAAATCAATGTAAGTTTAATTGTATAATGAGTTGACAGCAATGGTCATGTAACTACTCTTTGGGTATAATTGATCTTCAACCAACTGATTAGCTCATTTGGTAGAGCACCTGCTTTCCAGCCAATTGATGGGTTCAATCCCCGATCAAGTCATATCAAAGACTGTAAAAATGAGACCTGATGACCTCTGGATAGGAGAAAGACAATAATAATACAGGCTTGTGCGCATTTGCTAGTTGCCGCCTTGGAAAATTTATATCATAATGTGCTTTAAGCATGCATATATACTTGGGTGAAAAAGCTCTTTATAAGAACTAAGTATTATTAAGTTTTCAGAAGAAGTGAAGTAATTCTCCTTACCACAGGAGTTTGTGGCTGCGGGGGAACCTGTTGTTGTTGCATTCTGCGCATTGCCTCTTGCTGTTGCTGTCTCTGGCTCTCTTGTTGCCTGCGAGAAGAAAAGGATTGGATGTGTCATAGTTTGTCCTGCGATTTTGTGGCTCACAATCCATGGGATATGTTAAAAAAAAGTAGTAAAACTGAATCTAAGAAGAGTAACTATAATATACAATCTTGCAGAAAATTTGTGGGAAAATAATTCAAATCATAAATAACTTTCATAAAACTTTCTTTAAAATACATTAACAATTGTTAAGATTATGAGGATAAAGATGCTGACTTTCCATAGTAGACTCACAAGACAATCATTTCTACATAGATAAACAGATCTTTAAGCTTGAATAGCTCAACGGAATAAGATTTCTGGATGCTTTTTTCACCATTTTGTTTTAAAACCCATTTTCGTATAAGATGGGACTTGCTTGACCACAGAACTAATCCTTTAAACACAAACCGACATACCTGAGCATCTTTTGTCTCTCAGCTTCCCTGTCTCTCTCCTCTAGTCGTGCTCTCTCCTGCTCCTCCTTCACCTTCCTTGCTGCTGCTGCTTCTTGCTGCATTTTTAAAGTTGCCTCCTGTTTCAGCCGCTCCTATCAAAGATCATACAAATTAATTTATTCCCAGTGAGACCAATTCTATTGAGTACTTGCATTGTCATGACCCGTGCTTTAAATCACGTTAATGCACAACCATGATTATTTGGTTTAATCCATTTTCAAAACAGGTTTCTCATCAAGCGATAAATCATATGTACACTTTTTCATTTCCATTCTTTTTAGTTATTTTGTATGCATTTTGAACAATCTAACACAAAAAATAAAAAGAGTAACATCGTGTTGGATACGTGTATTTAATGCACAGTTCAAAGGCCTTTGCACTTGCAAATAACCCTCTTAAAGTGGGTCCAATCCAATCATGTCAAAGTTCTTCCATTTGCCCTGTGCGTTAAATTTACCCCGCTTACCGTAGTGGGGAAATTTACGAGAGTTATACTTACCTTCCATGCTATAAATATGCAATTTAGTCCAAATGACCTGATTTAGCGTGGTAACACAAACGTTTACAAAGTCAAGTAAATGCCAGGAATAAATGTGGCAGGCGTTTTGCAAACGGCTGAATGAATTATCCCGTGTAAGGGGGCTATGGCTTTTACTTGAGCTCTTACCCTGGCTGTTCCATGAACAACGCTGACCATTTTGAGAGATTGCTTTGTACGATCCATTGGGAGGTAGTGTCTCACATCACAGTATTATGAGATCTCCGTAACAAAATGAAGATGGCTTTTGTATCGCCGAGCAGTGGCTGCGTACGTTTAATGCAATTCCAAAGACACCAGATAGGGCACTGTTTTCTGATGGGTCTGAAGAATACCGGCTTCATGAGAAACACGAATATGATTTTCTTTGAGAGAAAGTGCACAAATATCACCTCTGCGGAAAGCATAAAACTCTTTTAGCATCAACTCCCCTAAATGGGCACGTGGGGGTGGATCGAGCAGAGCTTTCACCAGGTGCCTAAGACAAGTTACATGATCCACAGGGATGCAAGAATCTTGGGAAAAGGTCTTTATAAGAACAATCTTTTCGCTAACTTTTCAGTGGTCACCTGTCTGTGATCGTTGACCAAACTGCAAAACCTCAGTAAATGGCTGCTAAAGCTATCCTAGAACCCCTGACTGAATCAATGCTCTTACCCAGGTCAGACTGGTATAGCGAAAAATCAGTTACATCATCAAGAGACTGGTGCAGTTTCCTGGCGCTCGGAAACGAGACATAAGTCGTCTCTGACAGGAAGCTCATACAGGAAGCCTGCGATAAGTTTAAGGTACTGAGGTGTCCTGAATGGGACCACAAAAGGTCCAGCAGAAGGAGACGTAGGTCACTCATGTGAAACTTCCACATCCATGGGACTACGACCATCAAACTGGCTAAGCAACCTAGGAGTATCCGCCAGTCTCTTGCCAGAGAGGTTTGCTGGGATAAGAGGAAATCCGCTATCACCTTCATGGTTAGAACTGTCTCCTCTGTCAGCCATAAGTGGCCTTGTGTAAAATTTAAAAGAAATTTCCAACCAGTCTCAGCAATGTTGTAATAACAACACACTGAAAAGAAGTGAGGGATGTTAGAGGTATAATAGAGAGGTCAGGGCTGGAGTTAGTAAGTAAGTTTTTAGTTCAGTTAGAAGTGCAATAGAATCAGGTCATTGGACCAGATTGCATATCTACAACATGGAAGGTAAGATATAACTTGGAAGTGAATAGGCAAATAAAAACTCTGCCTCATAATTAATCTTAAGTATGGAATGGAGGTGATGCCACAAATATTATCTTGCTAATACTTCTTAATTGGTCAAAAATATAAAAAGAGCTGTTTTGGTTTTCAGCAAAAAATGGAAATTCCTCTTAAAATATGTTGAAATGGATTTTTCTGGAAAATCTCCAATTTAGAAAGCAAGATATTGCAAGACTTCTGAGGAATGTGAGGATGGTGGTAATGCATCTATAAGTAAATTCCTGTACTGGTTGGTGTAACACCTGGATGTTATATCACTCAGTTCTTGAAACAACCAGTTGTTGTAACACTCAGTTGTTGAAACACCCGGTTGTTGTAACATCCTGTTGTAATAACACCTGGTTAAAGTAAGACCTGGCTGTGGTAACACCTAGTTGATGTAAGACCCTCTGTAGTAACACCTGGTTGTTGTAATACTCCATTGTTGTAAGACCCAGTTGTTAAAATACTAGGTTTGTTTACAGAAGGACCACTCTTCAATCCAATGCATAACACATGTGATAATTGCTGAATGACCCTAGCAGATACCTGGGAGACCCAAGGATTTTGCTATGAACATTATCCACCCCATCAAGTGTGTGACAGACTGTGGAATGGCTCATTAGTGGATCAATGACAGACTAAAGAGAAACCTTAATAGAAATGAAACTGGTCTGGGATTGACCAGCAGGAAGATCACTGACCTCCTCTTTCTTGCGCACCTCCTCCTCCTTTCTCTGCCTTTCCATGTCCTCTTTCTTCTTCTGGTGGCTCTCTTCAAGTTTCTTTAGCTCGTCCAATTTCTTCATTTCTTCTTGCCTACAATCACATGGTACAAAATTAGAATGACAAAATGTGAGACAAATGCTGATCTTTATAACGGCATTATTATTTTTTTACAACAGAAAACATCATTTAAATATCAACAACAGAACAAACAAACAAATATGGGATATCATAAAGAAAATTAATGCAGAATTTTACACCAATCACAAGAAAGGATGGACAGACACAAGAGAACAAACAAACAAATATGGGATATTATAAAGGAAATTAATGCAGAATTTTACACCAATCACAAGAAAGGATGGACAGACACATTTTGAGGATAGACTGTGCTGTTACACTGCAACAATGTTTGAAAACACCACAAATTGTTCATCTTCAAAAACACAAAATGTTTATCTTTAAACACACAAATTGTTTATTTTCAAAAACACAAATTGTTTATTTTCAAAAACAAATTGTTCATCTTCAAAGAGACATCCTCAAAAACAGAATTGTTTATCTTCAAAAACACAAAATGTTTATCTTCAAACATAAATTGTTTATCTTCAAAAACAAATTGTTTATCTTCAAAAAGACAAATTGTTTATCCTCAAAAACACGAATTGTTTATCTTCAAAAAGACAAATTGTTTGTCTTCAAAAACACATATTGTTTATCTTCAAAAACAAATTGTATATCTTCAAAAACACAAATTGTTTATCTTCAAAAACACAAAATGTTTATCTTCAAAAACATAAATTGTTTATCTTCAAAAACACAAATTGTTTATCTTCAAAAACACAAATCGTTAAGAAAGTTAGATTGCAATGTCACTTTTCTTTCACAAGAAAGGATGGACAGACACATTGAGGATAGACTGTGCTGTTACATTGCAATAATGTTAAAAAAAAATTTTTATTTATCTTCAAAACACAAATTGTTTATCTTTAAACACACAAATTGTTAATTTTCAAAAACACAAATTGTTTATTTTCAAAAACAAATTGTTTATCTTCAAAAAGACAAATTGTTTATCCTCAAAAACACGAATTGTTTATCTTCAAAAAGACAAATTGTTTGTCTTCAAAAACACATATTGTTTATCTTCAAAAACAAATTGTATATCTTCAAAAACACAAATTGTTTATCTTCAAAAACACAAAATGTTTATCTTCAAAAACATAAATTGTTTATCTTCAAAAACACAAATTGTTTGTCTTCAAAAACACAAATCGTTAAGAAAGTAAGATTGCAATGTCACTTTTCTATAGCTAATAAGCTTCACCCATTTCAAATAATGTGACACATTTAATATATTCTTAAACAAAATAATTGTAAGGACAAACAGTAGTGATGTTTTTGCCTACCTTTGTCTATCTGTCTGTTTGTCTTCAGCATATTTCAAGAACTTATGATTGGATTTTTTAATTACATACATACAATAGGCTTTACACCCTGCATGCCATAAAGACCACAGCGCCAGTGTGCGGTTTATAATTGTTAATGCTTAAGGAAGAAGAATTGAGACAGGGGAATGGACATGAGATACCGGAAGGGCAAATATAGGGGGTGGGGATTTTTTACAGTGAGATTTTTCGAGAAATAGTTCAAATTTCCAATGGAAGTTTTAACATCTTCATGTCCTGAAGGAAATCCAAGCAAACAATTTGATGGACTCAATCTTACACGGCTGATTAATCCTTAAAGAAACTTACATTTGCTTTTCAATGGGTGATGACCTTTCTTTGGATGTCTTGCCATTGTCATCGGCAGCGGCCGCCACTGCAGCTTGCCGCACCTCCTCCTCCTGTACCATCTTCGTCTCCTGATTCCGCATCTCCTCCAGGATTCTTTGCTCTTCCTCCGCATGTCTCCTCAACTCCTCCTCAATCCTCTTGGCTTGCAGGTCTTCTATCTTCCTTCTCTCCTCCTCCCGCATCTTTTCTTCTTGCTCTCTTAAGATCTTCTCTTGTGCTTCTTCAACTTTCCTCTTGATTGCCTCTTCTTTCAGTCTTTTTGCTCGCTCCTTAAAACAAGATAAAGGCGTTAAAACAGAATAAGATATCAATTTGGTTTTTATACCAATTTTTTCTTTAAAAGTCTTTTTTATGTATACAAAAATTAAAATTCATGTGAATATTCTTTTAAGCAACTTTGGAAGAGCCCATTACAATATAAATGCCAAAAGCAAGCCTTAGAACAGCATGAATATTTTACCTTGCCTTCAGATTTCGTCCATGCATATACCAGACATGTGAGGGGAATTTTTTTTTTTTTTTTAAAAGGAAAATTTGTTACTGCAACTTAGGAAGTAAACTAAAGTCGTCACGAAATGATGCAAAGTTAAAAAAGTTGTGCAACTAGTATGGAAAAGGTACTGACTTTTATGTCCAAATCACACCATCAATTTTCAATCTCCATTAATTTTTGACACCTTTCTCCAAACCACGAGTTTTGTGTCCTGTTTACTAACACTACCAGAGATTTGCAATAAAATCATTTCCTCAGCAACAAAATCATTTCCTCGGCAATAAACTGAAAGTAGATCTTCCCGCAAGTACACAATACAAATCCCTACACTGTGTACAATATGATCAGTGTATATTCGTGTTTTGACTTTGACGACATGCCCAGAAATAATGTAATTTTGTCAAACCTTCAAGACTGACTGCATACTCAAATTTGATTGGATATACTTCTCTGTACTAAGATTTTATGTACGTGCGTGTTGTACGTTTGCAAAGATAAACAGAAAAGATATGAAAAAAACGTTGTTATATATTCATCTGAACATTAAAAACAGAAAGATGACATGTTTACAGATGACTTTCAAAACAGCAGAATTCCATTAACAAACAGAGGTCTCACATGCCTGATATACAACAAACTACAAATGGATGGTGCCACATGAGCAAACAAATGTATTTCTATGATCACACATAGAGGGTACTTTTATCCACAACTTTGAAACCTCTTTAGAGATTATCTTTATATTTATGTAAAATTGTCCTATCCTAAAGATCATTATATCAATACTAACTTTGATTATACAAATAATTAGAATGCTTTTTGTGAAAATAAAAGTTAACATACCTCCTCACTAATGTCTTTAGCCATTTCAGGATCCCACACGCCTATATCCCATTCTGTAAAAGAAGGAAAGAAAACAAAATATCAAGTAAATGCAAAATGAGCAAGCAAGTTGAAAACAGATGTAGATGAGAACAGATAACAAAGCAATGTTACTTTGGTTGATTGTGGAGAAATGTGACAAACAATTATATAAATTTTCATGTGAGAAAATATACACTTAATGAAGCAATGAAACCTTATATGAATTATCAATATATGGTCGTCATCATCATCATCATCATTATTCAGAGTGATGATTTATAAAACCAGCTGAAATTGATAAATTTTTTCATCAAAATAGTATTGTCAATTATGCAGAAAATAGGTGAAATTAGCTTGGAAAATAAGCTGGTATCAGCTAAATAGCTGAAGTCTCACTCGCCTGATTACTATTATTATTAAGCTTGCATCTTTTGTAAGCTATTATAAAATTTTTACAGAGTATTTGCATTGTCATATAATCCATGCATTAAATTCCCATAATGCACAACCATAATTAATTGGTTTATTCCAATTTTACAACAGGTGAATTTCTTAACAAAGAGAACAAATGTTTGTAAACTTTTCTCGTTTTCAATTCTTTTTTTCTGTTCTTTTTATGCATTTTAAACAATCTAACACAGATATTTTATAAAAAGAAAAATGTTTTGACATCGTGTATACATGCGTATTTAATGCACGGTTCAAAGGATTTTGCACTCGCGAATGACCACTCTAAGATCAGGCCATTCTACTCAGGCCAAAGTCCTTTGCCCGTGCATTAAACACGCATATAAACACTCCGCCTCAACATTAATCTTTAATTAATAATTCAATGTTTTTCAGACATGAATTGAATGACATGAAACACCTACCAAAGATACAAGATGACATTTAATATAGTGTTTCCACCATTTAAAATGTACACAGACACATTTAACATTTATTGAATAAGAGTTTTTATAAATCAAATGAATTCCAAAATCTGGAACAACAAAGTCTGAAGTTAATGCAATATAAATGCAAAAAAAACATTGTTAATCCAGTGTTCTTCAGTTCAATTTTGAAATAATTTATTATCTATTTATTTATTTTACTATTATTGTTGTTTTTGTTTTTGTTTTTTTGGAGGGGATTTTCCTCCTAATGTAATTTTTGGGGAGGCGGCTTTTTTAAAAAAGGGCAGGGAGGGGGGTTTATTTTTGGAGAAAAAAAAACACCCAAAAAGCCAAAAATACAAAAAAAAACCAAACCACTACCATGTCTATGACTTTGTTCTCCACATCAAACCATGATTATTAAGAATTTGATATGTGCGGAATCCTGCAGTCGCGCACCTTTATGTAAACACTGTGCAAATCAATGACCACTTAACAAATTAATTCCATAAGGCTTAACCTTTTTTTTCTCTTACAAAGGAGGAAGAACCATGAGGTTAAATATCAAAAATTTCCAACCTCTTCTACTTCTCTCAGTAGGAACAGGATCCCAGACTGAGATTTGCATTTCTTCCACGCCACCTGGTCCCATTTCCTTTGATACCGTAGTTTTGGGGACAACCCTCGTTTGGGGAAGTGGGCTTGTTACCGGCTGTGTTGTTGTTAGCGCCTGTTGTACCCTGTGCCAGTTCTGCTGTTGCTGTATGAGCATATGGTGTTGCTGTTGTAATGTCATGAGTTGCTGCCGTAGTACTTGTTGTTGAGCGATGGTTAGAGACTTTCCACGTTGACTTAATTCTTGGTAAATTCTAGTGGCTTGAACTCTGTTGGAAAGCATGATTATGAACTTTTGTTACTTATTTGATTTCACTCAAAAATGTATGCATACCTAGTAATGTACAGAAGAGAAACAGGAAAGGAATGGAGTGATTCATATTGAATAAAATCAAGAAAAAAGAAATTGAAGAGACATAAGATACTGTTAAAGGTATAAAGACAGGTAAACTCAACAATTGCTAAATTATTTAAAAATCCATCTAAAATCATTTTAAATACCAACCAGAAAACAAAAATGTTTAGTGGTTCCGATGCATTCTTTCATTGTTGGTTGATTTTCAAGTTTTATACTAACTGGCATTGCGTGTCATGAAATATGCTACTAACATCTATTCATAAGCCATGCCCACTATGCATATCAATACAATAGAAAGAGTTGACAACATTTGTAAGATGCAAAACATGCATACGGTTGCACATTTATCACTCGTTTAAGAATTTTACATAAAACCCCACCTACATGACATCACTACCAAACCAATAGGTCACATATATGGACCATAATTCATCTCTGTACCACATATTCACCCCGCTTTCCATAGCAGGGATATTTACGAGAGTTATACTTACCTTACATGCTATAAATATGCAATCTGGTCCAATGACCTGATTCTAACAAACTTTTAAAACATTGTTACCAACCCAGCCCTAAGCTTCAATATACCTGTAACATCCATCACTTCACATTCCAACGAGGCCCACTATGCATGTTAATGATTTTTTTTATACCATGAGTATGTAAACACAAGCCAATATAATAATAAAACCCAATATGAAACAAAGCCGACACGTGGTTCATAAAATATGAGCATTTCAAGATTTTTACATTAAACCCCGCCTACTCTTTAATATGCATGACATCAACACCAAAAAACAAAGGACACATCTACAGACCATGTGCTATCTGTGTACCACATATGACATGAATGCAAGATAATGTTCTTGAGAAACTGTGTTAACAAGCTCTTTTCTGCAAAATCATATTAAGCCCCGCCCACTATGCATATTGATAAATTTCAACGTTTTTATACCATGAACATGTACACACCAGGTAACATTATAAACCACATATGAAACAAAACAGATATATGATTGTTAAAACATGAGCATTTCAAGACTTTTACATAAAGCCCCGCCTACTTATTAATATGCATGACATCGCCAGCAAAAACAATAGGGCACATCTAAAGATCATGAGCTATCTGTGTACCACATATAACATGAATCCAGTGTATCGTTCTTGAGATAACGTGTTAACAACCTTGTTGTTACAGACACACATACAAACATACACTACATACATATATACACACCTACATACACATAAATTACACATGTCAGCATGACTGCATAGGTTCCTTATGCTATTTAGCATCCGCACTAAAAAATCAAATGAAAATTGGTTCAAAATTTGGCATTTAATAGCTTTTAAAAAATTTCAAACTTGTAGGTGTCATTTTCTAAGACTGATGACAGAAAGATATACAAAGAACTACAGACGGAGCTGGAAAAAACCCATGGTTCTGGCAGTTTAACACTAGGGAAATTTGGAATTCGTGGAAAGAAAAAAAATGTTTTAGATTTCTTGAGTAAACGACAGTAATATGTGGTACATATGTGCTCTTAAAATGTACCCCATGTAACTATGCGATGAAAAGTACATTTATTGCAAAAGAGGGACGTATATAAAGATGTATTCACTACATAAATATTTTTTCTGTCACGTTTTTTTGTGGGAAGATTTTTGACACCTTTATTTAGAAATTGTACTATTAATTCCAACTCCGATGCTGTTTTCATGCGAAAAAGACTTGTCCTACTCAACATTTCATGTTCTTATTCAGCTTGTGACATCAAATGGTGGAGAAGGGGGGGGGGGAGCAAAGCAGAGTAAAGGGTACCACACCTCTCATAAAACCTGTGACAAAAACAATTTAGCATATTAATCACTAGGCCGTCTGGGGTTGGTTTTTGATTAATGGGGTCTTCAAAACGGGCATGCAGCCTTGTTTGTACTGCCTACCTTATAAGGCTTTGTTGTTGGTGCAGTAACGTCTGGAATGCATGCTGTTGCTGCTGATGCTGCTGTTGCTGGAGCAACTGCTGCTGCTTCTTCTGTGCCAGAACTTGCCGCACCTCGGCTAGTTTCTGCCATTGCTGTTGTTCGGTGAGTTGCGTTTGTGGTTGCATCAGGTCTGACGGGGGCTGGGGTTGCACAGGTGGTGTGGCTGAAGTGGGCGTAGGGGCCATCATCTGTGGAGGCTAAGGAAAGGAATACGTCTCTAAAATGGTGTTCTTTTAAATTCAGAATTTTCTAATTCGTTCTTTCCAAGATGTTTCTTTGAAAAGGTAATTTCTCTTCTTCTGTGTATGTGTACACAAACTATTACGATCTTGAATTCATGAGACAATAAAGGCTACCTTTTAATACTGAAATTAGCAAATACTGATGTTGTGAAAACATCACATAAAGAAATAAGGCTGATGTAAATGTTTGTTTGTTGAGGTCTTAATGGCACTACGACAGCAAAGGTCAAATTGTGCCTGAGAGGTTAGATCTTTCCAGAGGTAGGAAGAAAAGAAAACAGTGGGAAATTGGGAAAATACATAAATGTAAATGTAACATGATCTTCTGCAAAGTTTTATCTTTAACTGAATAAAAACTTTAGATATAGAAGCAGTAAGTCAGTCTACAATCGTGGCCAAAAGTACTTGGGACAAATCCCCACTCCCCTTGATCAATGTTGAAAGTGGCATTTACCATGTTTTTTGCAAAATGCACATCATTGAAAGGGGGAAGGGAGGGGTAACGCCATTACAAATTTTTGAGTAGTTTTGTCCCAAAACTTTTGACCACGATTGTAGCTAGGTTTGGAAATTACTCTCAACGATATCACTTTTCTAATGAAAAGAGAAAATAGTTACTTCAGACACATATCCTGCCATCATATTCTTGAATGCACAGAGAAACTGAATTGTAAAAACTTACTACTGGCGAAGTAGGTGGAGGGTTTGTTAGGAAAGGCACTCTGTTCCACCTCTTTATTAATATGCCAAGAGGGTGAAAGTCTTCATCCACACCTCGCTTCACCTGCAAGCTCATGGTGAAATACCCTGCACGGAACCACTCCATCATTTCAGCTGATGTGAAAGGACCTAAAATGGGACAACAGAAATATAAGTTCCACGTTCAGATCAATTGGTTATGATGTTCAAAAGATCCTAGTTTTACTAAATGTAGGGCTTCAACATTTTGTTTATCTTTATACACATTAACCCTTACTCTACCACATGGTAATAATATCGCCATTTTGAAACTAACTTTTTATAAAAATAAAATTGGGACCTTACCAAAATTCTATAGGGGTGCAAATAGTTTCATTGCAAAGATCTCGGAAACATCTTTCTTAATTTTTTTTTTTTTAGGAGGGGGGGGGATATACTTACTTTTGTTGGGTACATTTTGTACAAACAACAGAGTTAATTTTTGTTAAGTTGTTACTGAAACATAACAAATAAAAAACCACACTTCGCTGCATGCATACCTATGAATTTTATTCAGTTTTTTACCAACGTTGATCTAATAAACATCGAAAAGCATCTTAGCATTCATAAACAGGTAAACAAACTAAATGCTTGGGTCCACAAATAAAAATGGCCGCAACATATTCTACAGGAAAAAATTAAAGGATAAATGACAGTTTTGACAAAATGATAGATTAAAAAATCCTCTGCAAATTTTATTTTGGAGTTTTAAAATGGAAATTCTTGCTGTTGACGAAAGCAATTCTGCATGAGTTACCTCTGCAAATCCATCATCTATGACAAAAACATTTCAAGAACCGATTTTAACCAATCTCACATAAGTACTTTACACTTAAGGCAGCAGTACCTCAAGGCAGCTGCTTGGGTCCAATAATATTCTTGTGTTATGTTTCTCAACTCTTCAGTATTGTGTCAAAGCATAACCCACAAGCCCATAGCTATGCTGATGATACTCAGCTTTACTGCTCATTCACTGCCGGCTCTATCTCAGAGAAAGAGGCAGTTGAGGCAATGCAATCTCTTATTGCTGAAATAAGGTCTTGGATGGTCAAGAGAAATCTCATGATCAATGACTCCAAGAGTGAATCTTTATTCTAATTGGCACTCGTCAGCAATTAGCTAAAACTGGAGTTCAATCCATCAAAGTTGGTGATGCTGAAATAAAACCATCTGTTAGTGTAAAAATGTGGGTGTTTATTTGGACAATCACATGTCTATGAATATTCATATTGGGAAAGTTTGTTCCAAAGCTTATCAGTCTTTATATTATTTGTCAGATTGCCAAATATCTAAATGTAGATTCCATGAAAACCCTTATTAATACTTTTGTTATAAGTCACATTAATTATTGTAATTTACTTCTTGTTGGCCTACCTGGTTATCAACTTTAAAGAAATCAAAGAATACTTAATGGTGCTGCTCAGTTGATTTTCAGACTACCAAAATTTTCTCACATTAATGCTGTTTCGAAGTCCCTTCACTGGTTACCAGTCAATTAAAGAATTGAGTTTTCAAGTGCACTAAAGGCCTTGCTCCAAATTATTGATGTGAAATGGTAGTTGAAAAACCATCCCGCTATGACTTATGTTTCAAGTCCCTATTTGTTCCCCGTACTAAGCATAAAACTCTTCGTAAAAGGGCCTTTGCTTATAAAGGTCCTTGGTTGTGGAATGGAATTTACTCCCAACTGAACTCAAATGTATCAATAATGTATCCCTGACCTCCTTCAAAACAAAGCTTAAAACTTTTTTGTTTTAAAAGACATTAATCTAATGTGCTGCTTGATCCATTGTATTTCTATTCATGTTGTCATTTCTGTATTCTTATTTTTGTTTTCGTATTTAATTTTCTTGTATGTAAAACGCTTTTGAATGTTTTTACAAAATCAGCGCTATATAAATGTATGTATTATTATTCATTATTATTACACTCACCTTGTATCTGGCCTTGAGGGTCCTTATAGAACCACTTTTGAGCATTTTCATGACTGGCCGGGAGAGCATGCACAGGTGTGTCTTCCTCTGGAGGCATTTTGGGTGTAGGTATGAGCTGAGACTCAATTGGTTCATTGATTTCATCCCCTATCTTTTCATCCTCCTGGCAAGGATAAGATGCAACATATTACAGCTTTAGTTCAGTGGTCGAGATCATCTTATATTAAACAGGACTTTCAAGGATTAGTTCAGTGGTCGAGCATGTCCATTTTAAATGGAAGAGGACGTCAAAAGCCACAAAATGGTGGTGAAAGCGTTCAAAAATCTCATTCTGTTAAGGAGATATTCAAGTGTAAAGCTCTGTCTTACCTGTGTAGAAATGACTTAAGAAGTAAGTCTACTATGGAAATTTGGCATCTTTACCTCACATTCTTAACAACTGTTAATGTATTTTAAGGAAAGTTTATTTAATTTATTCACAATTCAAATTATTTGTCCTCGAACTTTCTTCAGGTGGTATATTATACATACATACCCTTTCTAGATTCAGTTTACATTTTGTTGACATCTCCCATGGATTTTAAGCAACAAAATTGAAGGACAAAATATGATAGAATACATGACTGATGGATCTGAGGCTATGATTTCACAACAAGTTCGATTTCAGTCGTTTCTACACAAATGATACCAAACTTAAACTAGGGTATCTCCTTCAGGAATAAGATTTTAAATGCTTGTTTCACTATTTTTTTTTTTTGAAGTCCTCTTTTATGTAAGATATAAACAACTTTAATATCTTATTTCATTCCGTCTCAATTGTGTTATAATGACTATGTGGAAAGTCCACTGTTGAAGATTGAGGGTTCAATGAATGTGAGCAAGAAACAGAATTTTCAAATGGAATATCTCCTTCACATGGTACGATTTTTGATTGCTTTCTTCACCATTTTCCCCCTTTGAAGTCCTGTTTCATATAAGATGCCCTTACTTGACCACATATGAGTCACACCTTAACATGTATTTTCTATGCTCTTATTGTGCCATCTAAAAAAAAAAAAATTTTGATTTCACGGTAAACATTTCAATATGTGATGTACTATCTGGAATGTAAACTGAGATATTCATTTGTTTGATGAGAGTTTAACGGCACCACAACAGCAAGGGTCAAATTGTGCCTGAGAGGTTAAATCATTTTAGAGGTAGGAAGGAGAGTAAACTGGGAGAGATTGAGAGAAACACAAGAACTAAAAGCCAGAAAGCTGGGATCAAGAGAGGAGGTGTATGGGTGGAAAAATAATGTAGAGAGAGAAGGGTTGGGGAAGGAGGACTAAATATGGTTGTGGAGGGAAGCATGATGAAGAAAGGAGATAATTTACCCGGCTACTGAGTTGTGGGCAGCGAGGGAAGCTCTGGGAAGCTTGTACAGGGGGCAAGCAAGGAGAATGTGATGGACTGAGAGGGTGCAATGGCAATTGTTGCAGAGGGGTGGGGAGTCAGTAAGATATTCATACACAACATGAAACAATGCATTGAGGGAAGAACCAAACCACTACAATAACTACAACTATGTTGTCCACAATGAACCAATGATATCTGTTGTTGATTTGAGTGTAACCAAAACATCTTTTGTAGCAGAGGATTTAAAATTTATTGACTTATATACCATGTTTCATTTCTATTCAAGGAAACAAATACTATTCATGCTTTTGTTTTCTAGCTCTTATTGAGAGGAGGCTTCATTGTTTGACTTTTCTTTCAAGCCAGACAAAATTATTTCAATTGCTATTTATCTCAAGAATTGTTTTTTTTTGAGGCGAGTCTCCATTTATGAAAATTTCTTTCAAGCGAGACACCAAAACTAGTTGTAATACCTTTCCAAGGGCAGAATTATTTTTCTCAGTAGCTGAATGTGGACGGACAATGCATGTGGACGGACAATGCATGTGGACGGACAATGCATGTGGATGGACAATGCATGTGGACAGACAATGCATGTGGACGGACAGACAGATGGATGGAGGAGCGAGTAATAAAAATGCTATATCCCCTCTTCACCAACTTGTTGCATATGCTTTTAAGGAGGAAAACTTGGGCATTTACATTTTATCCTGGACTTATATATATCATATCCACATGACTTCATAATGACAAAAAGTAAGCTAAAAATAGTACCTCTGTGATTAACTCTGCCATAAGATCTTCGGCTGCTTTTTCTAAATGCTGGAGTTGGTCTTCCTCGTCCTCTCTGGAAACATCCACCTCTTGCGGTTTGGGCACCGGAGGGCTCATCACCTCCTTCTTCTCACTTCCTTTATCCGAAAACATTCCTAATGATTCACTTATACTCATATGAGTCTTTATTTGGTCCACATGGGATTCTTTGGCAAGATTTGTATTCAAGGCAGCACTGTTAAAGCCCCTTGACAAGACGTCCAGGGGGTCATCTTTGTTTGGTGTGGGTAGTAAAGTATTTGATACTGAAGGAGCATCTTCAGTTTTAAGTGTATCTAATGCTGGGACTAAATGTGTATGATTAGTAGTCCTTATATCAGTCCCAGCATTGCCGTTAACTGTTTTGGAAGAAGAGGAAGACTCAAATGTCCCTCCAGTAGGTTTGGAAAAGTTAGGTTCGAATTGCACAATGGAACTATCTTCTGAATTCCGTAACAATAATTCTTCCTTCGTTGCCTTGCTGGATTCTGTTTAACAAGAAAAGCAAGCACTTGATTTTATATGCACAAGATAGAAATGTACCTATATAGCAAATACATCACTGTAAAATATAAAGCTACATATCCGGGAATTAAAATTCATACCTGAGTGTGAAAGTTGTATACTTAATATGATTAATCATTCTATTTAGGAAAATATTTCTAAAAATGGGAAGGAATTAGAAATAAGAAACACGGAAAATTGTTTTAAAATGTTTTTCGTTCAGCAGATATATGATAGCAGAAATAAATAACTGATTGAATGAAAAAATGAATATTCATTTTTATTTCACTTTATTTATTCAACTGAACACTAAGCCTTTGGCACATGTTATAAAATAAAACAAAATTGTCAAACGATGCATGAAAAATCCATAGAAATAAGATACGAATTAACGTCACTAGTCAAAAGCAATACTTCGCATGCCATCCAAATTTGATAGATAAACATGGCAATATGGTAACATAAGTGTTTAGAGATTGTATTAATTAATTATACTCGTATGTACAAATAAGTCTTAAGAGTCGTTATGGTTAATGCTCAACTTGACAATTTCATGGGAAACGTTTAGGTGGGTTAAAATTTACTCACCAGATTTTCCGTCCATCTCCAACTTATTTTTCTCTTTCATTTCTTGCTCTCTTTCTTCCTTTTCTAGATCACTCTTCTGCAATCAATCACATCAAGAATTGAGGAATACATGTCAAAATTAACAAAGTAACCTAAAGTGAATTATATCAAAAATATTCATGAAACATTAATTTTTTTAGTTTATGAGGCTTGTGGCTAGACCAACAATCCAGGTTCTCTCTCTTTCTGTCCATTTGAACTAAGTCTATGTCTCTCCATCTCAACACTCTTCACATCCCAACTAATTAACCTCTCTAACTTAGATGATTGACAGCTTTTTCAACCAATCACAGCATGAAGAAAATCTGCGTAACTAAGTGGGGCAAAATCCTACACGGTACTGGTACAGTACAGCTAGCCAGCAGCGCGCGCTATGCAGTCAATGCAATATACTGCACAAAACAAATTTCTGCACACACAGACTGAGTGATGGGAAAATGGTGAACAACAATTGCGCCTACAAGCCCGCTGCGGGCTTTGTACATCCGATTGCTGTTACCCAGAACAGTTAGCGAACTGAATTTTGTTTATCCCTTTTTCTAAAAACTTAAAAAACCCGGAGAAGTGCTATAAATGGATCAAAGCTTGATTGAGGCAGGCCACATGAACATCCAAATGCCAATGTATTGGTAATGCATGATTTCAGATTTGAGGTTTGTTTGCCTCACCTACTTACCGCTTTGCTATGGTGGGTGTGGCTTATCTTCTTAATTGGAGAGGTTAATCGTAGCTTTCACTCTCCCCCTCCCTCTTCACCTTCTTCATACATCTAGGGACCCCATAATAACATTTCCTCACTTTGCGGCTGAGTTCTCCTTCAACTTTGTATTTGAAACAAAACTTTTCAATTTGAAATGAAGGAGAAAAATCAAGAAAGGGGATGCATTTATTTAAGGTTGGTTTGCTGATGTTTAATGACACAATAACAGGCTAATAACATGCTAATAACATGCTTTACAGCCTCTGTAACACCTGCCATCCCACCCTCTTCTTCCACATGTCATACCATGCTACTTTCCTCGATACAGCAAATCATACATAAAAATACAGATGTCATTCCACCACATGACCCATATGTCATCACATCTGCAATCAAGATGACATCCCACCATATGATTTGCCACCCTGTCCCATAAACCATGCCACCCTGTCCCACATGCCATCCCTCCCTGTACCAAATACCGCCATACCATCCCACCCTGTCCCACATGCCATCCCTCCTTGTACCAAGTGCCATCCCACCCTGTCCCACATAAAATCAAGATGACTTCCATTACATGCCATCCTGTTTCACATGCCTCCCACATGTCACCCCACTCTGTCCCCATGCCATCCCACCTCGTCCCAAATGTCATCCGAGCCAGTCATTAATGCCATGACACCATCTTGTTTTACATGTCATGCCATCCTGTTCCACATGCCATCTAACCCAGTCCTACAATGCCATGACATCCTGTCTCACATTCCTTGGCACCCTGTTACCACATGCCAAACTGCCCCACATGCCACCCTGTCCCACATTCCTTGGCACCCTGTTCCACATGCCAACCTGTCCCACGTGCTACCCTGTCACACATGCCGTCTCATCCTGTCCCATATTTCATCCCATCCTGTCCCCCATGCCATCCCATCTTCATCCCCAACTCCTACATCTACCAATCATTGTGCCATCTTCCACCAGCCATTCTTTCCTCCCATCCCTTCACTTAAAACTATCAACCCAACATGTCCCATTCACTTGTCATCCCACCCCCGCTCACCCGCCATTAATCTACCATCCTCCATTAATCTACCATCCTCCATTAATCTACCATCCTCCATTAATCTACCATCCTCCATTATTCTACCATCCTCCATTAATCTACCATCCTCCATTAATCTACCATCCTCCATTAATCTACCATCCTCCATTAATCTACCATGCTCCATTAATCTACCATCCTCCATTAATCTACCATCTTCCATTAATCTACCATCCTCCATTAATCTACCATCCTCCATTAATCTACCATCCCCCATTAATCTACCATCCTCCATTAATCTACCATCCTCCATCAATCTACCATCCTCCATTAATCTACCATCCTCCATTAATCTACCATTCTCAATTAATCTACCATTCTCCATTAATCTACCATTCTCCATTAATCTACCATCCTCCATTAATCTACCATCCCCCATTAATCTACCATCCCCCATTAATCTACCATCCTACATTAATCTACCATCCTCCATTAATCTACCATCCTCCATTAATCTACCATCCTCCATTAATCTACCATCCTCCATTTATCTACCATCCTCCATTAATCTACCATTACCATCCTCAATTCACTTACCATCCTCCGTTCCCCAACATGCTACATTGACCTTCCATCCCCGTTTCACCAACCCACCTTTTGCCATCTGCTCATCTACCAAATATAATCTTAACCAACTAATGATTCCAACCTTTCCATTGCAGCACAGCTCCCCCACCCCCCATAACTTTAATCTGACACTCCCAATAAACTTTTTCCCCTTATAAACCAGATAAGGTATCTACCAAATCATAAAAATAATTGGAATTCCTTTTCGAGAGCTGATTAAAATCTATTGTTCCCAAGTAGCTAACCAATGCAAGAGGTCAGACAGACAATGGATGTGTAGGAACAGACGGATAGACAAATGGTAAAGATGCTATACCCCTTCTTCACCAACTTCGTGGGCGAAGGGATAATACGGGTGTTCCCCCTCTCATTAAATCACATTACAGTAAACAAAACTAAAATATGCATCAACTTACTTTAACTGCAGTGAAAGCCCCTGATGCATCAAACACTCCTATCTCATCATCATCGAATGCCTCGTCATCTAACGTCCACTCCGGAACTTCTTCTGGCGCTTCATCGGTCAAGCTACTATAGCGTCCTCGACCACTGAAGTGTCTCTCTCTAGAACCTCTGTCCCTGTCATATTCTCGTAAAACACCGTCCCGATCATCCTGCTCCGATTGTGAATGTGTTCTTTCTCTTGGATTGTGCCAACTAGAACGTGAGGTACCTAGAAATCACACAACCAGACAAATCAGAGTAAAGATGGACGCTGTGAGCACTTGCATTCTACCACATGTCATAGAACCTTTCAAATAAAAACAAATTGTTAAAAACTCCTCCCTGGGGGATAATATGTACTTGTCAATTGTGACTCACCTCTACACTTCCGGACAAGGCAAGTCATTGCACCAAGGTGGGTGAACAAAACATGTACACTGACACACCCATCAGTCACTTTGGTTCTTTTGAAATGATTTACCCAAAACCACTTACCTTTGTACAAAGTGAATGGGTCTAAAGTAAATTGAATCAACCCGGAGTCACTCTGGTGACTGACAATTTGGTACAATGATGCACATGTGAGTCACTGTTTCATATGTCAATGACTCGTGTTTGACTAACATTGACAGGGGGAATAGGGGTGAGTTATACAACTGACAAGTGCATAAGTACCAAGTACTCAAAAACCACTGTTATTAGGACCACTCACCCTGCGAGTTCCTCCAACTTTCGTCTCCTTCTCTAGCTATTCGTCCCGGCCTTCCACCCACTGCCCTTCTCCATGCACTACCACCGTCCTCCTCTTCAAACCGAGAAGATGACCACTCTCTCTCTGCTCGTGGGTTTCGCCAATTTTCGCTTGCGCTCCCACGATCACGCTCGATGATCTTGCGTGGAGAAGCAGGGGGGTCTTCCTCAAAGCTCCGCTCCGGTCGATGGGGTTTCTCAAAACGAAGTGGTTCGTGAACACTGACACAACACAAGGAATGAACACATGGTGAATACAATACCTTTCCAGCTGTATGATATTTCAAATGTGGGAGTACCTATAACACATTACCAGTTAAGTTTCTAAAATGGTTTGATAATTGTTTGAGTTAAAGAGGATCAACTCGGACACTTTCTGCTCAACCAACATTGAAATGGGGTGAAGGGAGAAAGGTAGGACAATCATTTTGTCCAAGATTGTAGCAAAAGTCTATTACAAAAAAATAAAAAATTGTCGGAAGTTTTTCCCATTTTCCCATAAATCATTTTAGAAAATGCCTTCACTTGTTCACAGACCTTTAGAAATGATACTAATATTTACAAATTACAACATCAGCCTAAAAATGCTTCAAATCATTACATTACAACAAGCATTTAATGTGGGCTTTTGCCTAAAAAGGTTTAATGTGTTAACAATACACAAAGAGTAATAAACATGATAAAGTAATGTACATAGAGCAATAAAAAGATTAACAGATAGATAAACAACTAAGTAAATATATTTAAAGGATATACTTCAGGTGTCGAAAAAATTTATCTTACATGTAAGATGACTTTAAAAGAAACAAAATGGTGATGAAAGCATTAAAAATCTCATTCATTAAGGAAATATCAAGTTTAAAACTCTGTCTTTTGTATGTAGAAGTGACTGGTGTAATAAGTCTACTATGGAAAGTTGGTGCCTCATCCTCACATTCTTAATAACTGTTATTATATCCTAAAGAAAATTTATTTAACTTTTTTACTATTTGAATTATTTTTCCTTGAACTTTCTTCAGGTAGTAAATTATAATTACCCTTGCTAGATTGTTTTCCTACTTTCCTGACATATCTAATGGTGTTTGAGCAACAAATTTACAGGACAAAATATGATATAATTCATAATGGCTTTGAGGAATCTGAGGCTGTGATGTCACAACTAGCCTGATTTCAGTCGTTTTTATTCAAATGATATGGTACTAAACTTAAATATCTTCTTACTGGAATAAGATTTTTGAGTGCTTTCTTCACAATTTTCTTCATTTGAAGTCCCCTTTTTATATAAAATGGACTTGCTTGACCACTGAATTATTTCTTAAAAAATGTGACTTTATCAAAATGTTTAAGAAAGTATGAGGCACCTTTCATCCCAACTCATAGTCCTATTGTACTCTCTTCTGGGAAAGCCGCCTTCTTCTTCATAGGTCATGCTCCGCTGGTACTCTACCCTGCCTCGCCCTAAAATGGAAGTTAAAAATAACTACGATGTAATGTTATTAGTGATATACTATATAACAAGCCTACTATTGCAAAGAACACAATTGAAAATTATTCATACTTTCTTACTTGTTTTCTAGGCCTAAAAAGTTTCTTCTCATCACATAAAAGCATCAACCTTTAAGTTGTTCAAAAGTTTTAATTATCATTCATCCTTCTGAATCTAAAAGTGTTTTTCAGCAAAACTATTTTCATTGTTATAACTAAGTTTTGGGTAAAAATTTAGACATTAAAAGTGCAAACCATTAATTTTGGATTTTTCATGTAAAGTTAAACATTGTAAGGATAGTTAAGAGACAAAAGTAAAAAAAATTATGTAACAATGAAATACTGACAATATATACCAAGAATAGAAGAATCCACATCACCCTCTGCTAACTAGTGCTGTCACAGCATGGCTCTATTACATATCGATTGTCGTGGAGATAACTATTGCAATATATTGGTATATCGCAATACTTTTCAATAAAACTGACTGACGACACAAATTGTTAATATCACTAAAGTTACTTCTTTTATGATGAACGCAAGAAAAAATGATTTGCAGATCTGGCAGACAACATGATTACGTGACTATTATGTTCATCACGCATGTGTTTGGTAATTCAGTAAATGTGACCATGAATCATCCAAGTGAGAGCCTGAGACGCATGTTCTGGGCCAACTTTTTGTTCTTTTTGCCAATTTACGTCAGAACGTGCCAGCGTGGGGTGATGGAGCATGATTTTTAATTAGTTTTTTAATATTTCACGATAGTTTTGCACATTTTTAATGGCCTAAACTTGACTTTTAGATTTAATAACGTAATTTTAGATTTGTAACATACGCCTAGCCTAGTTGCGTAAAAATTTCTTACTTAAGTATTAGTTTTTGGTATAGCGATATGTGTTGAGAGGCATATTTCATGTCGTGGGAAAAGATATATCGCGATAATCCACATGTCATGACAGCATTACTGCTAACATCAGGAACTTACATAACAATACAAGTAAACCTAAATGCTCATCTCCACTGTAGAAATTTGCTTGGCATCAATATGTCTTTTCTAATATATTTTTCAATTCACACAAATTAATGTTTTTCGTTGTCATAATGCACATTTTCAACAGTAACAGTGACAACGTATTCCTGCTGTAAACATTGGACAAGTTGCACAATATTGCTTGTAAAAGCCACACATGCACAATATTAAATAAGTCAAGTTGATTTTGGATCACTTTCAATTGGTACCCATGATTTTTTTTCTTCTTTTATTTTTACTTTTTAAACATCCATAATTGTTTTCCCTGAAGTTATTTAGGGAAAGAAGGGGAGAATTCATTCCCATGTCCTTTTGGAAACACTATTGGTTCTTACAAATTTACCAGACTAAGAGAAAATCAAATTACCTCTGCCCCTGCTGACACCTCTTCCTCTTGTAGGGGGTACGGTGCCTCCTCCCCCTCTACCTGTTGCTCGTATAGCAACTGTACTGTTCACACACTGTGATAGAGAACGCTGCAATGATAACGAGAAAAAAGATATGTTGATTTTCAAAAGAAGATTAATCTTTCTGCAGTAAAGCATCTACTTCAGTTGCAAGGACCATGTTCGATCCAGGGTTAGCTCATCCAGGGTTAGGTCATGCCAACAGCATCAAAAGAAACACCTGCTACTACCCCTTGCAAGGCTTACATGGCACTTAATATTCAGTAGGGTAATAATAGTTTGTGATTGGTAACATGTTTCACCACTGTTGGCTACACAATGGTCTGTTTGGTTTCTAAGAACAAATCAATTTTGGTTCAATCGAAGCTGCAAAAAACAATATCATCTTCAAGATCATGACACCTGCACTGACATTAGAAAACTATTAGGTTTGTTCCATTATTCAATAACATTTTCAAATCCATTTCATGACTAGAACAGTACTGTAAATACTGTCACGATTCGCATCCCCATGTAAATTGACACCAATATAATTAACCCGCCCAATTATAAAATGGCATCCCCCACATGGCATCCTATGTCCCACATAGCATCCCATGTCCCACATGGCATCCCATCCCATGTCTCACATGACATCCTATCCCATCCAATGTCCACATGGCATTTCACCATGTCCCACATGGCATTTCATCATGTCCCACATGGCATTCCATGTCCCACATGACATCACACCCTTTATCGTCTCTCCCTGTTCCACAAGGCATACCCCCCTATGTCCCACATGGCATCCCACTTTATGTCCCATATTGGATCCCACCATATGTTCCACATGATATCTCTCCCCATGACATCCTACTTTATGTCCCACATGGTATCACATCCCATGTCTCACATGGCCTCCTACCCTATATCACACATGGCATCCCACCCTATGTGACTCTGTGTCACTCGTGGCATCCTACTCCATGTCCCATATGACATCCCATCCCACCCACCACATGGCATCTCACCCATTGTTGCACATGACATCCCATCAGATTTTCCACATGGCATCCCATCAGATTTTCCACATGGCATCCCATACCCTTACCAGGAAGCTGGTAAATGATTCACAATTAGATTGCAAGAGAAAACGACCATTCATCTCCTCAAAAAGTGTCTTTCCTTTCGGATCTCATTTTCATGTGTAAAATATACTTTTGAACAATTGTTGTGGTCAAAATTGTTCAGATTTAAAAAGAACGGAGGATTTTATGCATTTTGTTTAAATTTTTTATTCTATTCCTCTGTAAATATGTTTACTTATAATTGTAATAGAGATGGAATCTTCCGTTTCAATCACGTGTGTATGTAATTGACCCATGGCAAGTGTGATTCGCTTGGGTGTACAAGCTCAAATGATTTCATTGGTTCGAAGTGGAGCGAGTTTTTCTCAGTTTTTTTGCGGACGCGTTAGGTGATAGCCTGTTGAGTATGCCTAAATTAACAATATTATCCCTTTATTTATTATTCCGCTCTTTATATGGTTTCACAAGTAGAAAGAACAAGCAGAATGTTCAAATACAGATGTGTTTTGCAGTTTTATATGATTCTGAATGACCAAAAATATTGCTTATGATAGTTAATGTTTCAAATCAATGTAGAACTAAAAATCTTATCTGCAGATTGCCAAAAAATTGATTTTACTTGGGTGCGTGTTGTAAAAAAAAAATGTTTTCATAGCTCCTTGCTAAAATAAGGTCCTGTTTAAGTACAGAATACAATGTAATTCAGTTTAATTCAGTTTAATTTTCAATCATGATGTATTCGTATAGAGATTGCAGGGAACACACTTTTATTTATTTTTAATTTTTGATTGAGAAAATACGAATTTGGTGGGAAGTGGGACACTACTCTTCAATAGCTGCCATTTTCTTTTCTGTACACTCCCGTTCGCACAGTTTTGGTGAATACCATATAAGGCTATAGGGCGGGACCAAATATGGTGGCTGAAGTATAATTGAAAATGCCACCATGATGCACAAACGGGGTTAATCTAAAGCAAAAGCATAGCAAGAATGATTACTTGAAAAATAACAGAGAGGTATGCATGATTAATTATTTTATTTATTATTTTTTTTGGATGAACTTAGAGCCATGGCCTGGCCATGGTTAATGTTTTACAGAAATGTTGAGTATCAAGTGGGCGGGATCTCAACTGTAAGATTTTCCTGCTGTAATGTTAGGCAATATGCAAATCAGCAACAATTGTACTGCGTGATCAAGTATACGATGGCTAGCATCGCATTGTAAAATGATGCATTTAGATCTGGCTTAATTTGTACATGTATCTGTTTTACAAGTATCCGACAAATTTCTTTTCTTTTTACGTGAAAGAAAATTGAAATCATCACTATGAATAGAAATCGTGAGCAAATAAGGGCATATATAGATGGCCTGTTGACACAGTCTTTTTCATAACATTTTTATGTCACTGGGCTTGGGACATCCTGAACTGTTTAATGCTTTTTGGACTTAGACTGACAAATGGGTAAAATCAGCATCATTTGAGGGGCAAATGGGGTAATCAAATCACTTTACTCTCAAACAACATTATCATTTTCAACATTATTTATAGAAAATACTGTGGTACAGTGCATGTAGTGACTGCAATGCACTTTATGTTCAAAGCTTATTTACATTACAGGTGAAAAACCGGTTTTCTGGTTAAAAACCGGTTTTTGTTTTGGAAACCGACCGGTTTCACATCGGGGCAATACCATACAAGCTACGCACAGTTTAATAATCATGCCTGATAGCCATTACTGGTTAGTGCACAACTATTTTGAGGTTTTGTGGATTTTAAACCTCAAGTGTTACTTATGAGAGACACTTGATGATCTCTAAAGAATATTGGAAAATTATATCATCTTACAGTTATCTTCTACGGAAATATACAATGTTTTGCAGACATTTTAAGGAAACTAGTCTTCAACCTGTCTAAGTGTCTCTGAAAAACTTTGAACATTTGAACATTTTAAAAGGAAATTCCAGTCTTCGTTGAGGATATCTACAGAAGCTAACTTTTTCTGAGGCATTCTGAAGAAACGAACATTTTTTTAAGGAATTCTCAAAAAACAATCTCAGAAAAAAGTGTGGACAGCCGGATGGCGGCCGAAATCACCATTACATAGGTTCGCATTAGGCTTCACATGCTCACCAAAAAGGATTGTCTTTACTTTCCATTTTTTTTCTCTTTTTGAATATTTTTATTTAGCAATAAAATACATTTAAGGTCGAAAGGACAGAAGGATACCTCTGCAATTTTAAAATACAAGCAGAAGAACTTGTAACTGCAAATTAAGCACGAAGTATGAAATTCATTTTATATTATGTAAGCTTTTTTCAATGTTCTTCTAATTCTACTTTACAATTTGCATTCTACTGTATGTGGATAGCAGGGTTGGAAAAACCACTCACCTGCTCACCTATTGCGAATAAAAAATAATTGTGGCAAGAAGAAATACATGTATTATAAAAAACTGTGGTTAATAGCCACACTTAATTAAGCATCGCCAAGTTTGGCGTGTGACTTTATTTTGTATTTTCCCAAACCTGGTGGACAGTTTGAACAAGCATCAGTTTCTCAGGGTATTAAGCATGCTAAGTTTTACAGGACAATGGCACTAGCAAAAAAAAGAGTGAATTTTTAACAACATTTGTTTCTCAACACATTCATGTTTCAATATTGAAGGCATCAAAAAAAGTTGTTTTCAATATTTTAATTTTTGGCAGATAAATACTTCACACTCTTTAAAAAAAATCATATAAAAAATAATGTCTTCATTTAAATGGCAACAAATGTAACCATACCTGTTCTTCATCTGTAAGAGGCATCAGCGACATTGGCGACTGACAATCCTTTCTCACCACTGAATGGAAATCTATCAGTTCCGGAGGAAGTTTTTCTGTCTTGCGAAACAATGCCAACATTTCTTCACGCCCGTATCGATGTTCTGCTAATTTGAACTGTGCCACACCAGGTGATGGAGGTGGTGAGCTCACACCAGCTCCAGTAGAAAGGGCACGAAGCCACTCAGGTCCAAAGTTGAGCGTTTCAGACATTTTGATGATCAAAATTATAGTATATCCTCTGCAATAACAAAACATGACATCAATAAACTTTTTATTAAATAGGTTTGGTTTGTTAAAGTTTAATCAGAGTCAAATGTACCAAGAGGGTGTTAATACATAATGATGTAAGAGTAGGATAGTGAGGAGATGGAAGGTTTGTAAGGAAGATAAAGGGGAAAAAGCTGAATGTGGGAGGAAAATTTAGAGGTGCAGAGAAAGGGGTGTGTAAGGTTAGGTGTAGAAGGTGAGGAGGGAAGAAGATTATATGTGGTGGAAGAGCTTGTTGTTGCGGAGGAAGTTAATGATGTTTAAGGAAAAATTGTTTTCGAATAGGTCCTATATTGAGGAGAGTGAGGAGAGAAGAGATCCAGAGTTCTGGTATCGGGGACAGGTTAAGAAAATATGCTTGATGGAGAGATCGATGCTGCAAGTGGAGCAGAGAGGGCCAGGGGAGCCAGATAAGAGATGAGAGTGAGTAAGAGAGTAGTGGCTGAGGTGAATGCAGGTGACAACGATGTCTTCCCTATGGACTATGCAAGGGGGGTGTTGCTCCCGACTTTGGGTTTGAAGGTATGAAATTTATTACTGGTTTCGTAATTCCAAGAGTTTTGCAGGTTTTGTTGATGTAGTTGGAGATGGAGAGATGGAGGTCTGAGAGTGGAATAGGAAAAGGAGAGATGTTATTTGACAGAGCTTTGATGGCAGCTGTCGGCACTCTCGTTGCCAGGAATGCCGACGTGGCTGGGGATCCAGTAAAAGATAATTTCCTTTCGAGGAAAGAGTGGAGTTTGTTGAGGATTTGTAGAATGAGAGGGTTGGGCCAGAGCATGCTGAGGATGCCAGTGAGGACGGATTTAGAGTCAGAGAAGATGCGAAACGGGGAGGGGGCGAATAGAGAGTTCTATGAAATTTAAGGCTAGAAAGATGGCCTTCGCCCGGCAGGGTAGATAGAGGTGCCGTCGGGTAACCTTGAGGAGAGGGTGAGGCCAGGACAGGCGGCGGCTGCAGAGGATTCTTCCCATGTGGAGCTGTCAGTAAAGAGGAAGGAGTAGTCATGGAAATGTCTACTGAGTTGACAGTATTTGGAGTGGAAGAAGGCTGGGTTGTGAAGAGCTTTCGTGAAGGAAGAAAGACCAAGGTAAACCTTGAAGGGAGAGGGGGGGGTGAGAAATCCATGTGGGTGTAGGTGGTATGTTGTGTTTGGTAATCAAGAAAATGTTGATGTTGGCTTTGGAGAAGTGGGAGTGCATCCGAATCCCGAAAGGTGGGGGGATGCATTTGTTGAGATTGAAGAGGTTGGTGAAAGAGGGAGAGCGGATGGAGTGGAAGCAAGGGTTTCGTGGATGGGTGAGGATGCGGAGAGCAAAGGAGAGGCCGGCCTTCGTGTACCGGAGGTCGAAGGGGAGTTCGTTGGCTTCGACGTAGAGACTGGTGATAGGGGAGGTGTGAGTGGCACCAAGGCAGTGACCTCCAGGTGTTTCAAGTAAAATTTATGGGTGGAGGCGAAGATGAAATTGCCATAGTCCAGCCTGGATCTGAGGAGGGATGGTATTAGGTGAGGAGGGAGCAGTATAAGGTGAGCAGTGTGAGACAATTTGTCCCCCCAGTCAGTGCTTGAGAGGACCTTGAGGAGATGGAAGATTTTGTGGCATTTGGTTTTGAGGCATTTGGTTTTAAGGGTGTTGATGTTAGGGAGATAGGAAAGTTTAGAGTCAAGAGTGATTCCGAGGAAGCAAGAACTGTCTCTATTGGGGATTATGGAATCCTTGAGACAGATATTGGGGTGGAGGAGGAAGGAGTTGTTGTTATTGTTGAAATGGATGAAAACTGTTTTGTCTTTTGAGAAGTTGGAGTCGCTCCAGTAAGCCAGACTGTCCAGACAGTGTTGTAGGTTATTTAGGAGAGTATGGAAGCATGGGGAGGAAGAGTAGATAGTGAAATCATTGACATAGAGGGAGCATTTGATGTTGGGGGTGAGAGTTTTGGTGATGCTGTTAATTTTGAGGATAAAGAGATTGGGGGAGAGGATGCTGCCTTAGGGAACACCCAGATGTTAGGTGTACCTTTGGGAGTAGGTGTTTTTAAAGCGTACTCTGAATTGGCAGGAGTGGAGGAAGTTCTGGATGAAGCTGGGGAGGCCGGAGGAGTGAAGGTCTCTAAGGACACCATACCGTCAAGTGGTGTCGAAGGCCTTTTCGATGTCGAAGAAGATTGCGAAAGTGTGATGATTCCTGACAAAGGCTTCATGGATGAAGGTGTCGAGTTTGAGGACGTGGTCCACGCAGTTTCGGTTCTTTTTGAAACCATTTTGAGTGACGGAAAGGATGTAGTTCCTCTCGAGGTACCAGCAAAGCCTGTAGTTGACCATATGTTCCATGATCTTACAGAGGCAGGAGGTAAGAGCAAAGACCAACTTTATTGGGTTGGATTTGTCTTTGTTAGTTTTGGGGATTGGGGTGATGATGGCCTCTCTCCAGGTGTTGGGGAAAAAGTTTGAGGACCACAGGTAATTGTGAATCTTAAGGAGTATTTCTAGGGAGTTCCTGGGGAGTTTTTTGAGTAGATTGTAGTAAATGCCGTCAGGGCCTTGAGAGTAGGACCCAGATTTTTTGAGGGCGGAGGCGAGCTAAAAGTAGGTGAGCGGGAGATTGTAGTTTCCCTGATTGTTAGACTGGAAATTAAGAGGGTTCTTTTCAGCCTCAATTTTCTGGTTCCGGAAGAAGTGAGAAAGATTGTCATTTGAGGAGGTATTGGCAAAAGTGAAGGCTAGGCAGTCGGTAATGTCTTTAAAGTCGGTGATTTTGGTGTAATTATGAGCGAGGTGAGAGATGTTGTTGGAGGAGCTTTTCCCTTTGAAGTTACCGATCATATTCCAGACCTTAGAGGAGGCAGCCCGGAGATTCAGGAACAAGACATAGGTTTCCCAGGAGACCTTTTTGCTGAGTTTAATGATCTTCCTGGCTTTAGCTTTGAAAATGCGAAAGTTCCCTATTAACATGTGTATCCAGTACAAAGTTTTAGTTCAATTCTTCAACTGCATTCATGGTAAAGCACCCCAGTATCTAAGGGAACTCATTGTTTGTAAAAGACCTACACAGAACCTCTGCAATCGTTCATCATTCTGGCTCAATGTTCCAACCAACTTCCTAGTGATATACGCAAAATTGATAATCACATAAAATTTCTAAGAGCGCTGAAACCCCATTTATTCAAGTTGTATTTTAAGTGTTGATTTCTTTGGCTGGCCATTAAGTGTATCTTTTATTCATGTTATTCTAGTTTCTTATTTTTTGTAAAGCGTTTTTGAATATACGTATACTAAAAACGCTATATAAGTTAATTATATTATATAAACGAATTAAATCTCATCAATTTATAATACTTATTGGTAACCGATTTTCTTGAAACTTTCAGAATATATAAAAGAAAAATTGAAAAATTTGAAAACATCAATTTTAGTTAACAATCTAAGAATTTTGGGGCAAAATATGGGGATTTATTTAAAAAAATTGAGGCATCAAGAAAATCATGCTTATTCATCATTTTGAAAAATTTCTTACCTTTTTGCAGCAATTTTTTCTTTTAGCAATTAATAATATCAAATTTATACTTTTTCGAGCAAATTTCGTTAAAAAAGGATAACAAATCATGAGCTCCCAAATTTTGTTTTTTGTCGGCCATTTTTAATGAAACTAAAAGAAAAAAAGCTTAATAACGGTGCAGAGAAATTTTAACAATGTCTACAATGTCAAAATCCTAAAACCTTAAGTCCTAAAAACTTAATACTAAACCCTAATTCTAAACCCTAAATCTAAAACCAAAACCCTAAATCTAATCTTAAACCTAAAACCTAATCCTAACACCTAATCCTAAAACCTAACCTGAAAATAATGATTTACATTATTTATGCACATTTCCAAAAATATATATATATATTTCACTTAAATAGCAAAACGACTTGCATGACTCCACTCGTCAGTACAGTGGGCTAGTAGTATACACACTGAAGAGTGAAAGTTTTGATCGAAAAGCCAAAACGTAAGAATCATTCTACTTTTTTTAAACACGTTTGGCTTAGCTTCTACTTAAAAGACCAAAATGTTAAAATACTTAAATACAACAGAATAAAATCAAAATTAAAAAAGAAGAAATCCTCATATTTACCGCTATACTAGGATTTTACCTAAAAAACTTAAAATTTTTCCAGTGGCACCCTTACTTACTTACTGAAAAGCATACTCAAGGTGAGGAGACCCAACTGCTTATACAAACTAAGAACAACCTTTCTACCAAGAAAACAACAATTTGTTCCAATCAAACCAAGCATCCTATTTGCCCTTGCAGCTGCTAAAGCACAGTTTAGAAGGCTTCAGATTGAATGACAACACCTAGGCCTGGATCCCTTTCATGATCAACACAACCTATCTAACATCTCAAACGAGATATCAACACTGTGATCATCATTCCATTCAGCCTAGTGTTTCCTTCTCCTGGTTAAAAAACTTTCACAGAAACTTTTAAACTATTTTCATTTTACACGTTAGGCCTCCAGACCCAGATTCCACAGTAGAAAGTTTGCTTTCTTCAAGCCGAAGATTTACGCCAGAATCTTTGAAAACATGTGTAGGCCTAGGCCTAGCTGCTTATGCCAGTTTTGCTCATACCACTGTAATTTTAATGTAATTCTTTATAAATCTGTGAGAAATGTATGCCAAATTTCATCAAACTGGCTAAGCTGCATGCCAAAAACCTTGTGTAACATTTCCAGACCTCTCAACAGTTTTGCTACACTTTGAACTTGAAGTTTGATAGCTTTTCACTGGGCAATAAAATAAGTTCCATATATTCTTACCAATAAAAAAAAAATTAGGCTAAGCCAGAGGCCTATTTTCTGAGTGACTGGAATTTAAATTCTAACTGATTAATCTGATGACCAGTGTTTCCGTTTCAAAATCATGCATCTGTGTCAAGGGTGGTCGCCTATCCTAACTTACTCTCGCGATCTCCGATGCTTACGTAGACCTAGGCATGGTACATTGCCAGTAGAGATGATGATGGAGGGGGATAGGCTGATTTACTGATTGATACTAGTGATAGCCAGATATGTAGCCTAGGCCTATGTTAGGATAGCTTCTTCGCCACCACTTCACTGGTCACATTTTTTATGTTTTCTACATATTTCCTACAGCACAGCTTTTTAATGTAAACTTCATGAACCGCAAAAAACACACCTTTAGATGACAGCAGGAGAGAGCACCAGATACTTATCAACGCACCCAATGTGAGGGGAGTTATCGCACGGAAAAGCTAGGTCGTGTCTTCATCAAATGCAAAACACTGAACTGCTGAAAATGGCTGACGGTATGTAAATTACCCACGTGATATTGCTTGAATTGGGTTTTACACCGTACCAGAGCGTCAGCTTGTCAAAACGTATGCAATCAAATGGGGCAATGGTTGTAAAAATCCGAACTTCGAACAAATTCCGACGTAAGAGAGAATTTTATGACAAAATTTACAAAAAAACTAAATGTTACATGTATCTATTACGATTTAACTGTCACTAAAAGAGGGAGGTATCACTTTCCGTCTTGAATAACATCTCTAAAATCATGCCTCCTCAGGTTTCCCCCTAAAATTCTGTAAAAGGTATGTGTGCTCCCCAAAACAACCTTTAGTGCACATTTAATTCCTATGCTTTGCTCGGCTATGAAAAATGACTAACTTTTAAGTGCACTTTTAAGTCATGACCTCTGCCATTTAAAACCATAGCGCTATATATAAAAACAATACGGTAACCTGTGATGACCTATGAGTGACAGAGTTCAGCCCATTTTACTTTGAAGACATCAGTATATTCTCTGCAATAACAAAATATATGACAGAAATCAATATTTTCATCAAAAGTTTTAAAACCAGGATCGGAGAAAAACTTTGTTTCTCCACCAACCCTCACCCCCTCAACTGGTAGCCGGATTCATTTTGTGAAGGATAGCTTAGATCATGTTTGTTTGTTAGCTTTGATCATGGTGGCACGATGTAAAAATTGCAGAATAACGTTTAGGAAAATATATATCATCAACCCAAAATGTCCTAGGTTAATGACTCCAAACCAGGGCCTAGCTTCTTCCTTGCAAAGTTATATTGCTGTTGTAGCATTAAATTCCCTAGAGCACATGAACGCGAATGTTCTATCTATGTGTAACCATGATACAATGTAGGACCAGGGAGTTGGCATTAGATCTAATGCCAACTTCCTGGTAGGACCAGTAGGCCTACCAATATTTATTCCAAAGTCCTTACTTTTCGTCAAAGATGAACAAATACATATATCAAGGGCGGATTCAGAGAGGGAGACAGGGGGCCTTTTTTAAATTTCTATACACTTCTAACACTAAATCCAAACATTTTCTTGACTTAACCTTGGAGTCCAAGGCTTGGACCCCCATTTTGAAAATCCTGGATCCGTCCCTATATATGAATAGTATTTTGCAAATTTATCATTCAGCAGGGGAGAATAAGCCGGCCTTTCGGATTGGTAGGGGGAGGTCGCCGAGTGAAATATTTGGACCTTTTAGCATATTTTCTGGACCTGTTTACCATTACTATTTACATATATATATATATATATATATATATATATATATATATATATATATATATATATATATATATATATATATATATTTATATATATATATATATATATATATATATATATATATATATATATATATATATATATATATATATATATATATATATATATATATATATATATATATATATATATATATATATATATATATATATATATATATATATATTCTTTGGGGATCGTACGATCCTGTCAACCCCCTCTATATATATATATATATATATATATATATATATATATATATATATATATATATATATATATATATATGTATGTATATATATATATATATATATATATATATATATATATATATATATATATATATATATATATATATATATATATATATATATATATATATATATATATATATATATATATATATATATATATATATATATATATATATATATATATATATATATATATATATATATATATATATATATATATATATATATATATATATATATATATATATATATATATATATATATATATATATTATTTGAGGGGATCGTACGATCATGTCAACCCCTCTATATATATATATATATATATATATATATATATATATATATATATATATATATATATATATATATATATATATATATATATATATATATATATATATATATATATATATATGTATATATGTATGTATATATATATATATATATATATATATATATATATATATATATATATATATATATATATATATATATATATATATATATATGTATATATATATATATATATATATATATATATATATATATATATATATATATATATATATATATATATATATATATATATATATATATATATATATATATATATATATATATATATATATTCTTTGGGGGTGGGGGTCATGATCCTGTCAACCTCCCCGGCTATACCCATGTTCTTACTTTATCTTACCGCTCTCCTCTGTGTAGATTGAGGTTTCATGAAGTATAGCTTCTTTCATTCCTCCCTGCCTCAATTCTGTCGCCTCCCTACAACTATTCCACCCAAGCTCCTTTTTCTCTTTCTCTCCTTCTCAAATATCCTTTTCCGATTTATTTCCAATCTTCTTCTTTTCCTGCTTCTCCTTCGGGGCCCACGACAATGCGATGTTCGCATGATACTACTTTTCTCTCCTTAGCACATGCCCAATCCATCGCCATCTTCTCGTATGAATTTATATTGCCTGTTTGTCTGTGTTCGATTGCTGATCTTCATTGGCCATTTTATTTTCATGATTTTCCCTAAACAGTTCCTTTGAAATATGTCCAGTTTATTTTCGTCTGATTTGTTAAACTTCCAGGTTTCAGAGTTATAAAGTAACACTGATATAAAATGTTCATGTTGTTATAATTCCAGTCATGGTATGATCAGCTGATTGCAATGAAGCTTCTTTTGTGATATTCACCAGATGTAAGTTTTTAATCAATTCTTGTATCTTGTACTTTTTTATCTTTATTGTTATTCTTTCCTTTTCTATTTATCATTACGTTAAACTTTGTATCACCAGATCACATACCCCAGAAAGGGTCCTTGAAAGCTGCAAACTGAGCATTGTCGTAGATGTCGTAATTTAACTCGGAAGCAGGAGGCACCTCGTTGCGAGCGGAGCGAGTTTCGATTACGCATAGGAAACAGAAGGGGAGGGGGTTCCCTGGAAAAATTACACCTTCCCGGCTGCATGCTTCCTGCCCTTATGGGAGTTAAACTTGGAAATAATTAAAATAAAATTCAAAAATAAAATGAAATTTTCCAAAAAGGAAGGAAGGTGTCCAAAAATTAAGGAAATTTCCCAGAAATAAAAAAAAAAATCAAAATAAATCGATGGGGATTATCCCGATTAGCAACAGCTTTTGGTAGAATTTTTTTTTACCAGTGCATTTTTTCTACCTGTCACCAGGATTTTGTTTTCCTACAACTTCCTCCGCCCTAAGCCATGGCATCCCCTCCCCCTGGCGCCATCGCGATTTCAGCAAATAAGAGGTGGTAAAATTGAATTTCAGAAACACATTAAAATAAGAACAATTTGAGGGTATTATTATGCAATTAAAAACCGTACGAGACAACTAAAATGAAAACTCAACATCTTTCTATTCACACAACATGTACTTTTCGGTCATGCAAGCTTTCACTAAAAGGCCCAACGTAAGTGAATGAGAGGCCTCACCATTTATCGATCCCTCGTCGCCTGTTTAGACTTGGGGCCTAATCCAAACAGACGAAAGGGGCCAATGTATGTATGTATGTATGTATGTATGTATGTATGTATGTATGTATGTATGTATGTATGTATGTATGTATGTATGTATGTATGTATGTATGTATGTATGTATGTATGTATGTATGTATGTATGTATGTATGATGTATGTATGTGTATGTACGTATGTATGTATGTATGTATGTATGTATGTATGTATGCATGTGTGTATGTATGTATGTATGTGTGCATGTATGTATGTATGTATGTATGTATGTGTGTATGTATGTATGTATGCATGTATGTATGTATGTATGTATGTATGTATGTATGTATGTATGTATGTATGTAAATATGTATGTATGTAGGTGTATGTATGTAGGTATGTATGTATGTATGTATGTATGTATGTATGTATGTGTGTATGCATGTATGTATGTATGTATGTATGTATGTATGTATATATATATATATATATATATATATATATATATGTATATATATATATATATATATATATATATATATACATATATATATATAATATATATATATATATATATATATATATATATATATATATATATATATATATATATATATATATATATATATATATATATATATATATATATATATATATATATATATATATATATATATATATATATATATATATATATATATATATATATATATATATATATATATATATATATATATATATATATATATATATATATATATATATATATATATATATATATATATATATATATACATATATATATATATATATATATATATATATATATATATATATATATATATATATATATATATATATATATATATATATATATATATATATATATATATATATATATATATATATATATATATAGGCACTTTTCCTCTCTGAACAGGGCACTTTTGAGAAAAGTGAGGGGGCACGTGTCCCCTGTTCCCCGATTCCGCCGCCTATGCTATCAGGAAAATCTCGGACTAAGCAAAAGAGTCATCAGAGTAATGGAGGGGGACATATCAAGGATTAAGTTAGATTTGATGACAGAGAGGGAGGGGAGGGAGCGCGTGTGGATTCCTGTGCTAATCTCACCCTGTTTATATTTGAGGAAAACGCTCTTTTCGTTTTTGAGCGAATCAATTCTACAGTCATTTTGTGAATGTGTATATACCTTTCCTTTTTTGCATAGTAATGATAGGGCCCGACACATAGGGGGTGATCTTAATAATTGTAGAGGCAAAATTGTTTAAATATGTCTTTACCTTATCGCCCGATGGAATAGTTGCCAACATTGATACATTCTTTTGAAAATATAAACAAACGTTTGTGTGTGTGAAGGGAGGAGGGGGGGGGGGGAGGGTGGGATGGTGAAGAAATAAAAGAAAAAGGCGCCATCACACTCAAATTATACTTACTTCCATATTGGTATAGTGGATACTAGCAGGGGCGGAGGAAACGTCACCTCTGTGGGAGGGGGCTGGAGGGCAATAGCACAAAACATTCCCGGTCACAAGTGAGAAAAATGCACTGGTCAATTAAGTTCATCTCCTTCGGGGAATTTTTCTACAATTTTCGGTATATTTCATTCGTTTTTGGGAGATTTGCGTTATTTTTGGGAAATGTCCCTTCATATTCAACTGTTCAAGCCCTTTTCTGAAAGTTTTGGAGTGTTTGTCAATAAAACGGAAATTTTGTTCATTTTGGTGCAGGTTTCTTCGATTTTCCTGAAATTTCAGGCACTTTCCTTATAAGTTTGATAAAAAGATTGATAATTTTTAGGAACATTTGTTCACTTTTTGGTAATTTTCTTCAATTTTGAGAAACGTTTTGTCATTTTTTGGAAAATTTGTTAAGAAATTTGATTAACATTTTAATCATTTTATCAATTTTCTCTTCATTTTATGGAAATTTTCATCGACGTGAGGGAAATTTTGCTCATTGAAATTTGTAAAGTACAAATTACAATTAGAGAGAGCTTCCTTCGATTTTGAGGAAATTTATTTACAAATAAATGAACCGAAGTTTCCTTCAATCTATGATTGTCCCCAATTTTCAAGTTGCCTACCAACGGAGAAAACCGGATTGTAAAATCGTCTGAGGCCATATTCTTTTGGTTTTTGCGCATTATAAAGCCCTATCCCGAAATCGGAAATTTTGATCAATAAGTCGAAAATTTACTAACTCTTAAAGGTATATGGACAGGTAGCAAACACTCAAATTTGCATAAATTGATTAATGCCCTTCATAAACACTCACCACAAATACTGTCTTACAAAATCGATCCCAAAATGTGAAAAATCTCTCTTATTTTTAAATCTCCAAATGTATTGGTTTTTTCCTGACGAAAGGATAGGACAGTTCAACACCGTTACGTGAAAGTTACAATGTATCAAACATACTTACAGCCCAACGTAAGACAGTAAGAAGTGGAGTTCGCCAATGATAAAGAAATGATGGTTCGAAACTTGAGTCGATATTTCCTCTTTAACCACAGGAAAATGTCCTAAGTAGTTAGCATATCGCTAATTAAGCGATATTCTGATGTCTGATTCAGTGAAACTGATGTTTTGAAAGGAATATTTCCATGGAATTTCATTTTAATATATTTGATACAGGACAAGAAAACAAACAGATTGGATGAAAAACCATGGTAATATATTATTCCAACAAGAAGTTATTAGATTTCAAATACTTTTTTTGGCTGCGTAAAAGAGATTGTTCGTCCGAGTCAGTAAATCATCATTGTAATGTCATCACAGCACTTCCTGTACTATTTTGTATGTATTTCTTTGAAAATCAATTTCGTCTTTTCTAAATAAGTGGGAAAAACATTTTCCTCAAAAGTTATTAAGATTAGTGTAGAATAAAATTTACAATAATGTTGTCCAATCTGTTCTTGTAACTTATATTTGAATTATAAAAAATTGGCGATTAATTTTCGAAGAAAAACATCAAGATTAGTACAGGAAGTGCTGTTATGACATCATAATGATTACTTAGATTCTGCACTTTTTATGCAGGCAAGAAAAATCTTTAGAATTGTAAGTTCAAGAACTTGTTCTAAGAATGTGATATCAACATGTTTTTTTACCAATCTGTTTCTGAATTGTTTTTCTATCAGGTACATAAAAATGAAATTCCATCGGAATATTCATTGAAGTAGCCAAGGTCAATGACACAGTGACACTGTGGAAGTTATGCATTGTAAGCCTCGCCGTGACCTTATTCTTAGTACGTCACACGCCTCTTTTGATTGTGGAAGTCCAGTCGTTTCTTGGTGCTTGTTATTCACATTTTTGGGAATATCTCAAAAGCAAGTGGAAATTTCTGATAAATGTATATTAATGAAATGTTCAGAATATTAAAAGGAAAATATGTATGGCAAAATCGCTACCTGTGCATATACCTTTAAATAAGCTTAACTTAAAAATTCGATTTTCGGATATTTTGTGATCTTTTATGCCTCTTATAAATGTGCAAACCGTAGCAATTTGAAATTGATATATTCAGATATTCCAAGAAGACTTATATAAGTGAGTTAAAAGTTAAGGAAAGTTCGTGAGAAGTGATGCCATCCATGATTTCATCGTAACATATATAACTAAACTTTAAAACACCGATCTCTTTCATCAGGATTACCCAAACAAGCAAAGATATACTGAATATTCTGTTGTACAAATTTCCCGACTTTTTGAAAATTTTCTCCGCTGCCCCCTTTAGCTACGCCACTGAGGAAGGGGAGCGGTTGCACTTACGGCGTAGGGTCAAATTGCCCGTTCAAATGCTCCAGTGTGGTCCAGGGCGAAGGCATAGGAAGTGCGTGGTGCTTTATGTTTCACTGGTAAAAACAAAACAAAAAGTATTTTTGCCCCCTTCCCTCTTCCACCTACACACACACAAAACAATGTTCATAAGCGAAAAACGTGGGACACATATATAAATTGACAGCCAGACAACAGCGTAGATATTTGACAAGGAGGGCTAGATTTATTTTCATCTCAACAAACCTACAAACAATCTACTGTCTCCTCATTTTCTGGCAGGTTTTTGGATTTTCTGGAAACTTTTGGAACATTTTCTTCTATTTTCGGGCATTTTTTTAGAACATATTCCTTCATTTTCGGGCGATTTTTAAAACATTTTCTTGCATTTTCGGGAAATTTTTGGAACACTTTCTTCCATTTTCTGGCAGTTTTTCGATTTTCATACCCCTCCCCCATTCGGGCAGCATATACGAAACTTTCCGTACAAATGTTTGACATTTATTTGATTGATAGATAAAAGTACAAAAGAAGTACAATTAATTAAATTAAATAATCATAAACGGGAGGATTGAAAATTCAGATTTTAACTGCGTTTTTTTATTCACTTTTTAAAATAGTAACAATTTTTTTAAATAATAATCATGTTGGACAGATGTGTCCGTATTTATCATTATCAGCAGGTTTTTCTTCATGATTATGCATATGGCAAGAATACTAAATTGTTTCTAAAATTCGTTACTGACAGCATGCATTTCAGTAATACGTGCAAATTATCTGGTAAGGAGGTAACCCACCAGAACCACGAAACTTATCATGTGCTAGCACGGCGAACTGGCGGGCAGTATCTACCATAGAATATCAGAGAGCATCGGGCAGTCGAGCCGTGGTGTAGCTAATGGGGGCATATGGGCGATGCTCCCCCGCTCCGTCGGAAATTTCCAAGAAGTTGGATAGTTTTGGTAATATATATATTGAGCGCCTAACAGGCTGCCACACAACCCATTTTGCTCTCAAGTTTTCATCATTTTCATCTGTTTTCATCTTGTATTTCTTTTTTTAATTTTGTATTATCTCGCAGTGTCTTTTGTGCTGATTTCATTGGACTACTTACTTTTTACTGCAGTGTATTATATTTTTGTGATATCTTTGATTAATTTTTGGTTAATATTTCCATTTTATAACCCAATTCATGAGGATTGCTAGTGACCTACTGCTTTTTTTCTATACTCAAATCAATTTGGATTACTGCATAACAATGGAACCCAAGCTAAAAAATCTGTCACTGTCAGTGCTTATCTTGTTGCTGTCAATCAGGATTACTACAGGAGCTAGCATCCAGTTTTGTTCCTCTCATTCAAATGTTTGGCATAAATCTCTTGTTCACAAAGGATTTCAGCATTTTCCCATTTCACTTTATCTAAAATCCTGTGTGTCTTTTCAAGCTGAAATTTTACAATGTGATGATATAGAATTTAATTCAGGCCCAGATTATAGCAATGTTGACAATTTACACAACTATGCTAATGCCTATGTCTATCGTAAACACGAACTTCTGAACATTTGTAGACATTGCTCAAGTAACATATCTGCTCACACCTTGATGGTTATAAAAAGTTTTGGAATCCAACCTTCAAAAAGGGGCACTCGCGGTGGTACCAGAAAACTGAAGAATACAATTTTGGTATCTGACCAGAGTCCTATTGATGTTAATAAACGTTTAAAAGTAGATACTATTAAATCAAAGGGTGCTGCAAGTCAAGAAAATCTACATGTAATATCAATACAACCTGATACCATTCCTACCAACTTAGGCCTTCATATTGCTCACATCAACCCATGTTCATTGAGAAATAAAATATCATCTGTTATGGATTATATGATTTATAACAATATTGATATTTGTGCTGTTACTGAAAGTGGGATGACAGTTGATGATGATTCTAAAAGAGCTGGACTAAAATCTACAGGGTACAATTTCATTGATGTTTCTCGGAAATCCACCAGAAGAGGCGGAGGAACAGCTCTCATCTTCATGAAATCTCTTACTGTGAGATTGACTTCATCAGGAGAATGTAACTCTTTTGAATTTTCAATATGGGATATAAACTCAGACAATCGACAATCATAGATTTAAACTACTAATTGTTTACCGCCCACCTTATTCAACAAATCACCCAGTTTCTTGTAATGTATTTTTTGATGAGTTTAGTGATGTACTTAAATAGTTCCTTGATACAAATAGGCCTGTTTTAATTACAGGGGATTTTAACATTCATTTTGAAGATCATGATCAAGTGAAATTTTGTACCCTCACTCTAAAGAATGTGCCTTGAACAATATGTTGTCACTCCTACTCACAGGTTTTACCCGGTGTACCACAAGGTACTGTCTTGGGTCCATTACTTTTCCTCTTATATGTAAATGACATCCCTGATAATATAAACAGCACAGTTAGACTGTTTGCTGATGACTGCCTTGTGTACAGAACAATTGATAAGCCCTCTGACCAACAAATCCTCCAAGATGATCTTAACAAACTTGAACAATGGCAAAACAAATGGCAAATGAATTTTAACCCCTCTAAATGCTACATCTTGTCAATTTCCTCTGAGAAATGCTCTAAATCACCTGTTTATACCTTATGCAACCAGCCACTAAAACATGTCAACTCCCACCCATACCAAGGTGTTGAAATTGATAATAAACTTAGATAAGATAAACATATACATAACATAACCAAGAAATCTAACTCTATACTTGGCCTATTAAAACGTAACCTCTCAAATTGTCCCACCGACGTTAAATCCACTGCTTATAAAGCTCTAGTCAGGCCAGTACTTGAGTACGCATCTGCAGTCTGGGACCCCCATCACCAGTGCGATTTGGATAAACTTGAATCTATTCAAAGGAGAGCAACCAGGTTCTGTATGGCAGACTACTCTTATAAATCTAGTGTAAAAAACATGCTTTATAAGTTAGATTGGCCCCTGCTTAAAACAAGAAGATACAACACCCGGCTACATATGCTATATAAAATCAATAACAATCTTGTCGCCATCAATAAAGATGAACTTATCCCTACCGTCAGAACTAATACAAAAAATAATCTTGACCTTAATTTCCAGGTTCCCTATGCTAAAAAGAATGTATAAAAACAGTCTTTCTTCCCTCACACACTAAAGGATTAGAATGCTTTACCGTCAGACATTGTACATGCACCAAGTCTCAACTGTTTCAAAGCTAAACTTATTAACACTTGTTGTATTGCTAACTAGTTTTTTTTATACATTTTTTTACTCATACTTTTTACGCTCGGTTGGCGTTCATGTCCTCTTGAAGGATTTTTGCCGACTTAACCGATTCAGATTCAGATTCAGATGGTCACACTTTAGACTTATTTATAACACGATCAAATATTGAACTCCAGTTATCATTCCCTACATCAGATTTGTACATATCAGATCATTAATTCATTTCAACTTTCCTAAGAGTCCCTAAACCAAAATTTCATGAAAATACAATTATTTACAGAAAATTCAAAAGCATATCCCCTCCAACATTTCAATTTCAATTGGATTTGTCTAAAAGCTTTGCTTCAATGTTTGAAATTGAGGATGTTGAAGAAGCGGCCTGCATGTATGACTCATGGATAAGACAAGTAATCGACAATCATGCACCTTAACATAAAAAACAATGGTAACTCGTCCAAAAATACCCTGGTACAATGATCAGATCAAGGATTTAAAAAAAAGGAAAGAAACGCAAAGCGGAACAGATGTGGCGCTATTCAAAATTGAATGTTAGCTGGATTACTTACAAAGAAAAGCGTGACATCTACACAACCGAGTTGAATAATGCCAGACATCAATTCTACTCTAATGCTATTGCTGAAACAAATGGTGATCAAAAGACACTTTTTAGAATCATGGATACTCTGCTTGATCAAAAGCCCATCACCCCACTACCTCCTCACAATGATGCTTCTCATCTTGCCTCAGAATTTGGCGAGTTCTTTGTTGCAAAAATTGCCAAGATTAGACATGAGCTGGATAGAGAGGTTGTGATCACACCCTTTGAGTTCTGCAGAAATGTTCCCATATGGACTTCATTTCAGCTCTTGACAGAGGAGGATGTACAAAATCTGATACTAAAAGCAAAATCTACTCAGTGCATCCTCGACCCACTACCCACTTGGTTATTACAGGAGAATATCAATGTCTTCCTTCCAACTCGTACTAAACTGGTTGTTCTTTCTTTGCAACAAGGGAAATTCCCTAAGCAATGGAGAGAAGCTGTAATAAAGCCATTACTATAAAAAAAAAAAAAAGGGCTTGATGTAACATATGATAACTATCGACCAGTATACAATCTTAGTTTCTTGTCTAAAATATTTGAGCGTGCTATTGTTGAACAAATGATTAAGCATAGTCAGCAGCATGACTTGTTACCTTCCTGTCAATCAGGGTTTCGCCCATTTTATAGCACAGACACTGCTTTAGCTCAAATTCAGTCAAACATACTGCTGCAACTAGACAAACAAAAATGTGTCATTCTAGTACTCCTTGACCTTAGTGCGGCATTCGACACAATTGATCATGGTATGCTTCTCAAAACCTTAAATGAGCGTTTTGGCATTGATGGAACCATCTTAGATTGGTTTAAATCCTTTTTAGTTCAAAGAAAACAAAAAATCCTTATCAGCAATGCTGAATCAAGGGCATTTGATGTAGATTTTGGTGTGCCTCAGGGTTCTTGTTGTGGACCCCCTCTTATTCACATGGTATGCACCTTTTCTTTTTGATGCTTTGATAGCCGTTTCTCTCAGTATTCATGGTTATGCTGATGACCACAGCTTATACATGTCGTTCAATGCTAACGATCCATCAAAAGTGATCTCAGTCATAGCTCAAATTGAAGGTTGTTTGAAAATAGTGAAAGATTGGATGATTTACAACAAACTAAAAATGAACGATTCAAAAAGTGAAGTCATTATTTTTGGATCCAATTACCAACTAACTAAATTAGATATTGGCAGTATTGCTATTGGTAACGACAGTGTGAAATTATCTTCCACTGTCAATTATCTGGGCGCTTGGTTAGATCAAGGTATGACAATGGCTGACCATGTCAATCACAAATGCAAAACTGCATTTTACCATTTATTTAACATCAGAAGGTGCATGAAGTTTCTGGACAGAAGCTATGCAATACCACTTGTAAATGTAATTGTGCATAGCTGCATAGATTATTGCACTGTCCTGCTTACCAGGTGTTACAGTGAAAAAGTTGCAGCGTGTTCAGAATTATGCTGCAAGGCTCGTCACAAGAAGCAACAGTTTCACTTCATCACTTTATATACTGCAAAATCTTTATTGGCTACCTGTCTCATATAGAATTAAATTTAAAATTGTAATACTCATGTTTAAATCCATTTATAACATGGCCCCGTTATATCTGACTAAAATGTTTTATATATATATATATATATATATATATATATATATATATATATATATATATATATATATATATATATATATATATATATATATATATATATATATATATATATATATATATATATATATATATATATATATATATATATATATATATAAATATATATATATATATATATATATATATATATATATATATATATATATATATATATATATATATATATATATATATATATATATATATATATATATATATATATATATATATATATATATATATATATATATATATATATATATATATATATATATATATATATATATATATATATATATATATATATATATATATATATATATATATATATAAAAGATAAGTTCCGCGCATTGGCCATTACAAACAAAAATAAAACGGCTATTTTGGTAACGATGGACGTGTCTTCACTCTATACAAATATCCCTCATGCGGATGGGGTAGAGGCATGTATTAAACATCTCAGGCAATCTGGTTCGTTCGATGATAATGTCGTTTGTGATATCGGTAGACTCATTTAATTTATTCTTACTCATAACTGCCTTGAATTTAATGATAATTTTTATCACCAGATCAAGGGAAGCGCTATGGGTATTAAGATGGCTCCTTGTGATGCAAATTTGTTTATGGCCGATCTTAAGGGTGGGGTACTACAAGAGTCCACACTCTCTCCTTCCTTTTATGTCCGTTATATCGACGATATCTTTATGATTTGGCGGCATGGCGAGGTTTCGTTGCAGGAAGTCATTGGTTTCGCGAATACTTATCACCCATGCATTCATTAAATTTACTTATGAGTTTTCCCGGGATGAAATATCTTTCTTGGATGTTCTGGTCAATATCCGTGGGGGCTCATTGGTTACAAGTTCCTTATACACTAATCCCACTGATAGTCATGCTTACCTAGTTTATGATTGCAATCATCTCCAACACACTAAGAAATCTATCATTTATAGCCAGTTTATTTGTTTTAAGAGATTTTTTTCCGACCCTTATGATCTCAAGATCCAACTTAACGTTATGTCAGGGCACTTTCTTAAAAGGGGCTATCCCTTGAAAATTAATGGACAAGGTTATTCCTGTCAATCGCAGTGAGCTTTTAGAGTATCGGATTAAGACTAAGACCGCACGCATTCCCCTTGTAGTTTCGCACAGTACACAGATACAGCCTTTCTTAAAGTATATTAAATCGTCATGGGGGGATATTGAAACAGGCCCCAGAGATTAGAGGAATTTTCTCTGCACCACCGGTTGTGGCACTAAAGCAGCCGCCGAGTCTTAGGAATATGTTGGTACCTTCCAACATATCGCGCAGGATGCCTGAGCGAGGTTATAAACCCTGCAGGAAGCCACGTTGTCTAATTTGCAGGCGCTTAGTCACGGATGAGACGGTATCTCTCCTGAGGATTCACGTGTCTAATTAGTCCTTCTGTTG